>CM060683.1:25268224-25415345 GCA_030686995.1 Artemisia argyi | reverse complement strand
TATGGTTATTATGACATGGTTACCATAACATCTGTATGGGCTTGTTATCGCCCTAGACTTTGATTGGCTGATATATTTGAACATAACAAAGCTTTAGAATACTATAAGATTCATGGAGTCTAGTTATATGTTTGTTTAATGTTATTCAACATAAGGATTTAAGCTGCCATTAATTTAAGATTAACAAAATAAAATTAAAAGAGAACTTACAAAGAGGGATTTAGTCGGACGAATTCTTTATTATTCAAAGCTTTATTATACCAAACTTTATTACAAGTAGTCGGACGATTAGAGAGAAAGAGAGTAAAAATATTACAAGTGGTAGTAAGAGTGATGCCTCTTTTCTTCCTATGAGCCTTCTTTATATAGAAGGGAAAACTACTATTACAAACGTCATTGCTTACATCATTATTAAAATGGCCGACAAAGGGCTATTATTGTCCACTGGATTTATTCTCCCATCTTTTGCTTTTCTTAGGAAGATTCTCCTTTTGAAATACGTTTGACAACCGTATTTTTAATTTCTTCAAAAATATCTTTCCAAAGGTATTTCTTCGGTATCATCTAGCTGGGATTCTCCTGCTAAGCAATTATATTGATTTTCATCCTCTGATAAAGTCTTCATCGAGGAGTCTGATGGTTGATAATCAAAATTTTTTATCAAGTCTTCTTTAATTTCTTTAAGATATACTTCCAAAAATTTCTTCTTTGGAAAATATTTCCTCTTCCTTGGATCTTTAATTTGACCACAATTTGCTGGTAAGGAGTTGGATTATCTTTTTTCTTTTTTGAACTCATATTGAGCTTTGTATTTAGCAGTTGTTCTTTTTATTAGATCAATTGTTTCTTTGGAGTATATTTCTCCTCCATTTTCAGGATCTTTCAAAACCATTTTTTCCAGAATTTTGTAAAAAATATTCTTTTTAATTGGGGAATTTGATCAGGGGCATAATCTACTTCTGGAGCCCATTTCTATATCCATGGAATAGAAAATTCTATAAAAAATAATAATGAAGGAATAATTTCCTTAGCACCATTATTTTTTGTTATCATATCTATAAATTTGGGAGAAACATCAATCCATTCCACATATAAACCCTTATAAAGTTCTGGAAGGATTTGAATTGATGGACCATATGAAATCCACCAGTTTATGAACCAATTTGGTAAAGACTTATTAAAAATCTTGGGGCAAACTTTGAAAAATCATGAATGTTTCTTTTTGGGATTAATATATAAAAAGGCTTTATTAAAACTCTCAACATAATCCCAGTAATTGTATTTTAAAGCAATTTTTTGAATAGGATGTATAAATTTCTTTTCTTTTAGAGTACTTAGACCCCATTCTTCTGCAGATATAACCTGCTTTATTAAAACTTTACTAAAATTATAAATATTACTGTTTTGGTCAGTAAAATGTCTGACTTCAATTGATCCTGTTGATATGAGTATATTCTCATAATATGATCTTGATTTGTACGCATATGCCGCACAAGGAGCATTATCAAGATATCTGGACATCAAAATCCATGGTTCATTACCTGCTTCAAAATATCTCATAACATCTTGATATTTAAGAAATATGATTCTCTCCTTATTTGGAGACTGACAATATTCATGAGGATCTTCATTATCCTCTTCAACAAGGGCATTGGCATAAGAAGGAATATTTCATTTTTTTATTTTTTATGAATTCCAAAAATTCTCCATATAATGGATCATTTGGACCTGGAATTGTTGATGAAGATGCTGATTTAACAATATTACTGGCTATTAGCCTGTTGTTTCCATGTTGAACCAATATATTGTTGGCTCCTCCTGTTCTTCCACCCCTATAAAGGTGGCTACCTCTTCCTCCTCTTCCTCGAGGAATCATGACTGTAAAAATTCACGGGTTAAAAAATCAGGAAGAATATTATCTTTCCCTTTTTTATATTCTATTGTAAAATCAAATGGAGCTAATTGAGCTTGCCATCTAGCATACATTTGCTTAGATACATCATGTTTAAAATCTTTATTAAACATAAACTTAGCTGCTTGGCAATCTGTCTTTATTAGAAAATGTTGATTATACAAATCTTCTTGGAATTTTAAAACACATTTTATTATAGAAAGAATCTCTTTTGCCACCGTAGCATAATTCTTCTGGGCATTATTCCATTTTCCAGAATGAAACCTTACTAAAATTTCCTGTTTATTTTCTGGATTTATTTGTTTTAAAATTCCACCATACCCAATATCTGAGGCATCAGTTTCTATAATTTTTTCCCAATTTGGGTTTGCTAAAGATAAGCAAGGAAGACTAGAAACTTTTGTTTTAATTTTCTGGACTGCCTGAGTATGTCTTTCAGTCCATGGTGAGGGAATCTTTTTTAATCTATCATATAAAATAGCTGTGTCTTTGGCCAAATCTTTATAAAAGGCTGAAATATAATTTAGACTTCCCAAAAATATTTGTAATTGAGTTTTATCCAGAATTATGTCCGGAAATTTTGATGCAAACTCAATACTTCTATTAATAGGAATAATTTGACCCTTTTCTATAATATGGCCTAAAAATCTGACTTTTGTTTGAAAAATCATCATCTTTGGTTCTGAAATAACTAGACCATTATTGATAATAATTTTTTCAAATATATCTAAATGTTTAAAATGGGATTCTATATTTTTTGAAAATATCAGAATATCATCAATATAGACAATTATAAAATCACTAAATGGATTAAAAATATCATTAATAATCTTTTGAAATTCAGAAGGTGCATTTTTAAGACCAAATGACATAACATTCCATTCATATTGTCCGAAGGGGACATTAAAAGCAGTTTTATATCTGTCTTCTTCATTAATTTGGATTTGCCAGTATCCTGACTTTAAATCAAATTTTGAAAATATAATAGCATTATAAAGTCTATCTAAAAGATCCTTTTTATTAGGAATAGGGTATCTAATCCATTTTAAAACTTTATTTAGGGGTTTATAATTTATAACTAATTTAGGAACCCATCTTTCTTGTTCTGAATGCTTATTAACATAAAAAGCAGTACAGGACCATTGAGATTTTGAAGGTTTTATTAATCCTTTTTGTAATAAAGAAGCTATTTATTTTTTACATAAATCTAATAATTCAGGTTTCATTTGACCAGGTCTTGCTTTTGTAGGAATATTATTTTCAGAAAATCCTTCTTCATATGGAAGACTAACAATATGTTTTTTTCTGTTCCAAAAAGCATTTGGATGATCATTACAAATTTTTAAAGAGAATTTATTTACAATCATTTGTATTTTTTCCTTTAATTTAGGATTTTCTAGTTTTTCTTCAATAGTCCACATATTTATTTCATCTTTAAGAAAACATATTTGTTTATTTTTCATTGTAATTTGATCTCTTAATTCTGAAAGCATTCTGGTAACAGGCTGAGTTATAAACTCAAATGTTATACTTTTACCATTAAAAGTACCAGTAATCCCATCTTTATCAAATTTTTTAAGAGGAAATATTTTGTTTATAAAAGGATTTCCCAAAATAATTTGATTAGTCATATTTTTGACTAATATAAAATTTGTAGGTATGCAAACATTATTTTTACAAATTTTTGTATTTTGTAGCTTATAATTGATATGTATTTTTTCACCACTTACGGTACCAACTGAGTGTGATGTTTTTACAAAATATTTTTTAGGAATTAATCCTTCTTTAACACAATTTAGATCTGCTCCACTATCAACTAGAGCAGTAAATTCTTTGATTTCAGTATTATTAATAAGTAAAATTACCTTTATCCACCATTTTTGGGATGTTATCATTTCTAAAGTTTGAAGAAAATCTTCTTTTTCAATAATCTCATCATTTTTATTAATTTCAACCAAAGATTTTCCTTTTTCCAAACTAGATATTCTATTATCAAAGGTTTTATTTTTATTTTTTAAATCATTAATTTCTTTTTTAAGATTATTAACTTCTTCTAGTAAATTATTAAGTGTAACTGGAGTATCAATTTTTTGACTTTGTTTAAGCATTTTATTTACTTCAACCATAGAATATGGAGTATCATCTTGAACCTTTTCATTATTAGGTTTAGAAAATTGTTCAATAATATTGTTTCTTATATTATCATCTTTTATTAATTTCAAAAGATCTAATGTTTCACTGGTTAAAACATTTATTTTTAAATCTTCAAATTGAGCCTGAATTTTATCAATTTCCATATCTGGATTATCAGAATCTTCAGAATAATCATTTTCTGAAACAAAATCTTCTTTTTCTAAACAATTACAATTTATTTCTGAATCTGAATCTTCTAATTCATCAGAAGAGTTTTCATTTTCTGATTCTGAATTTAAAAGAATTTTCTTTAAACTATCTTTAATTTCTTCATCAATATTAAGATTATTAATTTTCTTTTTTACCCTGCATTTATTTGCAAAATAACCAACTTTTCCACATTTGTAACAAGTAATTGTTGGTTTATTATTTCGGAGTTGTTTTCTCATTTGTCTTTTTTCCCTTCTTTTTTCAAATTTAGAAGGATTTTTATAAAATTTTTTATTTTTTATAAACTCTTTTTCCTTTAAGGATTTATAAAACTTTTTGTCAACAGAAGTTGAACAAGCCATTCCAAATTGATCACAAAAATGGCCTAATTGTTTTCTTTCATTAATATTTTGAGTTTTAATTTGTTGATTTAACTTTATTTCATTACATAAAGCCAAACCTTCTTGAATACAAGTTCCTATTAACTTGCCATAAGTAAAATTATCATAATTGATAGTTACTTCATCTTTTCTTAGGGTTTTTCTTACCCTTTCAGCAAATAAATTTGGTAAACCATCTATGAATTTTGACTTCCAATGGGTCGTATTAGAATCAGGAAGTTCCATGACTCTACTAAGGAAAGTATCCTTATACCACCTAAAAGAAGTTAAAGTAGGACATTTTAATCTATTAAGAAGAGTTCTGATATTTACTGAATCATCAGACCATCTTCCAGTAAAATGTTCAATTATATTAACAATTAATGTATAAACTGCATTAGGCTTTTCAACACCATCTTCTGTTTTTACTGTATTAAGAAGTGTTTGTTTATCTTGCATTATAAGATAATTATCCCACCATCCTTTTAATTGACCTATAAAACCTGCTATAATCATATTTGCCACAGTTTTGTCATTATTACCATTATTTTTAGCAATAGTAGAGTACATCATCATACGATGTACTAAATTATAAATTTGTCTTTCTGTATAACCATCAATATTCCATTCATAAATAGTTTTACCACTATAACTATTATTTATAACATACTCCTGTTCTTCATGAAGAACATCTTGAGGAGTAGGTTTAGGGTAATAATATAACTTTTGAGAAGGTTTATTAGCATATTTGCTATTATATCCTTCCATTTTATTGATATTAACATTAAACTTTTCTTTATATTCTTCATCAGATAAATTATTATCAATATTATTCAATTTTAGTTCTTTTATTTGATTTTCTATTAATTTTTGTAATTCTAAATTTGATTTTAATTTAAAATCTTTTACTTCAGGAGGTGGTTGAATACTAGCAGTTGCTTATGAACAACTTGTCTCATTATTTTCTTTAACTGTTCTTTGTTTTTCACTTTTCAATTGATTAATTTGACCTATAAAAGTTTCAACTCTATTATGAATAGAAAATATTTGTTCTCCCAAAACTATTGAATAAATATTAGAAAAATTTTGTTGTTGTATTAACTGGTTAACATGACCAGTTGTAATAGATATGGTTTCATTTTCAAATAATTTTTGAAAGGCTGAAAAATGTATATGAACATCTTCTTTATTTATAACAAAGGGTTGCTGTGGAGGAAAAATTTGTTTAGAACTTTGACCATTTATTAATTTATAATCTCTTTCCAAAACAGATATGTAATCTATTAAATAATTATTAATAAACCATGGAACAAAATAAATAGTTTTATTAACTTGTGATAAATGATTATAAAATTTTTCTTGCATAGTTTTCAGATCTTCTTTTAAGTAACTTTCAAAAAACCATTTTCTAAAAGGTTCCCATTTGGGTAATTTAAATTCTTGGGAAATAGTCATTCTGGCTGGAGAGCCAGGAGAAAAATCAAAATTTTCCCTATTATCCATTTAAACAGAGAAATTCATTTCAGAAGGAGTAATATTATCCTCATCATTATAATTTCCCTGAACAATATTATTTCTAATAGTTAGATTTTCAATCTTTTGTGGAAAACTTTCTTCTCTTATTTGAGAAGTAGATGCTCCAGCTGTAGAAGGTATATTAACCTCATAATCTAGATGGCTAGAAAATACAGATCTATTAGATCTGCTTCTTCTTATTAAAGCATTTGCATTTTCCAAATCTTCTTGTTCAAACTTTATTTTAACAGTTCCATCAGAAGTTTGTAAAACATTCGTAAGATTACTATTAATTTTTGGTTGAGGAGGTATAGCTCCTTCCAAAAGCCAATTTTCAGGAAATTCAATTTCATTCCACTTTATAATTTTTCGTGTAGATATTTTAGACATATCTAAATTACTTTCTATTAAAATAGTTTCATTATTTTTACTAAACCTTTTACATTTAGGATTCATAGTAGTAAGAGGTCTGAAATAAATTCTATAACAAATACATATTAATTCAGAACCAGGCATATAATCATAACCATGAGTTTTAATATTTAAAGTTAAACTTTCAAGTATAATATATATATATATATATATATATATATATATATATATATATATATATATATATATATATATATATATATATATATATATATATATATAGCGAAGGGATCAGGTGCGGATTAGCTTTTAAGTAGGGATGGTGGGGATAATATCATAGTACCATTCAAAAAAAAAATAATTCAAAAAAATCTGAAAAAATGATAAAAAGAAAGAGGACAAAAAATTATTAAGAATCGCTGAAAAAAATTCCAGAAAAGAATCGTTTTCATGGTTAGAAAGTATTAAGATACTATGGTTTTTTATAATATCACTTTCATAATCATACTTTCTTAATATCATAGTTATTTTTTTTAATATCACCCCAACTTTTCTTAATATCGTAATAAAAAAACAGGGATATTAAGGTCTTTACTAATATCAATGTGACTTTTTAAGTAAAATTGTTAATATCTCAGTTACTTTTAATATGTAAAACAAGTTTTCTTTATTTTTTTTAATATCACAGTAACCATCATCGTTTTTAAATATCATACTTCTGATATCACAGAAGCCATCATTGTTTTTTAATATCATACTAACCTTTTTATTAAAAGAAATTCAAAAAAATATGAAAAAATTAAAAAACTAAGGAGGACAATGAATAATTAAGAATCTCTGAAACAAAAATAAAAAAAACATCGTTTTGATGGTTAAAACTTACAGTGATATCAAGATCAGATCTGGATTGGACGGTGTAGATTCATCCGTACGTCCGCATGAAAAAATGAAGTCCGCACCTGATCCTTGGTGTATATATATATATATATATATATATATATATATATATATATATATATTGTCACTAGAACAAATCAAATTCGTATAAATGTGATACGTGGGAATCGCACCAGGTTTTACCTCTCAAGGGATCTTGAGAAGCTTACAACCCCCACCAGGCAGTGTACCTGATCGTTGTAGTATAGTATAGTGACAAGTACCTGGGGATTGATCGTTCAGCTAGGAATAGTGTCGCTAGGATTAGAAAACCTAAATACTAGTTCTAAAGGTGAGGGATGATTATTTTTGTATTTTTATATTTTTTAGAAAAGCAATTAAAAATCTCGGGTTTGAAGGATTTGGGCGGAATTAGTTGCTAGTCAACTAACCCAATACTAAAGATGCAATCAAAATAAAATACAAGAAATGAAAATAAACTAGATTATACTAAAGTTGTGAGCAATAAGTGAAGAAAATGTGTTTACTTAGATTTCACTACTCCCTAGATATCTTTTACACGTTAATTACTTGTTATAGTTGCGTAGATGACGGTTTGTATTCCTTAATACCATTCATGGGGTGGCGCACTTAACTCCCCAATCGTATGAGCTCTTATCTCTTCCTATGCCATGCCCAGCACAACCATAGGGATTGTAAACAGTGGCTCATGCATTAAATACAACCAATAAAACCTAGTGCACATCAGTTCATGTTTCCTAAGACGTTCAAGCATGTTACCATTTGGAGATCTGCCAGTTTTCTTAAGCCTAACATCGAATTCATTCATCCAATACAATTATAAACAAGTAATCAACACATAACTAACATCTAGGTTTCATTAGATCCAAGCAAACACAAGATAGATCTAGCCTAGCATGATGGAATTAAGACAAGAACAAGATATAGACAACCAACACATAGACATATTGATTGAATTAAAAGAATACTTATCTCAATTACACATGAAAGGTATCAAGGGATTGGAATCCTTGAAAAACCAGTAAAATTCGCACCAAGTTCGTACTTAGGGTTTCTCCAAAACTTCTCCCTTTTTTTTAATGCGAAAATTAGAAAACTATATATAGGAAATAGGGTCTGACGGCGTCAAGACAAATCTTGTGACGCCGTCACCTCGCCGCCAAAATACTTCTCGGACTGCCTTGATCTACTTTTGACGCCGTCATGTGTTATGCATTTCCAGGCCGTCATGAATTTAACTCTTAACGCCCTACTTCGTGACGCCTTCAAATCTGTACTGGATCGTCATGGAAATTACTCTTGACGCCGTCAGAAATTCCTTCTTGACGCCGTCACTTACTGGTCCCAGCAAGGAAAATTAAGACTTTGGCGTTTTCTTCACTTTTATGCTCCAAAAACGTCCGAATTGCTTCCTTTTCCAGATTTCTCTCCCAAAGTACCTAAAATCACAAAAGGAACGATTTAGGGCAATATTTGATCAAATAAATTCAATTCCGGGCTTAAATGACCCCCTAAAAGTGGTTCATTTTTCGCCTCATCAATATGCAAGTTATCACACCTTATAAAAGTCATATAAGGACCGAAAATACTTTGTCATTTGTATACAACATTACATATGATATAATCAAATAATTTGAAATTATTTGAAGATGAAATAGTCGCCCTACCCTCCCATTGAATCGATATTTTGGCAGCTCCTACTCCCCCATACTCGGCCTACAATCCCCTTATATCCCCCATCTCTCATCATTATTCTACAACCGAATACACCTTCAAAACACACATAAAACCCTAGCAAATAACTAAAAGTCGACAGCTTGTTTGTGGCATCTTCGAGTGGTGCAAAAGGATTACGAAGGGCATAACAAAGGTGGTGGTTGATCGTGGTGGTATTGAGTTCGAGGGTTCGTGTTTTGTTCGAATAGGTTTCTGGGTTTTGGGTTCAGTGGTCCTTGTTTCGTTCTTCAATCCGACCCAAAGGTATCACTTATCTTCATCCTTGTTTTCTGCTCGACATGTGAACCTATATATACGTTTATAACATGGAAACCTAATCTAATCTTTGATCGTTTATTATAAGAACTCGAATGAAATGTATATTGTCATATGGAATGTCAAAACGAATAAGTATATATACACATCTGGTAGATCCGTTTGGCTATGAACATGAGTACAAAAATGACATATGAATACGCGACCTAAAATCATAAAGATGTAAATCATATATGTGTCAACTTATTCCAGTGTTGGGGTATTCGACTATGTGTGTTAAACGTCTTGATCTGGTCATTTCTTTGACACCAATCTGCTCATTAGGATGCTATCTAAAACTGGTTATAAAATAAAGGATGGAAACATATAATTATTTACGTGAATAAGGGGGAATAAGTCTAAGTTGAATGGGTCTCGTTAAACCAGTTAAGCGTGTGAATGTGTGGGTGTGCGATGTTATGATATTGAATAGGGTTCAGGTCGAAATAAAATAATCATGTAAAAACCTGATGTATGCACGTGTTTAAACGAGAGTTTAAGTTTGGTTAAGATGGGTTATATGTCAAGTGAACATGTCTTGTGTGGTGTTGGTGCTTAGGGTCAAATCTGGTGTCTAAAACTACGTAGGTATATTGTCATGCTAATCAGGTTTGAAGGGTTTTAAACAAGTAAGTTGGTGTCGTATCGAATCGATTTAGGAAGTTTAGTTAGACTTGGAGTGAATTCGTACTAACTATGTGTCGTATGCATGGAGGTATGGACTATTTGTGTCATGTGTAAGTAGGGTCATGTGGGCTGTTTAACAATGCAATTCTTATGATCGTATGTAAAGGTTTATGGATAGTTAATAATGGTGTGTGCATGTAACGTGTGTGTGAGTGTCATGTGGATGATAATATAGTCGGGATACATGCATGCATAACTAATATTAAATAAAAAAATAAGACGTGTGAAAATTTGTATATTAGTCAAAGTTGGGAAAAGTTATGTGGTTCGTAGGATGTATTTTAAATAAAAGAATAATGTGTCTAGATGTGTAAAACAAGTGTGGGAATAAGTATCATGTGTATATATGAAGTTATAGAATTGAGAGATAGAAGTGATTTAAAGCGTGAAATATTAATGTGAAATTGTTTTGGGCTTGTTAAAAAAATAAGTGCATGATCGTGTGTGTATGCATGTATGATGTCGAGAGGATTGCATGGGTGTTGTGTGAGTCGAAATATATGTTAAAACATTTAATAGAAGTGAGTGTCGTATGTGGGTGAGTGTGTGTGAATAATGTTGTTTCAAACATATCTAAACATTTAATAGAAGTGAGTGTCGTATGTGGGTGAGTGTGTGTGAATAATGTTGTTTCAAACATATCTAAACCGAAACGTGTTCATGGAATCGTCTAAAAACCTAAATCGTCATTAAGGGAAACTATTTATACTATTTACGCTTCTAACTCTAAACTTTGAATATTTACACATGTAACCATAAACTTTACTAAATTGACATAATAAACCCTAAACGATGAAATGGTCATTACTAAACACTTAAGTTTATTTAATTGTCATTAATAACCCTAAAGTATAAAGTTACTAATTTGGAAACTTATTTAATTTGAAAAGTTACTAAAAAGGGAAAGTTTCTAAAAATAGAAAGAAACCCCAAATGTGTTTTTTGATTAAAATGAATTTGTAAGTAATGAGTGATCATTAATTCATGTAGATTCTCCGATGAGGGGTTAGCTTCAGTTCTGTCTACTTTCTTGTTTTGTCTTGCTAGCTTTGCATAAGGTACAAATATTCCGTCCTTTTTCAGTAAGGGCATCCATTGGTATGGTTATCCGGTATTGCTATTGATATCCGTTCTATTATTCGATTGATATATGTTTTGATATTAGTTTTGGTATTTGATTTGCTATCTCATTTTGATATTCGTTGGTTATCCGTTTGATATGCTTCAGTTTAGTATTTGATATGATTCAATTTGATATGCTTCAGTTCAGTATTTGATATGATTGATTGTTATGATTATGATTGTTCTTGTATTGCCCAACTTCTGTATGTGTATTCCTAGCCATGGAGGTACCATGGCCATGTCATTGAGGCACAAGTGGTATGACACTATCTGGGGCGGTGTGATTTGTCCCTGGCGTTCCCATTTCTGTATATGCTATATAGCACTTTGGCCATTATATTATTTTGCAAGAAGCGTATGGATGCATCCTAGGGAATCTGTATCTGTATCTGGTGATTGGTTAGTGCGTGTTCCTACACCCCATCACATTTTGGTATATTGGAGTCTGCAGATCCTTGTACAACTTTAGAATTGACGGTATATGATTTGTGATATGATTATTTGGCCTATTCATGTATCATGCTTAGGTACTTAGGCAATGCACTTCCATCCTATATTGTTTGATATTTGTTATGCACTCTGATTCAATATCTGATTCATATGCGTTTTGTATTCTGTCTCATCTGTCATTCTCTCAGCAGGCTCTTTCCCTTTCTTTGATTTGACATAATTTGATCAGTATTTGTTTCGATTATCTTATTATCAGTTATTGTTTATATCTATTCACTAAGCGTTAGCTCTGCCGCATTTCTTTTCTCTGTGGCAGGTAATAAGCATGGATTCTGGGGGAAGAATGTGAGAGTAGGAGCTTAAAAGACCTACCACAGACTATTCTTATATGATGGATTGATTTCTTTTTAAACTTAGTATTTGGATAATATTTCCTTTATAGACATTGTTGGATTTCTGTTATGACTTTTCTTGTCATGCGTTTTCATGAATTTGGATTATTTATTTAAGACTTCCGCTTTACGTTTATGTTCTGATGTGTCACCATAATTTAGCATTTCGACTCGTGTCGGGTTGGGGTGTTACAATTATGGTATTAGAGCCAGGTTTCTCCCTATAGAGCTTAGGCTATGACCTATGAGGATTGGGTAGACGTTAGGTTTCCTTTTGATTCGATCTCTTCGTTTCGTATATTGATCCCTATCTTTGTTTTGTCCTCACTGATTCATTTATCATCTTTCAGATAGTGAACACTCGACATGCCGAATGTTTCGGTTCGCACCCTGCTTTTAACACAGCAGTCCAGCGGGCTGTTGACACACTATTACCGGGCCTTACCGACTGGATCACGACTGAGGTCTGTAATAATATGGCTAGTGGTAGTGGAGGTGCTGGTGGTGGTGCTCCACCTGTGACTATTCATACTTGGTTGGAGAGGTTTTGTAAGCAAAAGCCTCAATCGTTCAACTCTGCGACTACTCCGACTGAGGCGGAGGATTGGATTACGCATATCAAGAAGATCTTTGAAGTTTTGGGAGTTCATGACGTGTTCAAAGCTCGACTTGCTAGCTATAAATTTGAGGGGGACACTCTTAACTGGTGGAAAGCATATAAGCTAGCCAAAGGAGGAGATGATTTTTTCATTACTTTGTCATGGAATGATTTCCGTGATAGTTTCTTCCATCACTATTTTCCGATTAAGAGGGAGACTAGTACTGAATTCATGAAGAGATATTTGCGTTTGGCTGGATTCTTGGGGGCCAAGGCAGGAACCCAGGGAGAACAGGCTAAGAAATTTAAGTGGGAACTTCGGAATGATCTTTTAGATGGGATTGTGAATACCCATTTTGATGATGTAGCATAGGTTGCTAACGCTACTCGCAACATTGAGATCATGCAGGAGAGGGCTAGACAGGGTGTTAAGAGGAACCATGACGAAGATCATGTACGACCAGTTCAGGGAGATAATCAGCTTGGCTATGATCAGAGGGGCTACGATAGGTGCAGCTTTGATCGACGAGGGTCAGATAGACGATTTGATGATAGGAGAGATGATAGAAGGAGTTTCAACGACCAGAGGACGGGAAGAGATCAAGCTCAGCAGTTCAACCGTGGTACTAATCAGAGGCAGTATCCTGACCAGGCTACAACCCCACCTTGTGTCACCTGTAGGAAACTTCATCTTGGCAGACCGTGCTACAAGATTTCTGGAGCATGTTTCAAATATGGATCTATAGAGCATAAGATTCGAGATTGTCCCAAGAGAGCTGATAATGGGGATGAAGGTCAGCCAACTGCCAAAGGACGAGTATTTGCTTTGGACAGAGACTAGTCAGCTAACTATGAGTACCGTATGGAAACTTCTTTTCATGTTGATCGTACTATCGTTGGTTTTATTTGATATTGGTACAACACATTCGGTAGTTTCTGATTTCTTTGCTAAATAAGTTAAGATCTCCACTTCACTATTAGGTTGTGCATCATCCATTCCTATGAGAAATCTTGTGGTTATTATCTGTTACCTTTTGATAATATGATTCGTTCTGCCAATTTGTTCCCTTAGAAATGTGGGATCTTGATTTTATTTTTAAGTTCATCATTTACCATAGTTCCTATCTGACATGTCCTTTGTAATCATTCTCTTCCCATGGTTTCGTAACCGTTAGGCCAAATCTATAATGATCTATCGTTAGCCAAAGAGCCTGAAACTATCAGTCAGTTATCCTTAGTTTTTTTTTCATGATTCGTTACGTTTTCTTTTTGTACTCCCTACTCTAATTTCGAAGATGAAATTTTCTTTTTAAAAGGGAAGAACTATAACAACCCAATATACTAAACGACAAATGAACCTTTAATATGTGAACGACATTTGAACATATATGTAATATGAGCTACCATTTAAAATTTTGAATACGAACATCGTAAGAATATGAATTCTAAACTTAAGCTACAAAATAAAATGACAACTTTATACTCCAAGTTTATCACACGACATTTATAGTCACAAGTTTAGAAAAAAAAAAGAAATAAAAAAGAAATAAAAAAGAAAGAAAAAGAAGCGACGCTATCATTTGTATGGGCCAATTCAGTTTTTGTCTTTGTACAATATAAGTTGGGTCCGACTTCCTTACATACACGTTTAACATAGATGTGAAGAAGTGAATATATTTTTTTTTTCACTAGAACAAATCAAATTCGTATATATGCAAGTTATCACACCTTATAAAAGTCATATAAGGACCAAAAATACTTTTTCATTTGTACACAACATTACCTATGATATAATCAAATAATTTGAAAATATTTGAAGATGAAATAGTCGCCCTACCATCCCATTGAATCGGTATTTTGGCAGCCCCTACTCCCCCATACTCGGCCTACAATCCCCTTATATCCCCCATCTCTCCTCATTATTCTACAATCGAATACACCTTCAAAACACACATAAAATCCTAGCAAATAACTGAAAGTTGGCAGCTTGTTTGTGGCATCTCGAGTGGTGCAAAAGGATTATGAAAGGCATATCAAAGGTGGTGGTTGATCGTGGTGGTATTGGGTTCGAGGGTTCGTGTTTTGTTCAAATAGGTTTCTGGTTTTTTGGGTTCTTTGGTCCATGTTTCATTCTTGAATCCTACACAAAGGTATCACTTATCTTCATCCTTGTTTTCTGCTCGACATGTGAACCTATGTAAATGTTTATAACATGGAAACCTAATCTAATCTTTGATCATTTAGTATAAGAACTCTAATGAAATGTATATTGTCACATGGAATTTTGAAACGAATATGTATATACATACATCTGGTAGATCCATTTGGCTATGAACATGAGTATAAAAATGACATAAGAATACGCGACCTAAAATCATAAAAATATAAATCATATATGTGTCAACTTATTCCAGTGTTGGGGCATTCGAATATGTGTATTAAACGTCTTGATCTAGTCATTTCTTTGACACCAATCTGCTCATTAGGATGCGGTCTAAAACTGGTTATAAACCTACGAATAAAGGATGGAAGCATATAATTATTTACGTGAATAAGGGGGAATAAGTCTAAGTTGTGTGGGTCTCATTAAACCAGTTAAGCGTGTGTATGTGTGGGTGTGCGATGTGATGATATTGAATACAGTTCAGGTCAAAATAAAATAATCATGTAAACCTGATGTATGCATGTGTTTAAACGAGAGTTTAAGTTTGGTTAAAATGGGTTATATGTCAAGTGAACAGGTCTCCTATGGTGTTGGTGCTTAGGGTCGAATCTGGTGTCTAAAACTACGTAGGTATATTGGCATGCTAATCAGGTTTGAAGGGTTTTAAACAAGTAAGTTTGTGTCATATCGAATCGGTTTAGGAAGTCTAGTTAGACTTGAAGTGAATTCGTACTAATTGTGTGTCGTATGCATGAAGGTATGGACTGTTTGTGTCGTGTGTAAGTAGGGTCATGTGGGCTGTTTAACAATGCAATTCTTAGGATCGTATGTAATGGTTTATGGATCGTTAATAATGGTGTGTGCATGTAACGTGTGTGTGAGTGTCATGTGGATGATAATATGGTTGGGATACATGCATGCATAACTAATATTAAATAAAAAAAAGACGTGTGAAAATGTGTGTTAGTCGAAGTTGGGAAAATTTGTGTGGTTCGTAGAATGTCTTTTAAACAAAAGAATAATGTGCCTAGATGTGTAAAACAAGTGTGGCAATAAGTATCATGCGTATATATGAAGTTATAGAATTGAGAGATAAAAGTGATTTAAAGCGTGAAATATTAATGTGAAATTATTTTGGGCTTGTTTAACAAATAAGTGCATGATCGTGTGTGTATTCATGTGTGATGTCGAGGGGATTGCATGGGTGTTGTGTGAGTCAAAATATATGTCAAAACAGTTAATAGAAGTGAGTGTCGTATGTGGGTGAGTGTGTGTGAATAATGTTATTTCAAACGTTTCTAAACTGAAACGTGTTCATGGAATCAGCTAAAAACCTAAATCGTCATTAAGGAAAACTATTTATACTATTTATGCTTCTAACTCTAAACTTTGAATATTTACACATGTAACTATAAACTTTACTAAATTTGCATAATAAACCCTAAATGATGAAATAGTTGTTACTAAACACTTAAGTTTATTTAATTGTCATTTATAACCCTAAAGTTTAAAGTTGCTAATGTGGGAAACTTACTTAATTTGGAAAGTTACTAAAAAAAGGAAAGTTTCTGAAAATATAAAGCAACCTCAAATGTGTAATTTGATTAAAATGAACTTGTAAGTAATGAGTGACCTTAATTCGTGTAGATTCTCCAAGGAGGGGTTAACTTCAATTTTGTCTACTTTCCTGTTTTATCCTGCTAGCTTTGCATAAGGTACAGATAATCTGTCCATTTTCAGTAAGGGCATCCATTGGTATGGTTATCCGTTATTGCTATTGATATCCGTTTTGATATTCGTTTTGGTAGTTGATTTGCTATCTCATTTTGATATTTTTTGGTTATTCGTTTGATATGCTTCAGTTCAGTATTTGATATGATACAGTTCAGTATTTGATATGATTGATTGTTATGATTATGATTGCTCTTGTATTGCCTAACTTCTGTATCTTTATTCCTAGCCATGGAGGTACCATGGTCATGTCATTGAGGTACCGGTGGCATGACACTATCTGGGGCGGTGTGATAAGTCCCCGGTGTTCCCATTTCTGTATATGTATATAGCACTTTGGCCATTATATTATTTTGCAGGGAGCGTATTGATACATCCTAGGGAATCTGTATCTGTATCCGGTGATTGGTTGGTGTGTGTTCCTACACCCATCACATTTTGGTACATTGAAGTCTGCAGCTCCTTGTACAACTTTGGAATTGACGGTATATGATTTGTGATATGATTATTTGGCCTATTCTTGTATCATTCTTAGGCACTTGGGCAATGCACTCCGATCCTATATTGTTTGATATTTGATATGCACTCTGATTCAGTATCTGATTCATATGCGTTTTGTATTATGTTTCATCTGACATTCTCTCAGCAGGGTCTTTCCTTTTCTTTGATTTGACATAATTTGATCAGTATTCGTTCCAATTATGTTATTATTAGTTATTGTTTATATATGTTCATTGAGTGTTAGCTCAGCCGCATTTCTTTTCTCTGTGACAGGTAATAGGCAGGGATTCTGGGGGAAGAGTGTGAGAGTAGGAGCTTAGAAGACCTACTATAGACTATTCTCATATGATGGATTGATTTTCTTTTCAAACTTAGTATTTGGATATTATTTTCTTTGTAGACATTGTTGGATTTTTGTTATGAATTTTGTTGTCATGCGTTTTCACGACTTTGAATTATTTATTTAAGACTTTCGCTTTGCATTTATGTTCTGATGTGCCATCATAATGTAGCATTTCGACCCGTGTCGGGTTTGGGTGTTATATAATATATACTCTTAATCATTAAATTTGTTGACATAAATAATGCCTAAAAACATTATTAACATGTTATCAATATCTCTATGTTTTAATTATCACAAAATATAAACTCATAGAACTAAAACTTGTGACATAAACAAGTATTTAGTGATTAATATTTCTCTTTACATCCAAATCACTTAAGGTATGAATAAACAAAGTGTTTAGTGCAATTTATGATATTTAATTAACTAATGCAAAGTTTATTTAATTATATAAACATATTATATATTTTTGAAAAACACTTTTGGTAATAAAGAAAAATGTTTTATTCATACTAAATATATGAATTCAAATTTTTAACCAAAATCAGTTAGTTTTTCACCAAATAAACTTTCCCCACTAAAAGACAAAGATTCTGGCCGTTTCAGCTGGGCGGCCCCCTTAATTATAAGGGGCGGTCCCCTTAAAATTAAGGGGACCGGCCTTGATTTAAGGGGACCGGCCACGCTCCTCTGTCAGAATCTTTTGCCTATAAATACCACCTTAAACCTGGATTTTTTCCTCACCTTTTGCACTACGGAACTTTCTGTTCTAGATCTCCATTTCCAATCTATAAATCATTTGATCATATATTCTTAAATCTTTATATCAAAGTGATCCAAACATCATCCCATCAAGTGCAAGAGAAAAATACTTCTATCCCTCAAGACAAGAAGTATTACAACTTGTTGTGATCTCCACATCTAAGTTGTTAGTGTATCATCATTGTTATTATTTCATTGTGTGAATAGTTGTGAATATTTGTTAGAAGATAGTGTAGGTTGATATATAGTGTGATTGGTTAGAAGAATAGTTGTGAAGAAGATAAGTTAGGAAGAAGATTGGTGTGTAGAAGAATAGGTGTGAAGAAGATTGGTGTGTAGAAGATTGGTGTGAAGAAGTGGTGTGATTAAGTAGTGAATAGGTGTGAACTAGTTGTGTAGAAGTCGTGATTAAGTTGTGAAGTTATTGTGGTGTGTAAATTGGTGTGTAAGGTTTTCTCCGCCATAAAGGAGCTTGTTGATATAGTGAAGAAAACTCTTGAGTTAGGTGCTCGGGGAGTGGAGTAGGGCAAGGAAGGTGACCTTGTAGCCGAACCACTATAAATCTCTTGTCTCTCGGTTCGATCTTTCCAACCCTTATCTATTTCTTTACTTACGTTATTATTGCTTTATCGTACATACTTGGTATTGTTCATATTGTGCATGACTTGATTTCATATAGCATCGAATCTATATTTTATAAAACAAAGAAAACTTTTAAACAAAATTTTATAACATTTTAAAAACGACGTAAAACTATTCAACCCCCCTTTCTAGTTTTTCACAATTGGTATCAGAGCCACGTCTAACAAGATCTTTAAAATATATTGTATTTTAAAACTTGTAACGGTCTATGGAATCTTTAAAATATTTAGAAGGGCAATCTATGCAAAGACCACCACTATTTGAAAGTGACGGATTTTTATATTGGAAAAATAGATTCGAAACTTATGTGAAATCAAAAGATCTTGATCTTTGGCATATTATTACCTTCGGTGATTTTCCTCCTATTCAATATAATGTTGAAACTAAAATGAATGAAATTGTATATTTTGAAGAACAAAATGATGATTTGAAAAAAAAATTAGCAAAAAATAATGAGGCTAAAATGGTAATTTATAATGCGTTACCACGCAAAGAATATGAAAGAATTTTTATATGTAATACCGCCAAAGAAATTTGGGATTCTTTACTAATTACTCACCAAGGTAATAGCCAAGTCAAGGATAATAAAATAGATCTTCTTGTACAACAATATGAACAATTTACGATTCCGGAAGAGGAATCAATTGATAATACTTTTGCTAAGTTTAACACTATCATCACAAGTTTAAAAGCACTTGATGAGACATTTTCTAGTAAAAATTGTGTTAGGAAATTCCTTAGGGCATTGCATCCAAAATGACGAGCTAAGGTCACGGCAATCGAAGAATCAAAGAACTTGATGACGTTATCACTAGATGAACTAATTGGCAACTTGAAGGTTCATGAAGAAATCATAAGAAGAGATTCGGAAACGATCAAAGTCAAGAAAGAACAAACAAAATCCATTGCTCTAAAAGCCAAAAAGGAACCTAGTGATGATGATGATGATTCAAGTGACGAAAGTGAAGACGAAGAATATGCAATGGCCGTAAGAGAATTCAAAAAGTTCTTCAAGAGACGAGGAAGATTCACTAGATCATCACGAGACGAAAGAAGAGCATTCCAAAGGAATAGAAGTGACAACTACAGGAAAAGAAAGTGCTTTAGATGTGGAAGTCCAAATCATCTCATTGGCGAATGTCTAAAGCCACCGGGTTATGAAAGTCAAGGTGCTTTTGTTAGTGGAACATGGAGTGATAATGACAAAGAAGAAGTTGAAAAGCCAAGAGACGAAAAGTGTTTTATGGCAAAAGAAACCGACGAAATATGTTTAGGAATTGACTTGGAACCTGACGAATGGATTAAAGATAGCGGATGTTCGAGGCACATGTCGGGGAATCGCAATCTATTCTCTACATATAAGGCATACAATGGAGGTAACGTTATTTTCGGTAGTGACTTACGTAAAAAAATCATTGGCAAAGGTACGATCTCTCAAGACTCACTTACTATTGAAAATATAGAGCATGTAGATAAATTAACATATAATTTGCTTAGTGTAGGACAAATATGTGATAATAAATGTAGAGTCACATTTACCGAAGATGATAGCGAAATAGTTAAGAATGGAAAAATTATAGGTAGAGGAATTAGAAGAGGTGGCATATATGTTATGAAACTAGGAAACAAACCTGAGGATAGAATATGCCTAACGACCCTAGATGAAAACTCTACACTATGGCATAGGAGATTAGGACATGCTAACATGCAACAAATACAATCTTTGGCCTCTAAGGAATTAGTTAGAAATTTGCCTAATCTAAAATATGACAAGCATTTTTGTGATGCATGTAAAATTGGAAAACAAGCTCATGCTAGTCACAAAGCCAAGAATATAGTATCCACTACTAGGTGCCTAGAATTATTACATATGGATCTTTTTGGTCCATCCGCTGTGCGGAGCTATGGAGGAAACAAATATACCTTAGTAATAGTAGATGATTACTCACAATACACGTGGACTAGGTTTTTAAGTGACAAAACCCAAGCCTTTGAAAAATTTGAAATATTTAGTAAAATGATTCAAAATAAATTAGGATGCTCAATAGTTGCCATTAGGACGGACCATGGTAGGGAATTTGATAACGAAGTACAATTCAGAAAATATTGCGAGTTAAATGGAATATCTCACAATTTCTCCGCTCCTCGTACTCCTCAATCAAATGGCGTAGTAAAAAGAAAAAATAGGTCACTACAAGAAATGCGTAGAACTATGTTAAATGAACAATCCATCCCACAAAAATTTTGGTGTCACGCCGTAGATACATCAACTTATATTTTAAATAGGGTATCAATTAGAAGAATTCTAGGAAAAACTCCTTATGAGTTATTAAGAGATAGAAAACCAAACTTAAGCTACTTTAAGGTATTTGGAAGTAAATGCTATATTTTAAACACTAAGGACTATCTCACTAAGTTTGATCCAAAATCATATGAAGGAATATTTTTAGGATACTCACAAAATAGCAAAGCATATATAATACTTAACAAACACTCCATAAAAGTAGAGGAATCACTAAATGCAACATTTGATGAAACACCACCACCTCCTAAAACATTACCTTTAGAAGATGATGATTTAGTCGAAGATGAAGCTATTGAGGTTAGTAAAACAAAACCCATAGGAAATGATAATGAAGACATTCATTAGGAAATAACGAAACTGTTAATATCAAAGAATCTAGATCACATCCATTAGATAATATAATAGGACATCTTAACCAAAGAACCCTTAGGTCACAAGCCCAAGATAAAAACAATTTCTTTTGTTTCCTCTCAGCAATAGAACCTAAGAATATTAGCGAGGCTTTAAAGGATGAAAGTTGGGTTATAGCTATGCAAGAAGAATTAAATCAATTTAAGGCTAATGATGTTTGGGAATTAGTCCCAAATCCAAAGGATGTGACTATCATAGGAACCAAGTGGGTATATAGGAATAAGTTAGACGAGAATGGAATAGTTACTAGGAATAAAGCTAGGTTATTTGCCCAAGGTTATAATCAACAAGAAGGAATTGATTATGACAAAACTTATGCCCCCGTAGCTAGACTAGAATCGATTAGGATATTACTTGCCTATGCTTGCGCCCTAGATTTTAAGTTATTCCAAATGGATGTGAAAAGTGCTTTCCTTAACGGTTTTATCAATGAGGAGGTATATGTGGCACAACCTCCAGGATTCATTGACTTCGCAAAACCTGATTATGTTTATAAGTTAAAGAAAGCTTTGTATGGACTCAAACAAGCTCCCAAAGCTTGGTATGATCGATTAAAAGCTTTTCTTATTAAACATGATTATTCCATGGGAATGGTAGATAACACTCTTTTCACTAAAGGGAAAGACCCAAATCTCATCATCGTCCAAATATATGTTGACGACATTATATTTGGATCGACTTGTCAAGACATGTGTGATGAATTTGCCAAAATCATGCATGATGAGTTTGAGATGAGTATGATGGGTGAACTTAACTTCTTCCTAGGATTACAAATAAAACAATTAGAAGATGGAATATTCTTTAACCAATCTAAGTACATTAAGGAAATGCTTAAGAGAATTTGGCCTAGAAGACTCAAAACCCATGAAAACTCCCATGTCTATGGAGGTAAAGCTCACAAAGGACGATGAAGGTGAGTCCGTAGATAACACCAAGTATAGAGGAATGATAGGTAGTTTACTATACTTGACGACAAGTAGACCCGATATCATGTTTAGTGTCTGCCTTTGTGCCCATTTTCAAGAGGATCCCAAAACCTCTCACCTAGAAGCGGTTAAGCGTATCTTCCGATACGTTAAAGGCACTATACACTTAGGATTATGGTATCCTAAGGAATCCGGCATAGAAACCATTGTCTATACGGATTCGGATCATGAGGGAGACTACGTAGATAGAAAAAGTACTAGCGGTATTTGCACGTTTATGGGATGTTGTCTAACATCTTGGTTTTTGAAGAAGCAAACCGCTCTTGCTATTTCTACCACCGAAGCCGAATATGTAAACGCCGGAAAGGCATGTCAACAAGCACTATGGATGAAACAAGCTCTCGTAGACTATGGCATTAGGTTAGAAAATGTCCCCATTATGTGCGATAACAAAGGTGCGATAGATTTAAGTAAAAATCCGGTGCAAAACTCTAGGACTAAACACATAGAAATACGACACCATTTTCTTAGGGATAATGTACAAAAAGGAAATATATCTATAGAAAAGGTTGCATCAGAAGACAACATTGCGGATATATTCACAAAACCCCTTAAGCATGAATTATTCAACCACTTGCGTTTAGGATTAGGAATGATGGAACAAGTTGACTAAATTACATTGAATTAATTCAAATTAATACTTGCATGAAAAATTATTTTTCTTTCATTCCACCTTTTCTGAGTCTAGGAATCTATTTCACACAAAACTAAAGATTGAGAAGATTTATTTTCTTTGCATAATTTTTTTTTTAAAACTCAATCAATTTTCTCTAAAAATTATTCTCACAATCTAGGAATCACATGAAGATCATTTTCCTTACATTGTTGACTAATTCTAAAAACATTGTATTTCAAAATCATGCATAAACTCTCACATAAATTGTCAGGGTATATAATCTAATATATGTCTTTGACATTCATGATCGAGCAAAAATTGAATCAAGGAGATCATTTGGATTGTTTCTTAGGATCGTTATTTCTTTTTGCTTCTAGGACTCGAAACAATCACAACTCCACATTTGTTGCATATAGACACTCACTAGGACAAATTCACTAGTAATGGTGTCATCTTGATCCATCATTAGTTTTTCACTCACTAATTGCCTTTGCCTTTAATCTAAGATAGGTGCCTTAGGAAGCTTAAGTGTGTTTGCCTTTACTTACCTCCTATTGCTTATTATGTGTCGATTATTCGCTCTTGTGCCTATGTGTTTTTGCATGCATGATATTTAATGATTAGATTAGATGCTATATTGCCTAAAGGAATTGAACTTTCTTGAATCCAAGTCCAAAAACACAACCTTTCTGCAAATTTTCTGCCAAAAACCCAATTCAGGCAATCTGAAAATCACCAGATGGGCGGCCCCCTTAATTATGTAAGGCGGCCCCCTTAATTTTAAGGGGACCGCCCCCCCAATTAAGGGGACCGGCCATCTGATGGACAGGTTTACAGAATCTTTTCTGCTTTTTAGCCCATTTCAACCTACATTTCCCATTTTTCACCAACACATTTTGTCATAATCCCCCAAACAAACCTTATCCATCCTTAAACACACAAATCTTACACTATAAATATCCCCAATCCTCAAAACTCTCCATTCATCCCATCATGAACTCTCCAAACAAACCAAAATCAAAATCCTCAAGGCTAGCAAGGATGACGGAAAAACCCGTTTGGCGAAGAAAAAGCCCTCGAAACAAATCCATCATCATAAATGAAGTTGGAAGTCATTCCACACCCCCAACTTCTTACTTCCCAAACTTTGCATCAAACCAACAAGGTCATTCATTTGATCTTCTTTACAAACCATACAACATTGACCAAACATCTTCCTTCAAGCCAAACTACACATCTCAACCTCCAACCACTTATAATGATCCATACAAGTTTGATCAACCATCAAACTACAATTCCAACTACACAAACCCAACTCTTCCATACCAAACCTATGATGCCCTCCACATTGCCACGGAAAAACAAAAGTTCCGTGATGAAATAAACCAAATCGATGATTTTAGTGATCTCCTTGCTATGCATCTTGCACAACGCAACAAAGGGCAACCTCCATCATCACCCTATGCAAATTGCCTTCCCCACTCTCTCAACTTGGATCAAGTTACAAACCACACTCACTTTTGCCCTTGTTGCATATTCCTTCAAAAACAAATTCTCTACTTGAGTGAAGATATTTCTTGGATTGAATATCTTCTCACTCGTAATCATCCAATACCACCCTTAACACGATACAACATCGTGAGATCCACTTCTTCCGCTCCATACTCCACTCCATATCCCTCTCAATCAAACATCTAATCTTTATGCTTATGTTTCCCTTCAAGCAAATAAAACAATCAACCATGGGTTGCAAGCAAGTCCAAGTGCTCTCTTAGGCAATATAGGACTATGTCTTTTCTTTTGTGTTATTTTTATCAATATGCTTCAAGCATATTGAATGTTGTAATGCTTATCATTTCTATAATACTTGAATGAATCTATGTTTAGTTGCATAATTGTTGCCTTGCATATATGTGTATCTTGCTCTCTTCAAATATTTTTGTAGCAAAGATCTCCATAGCTCGTTCCCTTGGTGCTCTCAAATGAGCGGGAGCATACATCAAGGGGGAGCATTCTACCCGTTTAAACTTCCCTCGCAAAGCTTACTCGGCTTAACCTTTTTAATTTTACAAAAAGGGGGAGAAGAGAAATGTAAACTCTATAATACTTGTCTAAAAACAAGTTTTAGATATATTGAGTTTAAGATTTTGTAATAACTAAAAATGGGGAGATTGTTGACATAAATAATGCCTAAAAACATTATTAACATGTTATCAATATCTCTATGTTTTAATTATCACAAAATATAAACTCATAGAACTAAAACTTGTGACATAAACAAGTATTTAGTGATTAATATTTCTCTTTACATCCAAATCACTAAAGGTATGAATAAACAAAGTGTTTAGTGCAATTTATGATCAAAGGGGTATTTAATTAACTAATGCAAAGTTTATTTAATTATATAAACATATTATATATTTTTGAAAAACACTTTTGGTAATAAAGAAAAATGTTTTATTCATACTAAATATATGAATTCAAAATTTTAACCAAAATCAGTTAGTTTTTCACCAAATAAACTTTCCCCACTAAAAGACAAAGATTCTGGCCGTTTCAGCTGGGCGGCCCCCTTAATTATACGGGGCGGTCCCCTTAAAATTAATGGGACCGGCCTTGATTTAAGGGGACCGGCCACGCTCCTCTGTCAGAATCTTTTGCCTATAAATACCACCTTAAACCTGGATTTTTTCCTCACATTTTGCACTACAGAACTTTCTGTTCTAGATCTCCATTTCCAATCTATAAATCCTTTGATCATATATTCTTAAATCTTTGTTTCAAAGTGATCCAAACATCATCCCATCAAGTGCAAGAGAAGAATACTTCTATCCCTCAAGACAAGAAGTATTACAACCTGTTGTGATCTCCACATTTAAGTTGTTAGTGTATCATCATTGTTATTATTTCATTGTGTGAATAGTTGTGAATATTTGTTAGAAGATAGTGTAGTTTGATATATAGTGTAATTGGTTAGAAGAATAGTTGTGAAGAAGATAAGTTAGGAAGAAGATTGGTGTATCGAAGAATAGGTGTGAAGAAGATTGATGTGTAGAAGATTGGTGTGAAGAAGTGGTGTAATTAAGTAGTGAATAGGTGTGAACTAGTTGTGTAGAAGTCGTGATTAAGTTGTGAAGTTATTGTGGTGTGTAAATTGGTGTGTAAGGTTTTCTCCGCCATAAGGGAGCTTATTGATATAGTGAAGAAAACTCTCGAGTTAGGTGCTCGGGGAGTGGAGTAGGGCAAGGAAGGTGACCTTGTAGCCGAACCACTATAAATCTCTTGTCTCTCGGTTCGATCTTTCCAACCCTTATCTATTTCTTTACTTACGTTATTATTGCTTTATCGTACATACTTAGTATTGTTCATATTGTGCATGACTTGATTTCATATAGCATCGAATCTATATTTTATAAAACAAAGAAAACTTTTAAACAAAATTTTATAACATTTTAAAAACGACGTAAAACTATTCAACCCCCTCTAGTTTTTCACAAAATTCATATGTGACTTTTTAATAAAAAGGAAAAAAAAATATCGAATTATTGATAATAATGATCACGAATGAGATGATACTATATTAAGATGACAAAACCATGAGTGTTATTATTTTTTTTCTAATTACTTAAAAAATCATCTAATTAACATTTTTTTGTCTTTGTGATATTGAACATTTTTTCTTTTCATTGTGTACTGAACTTTTAAATTTCAATCATTGTATGTATTTTTAAGCCATGTAAAATGACCATTTACCTTACAAAATTTTAAAAATGTAAAGGTAAAATTGTCACAAAATACACACAATAGTCAAAATTTGAAAGTTCAGTACATACAATAAAGAAAAAAAATCAATAGCACAATAACAAAAAAATGCAAGTATTATACATTTTCAAGCAATTAGCCATAGTTTTTTTAAATGAATTCTCAAATTTCATTCTTTATATCACTGTCAGAAAAATTAAAACATCTACATTCTTCCATCAATAAATGTTAGACAATATACATCTTTTGGAACAATGTAATTATTTTTTTCATTATCTACAAACGTAGTTTTAGCAGGAGGGATATTTTCGTTCTTTTACCTGTAATAGAGATGTATTTTGCACCATTATTTTATTATTAATATTTTTTTATTGTTATTACTATTTAAAAAACTATAGTTTTTATATATAATTTATTATTATTATTATTATTATTATTGTTATTATTATTGTTATTATTATTATTGTTATTATTATTGTTATTATTATTATTATTATTATTATTATTATCAATTTTAATTTTTATGTTTCTCTTTTGTATATTATGATCAATTTTTATTTTTATTAATATTAGTAGTATTGTTATTATTAAAATCCACTTCTCATTTTTAAAACTTAAACATTTTCTTTCCTATGTTTTTTACACCAAAAACACACACAAATCCCTTTTTTAACAACATCATCTTTATCCACCCAATTCATCAACAAAAATGACTTTGTTAGGTTGGGATTTTTGTGTATTTTTGGTTTGAAGAAGATGAATAAGTTAAGCTTGAAAAGATGGAAAGTAGGTTTTAATAATAATAATAATAATAATAATAATAATAATAATAATAATAATAATAATGATGATAATAATAATAATAATAATAATAATAATAATAATAATAATAATAATAATAATAATAATAATAATAAAACTTACATGTAAAAATATTTAAAAAAAATTAAAAATTAAAAATTAAAAAGCAATGATAATAATAATAAAATATATAAAAATAAACTAATGATAAATAATAACATAAATAAAAAATTAAATGTAAAATAAATTTAGATAATTATAAAAAAAAGTAATAATAATATTAATACATATAAAATGAAAAAGTTAAAAAAAAAACTAGATAATATTATTAATTGTAATATACTCTAATATGAGAACATGGATGGTTAAGTGTTTAGGTTGAATTAGGAGAAGATTTCTAGTGAGAAGTTAGTGAGAGAAAGAGATGGAACCTTAGAGAGAAAAGTGTGAAATGTTAGATTGCAAATGAAGGTTCAACCTTTTCCCTTGGGTGGGAAAGGGTATATATAGTTATAATAGAAACGCCCCTTGAAACAAGCTGTAGAGCGGGCTGACAGTGGGTAAAGACCCGACCCGACTGCACAAATACTAACTAATACTACACTACGTACTAACTAATATGATAATTACTACGAGCTACAATATGCTAAACTATACTCGGGGTGACCGAGTCTTCATATGAATAATCGTATTCCTAACAATCTCCCCCTAAGGGAGGTCACCCCGGAAAATAAGTGTAGAGTCATAGCATTCAGATCTTTGATGACATCTTCGTAGCTCGTAGTCTTTTGATTCTTCATTGTTGAGATCTTTGTGCATCAAGCGGTAGACTCTAGATGACACCTTCAATATGGTGGATGGTCTTTGGAAATTGTAACAGGTTCATCATCCAAATGATTGTCAGAGGGTCATCTATGAGCTGTAACGTCTCTATGTGATTCGAGCATCTTAGTGATGACATGCTCACACTTTTCAGGATCATGATCTTTTACATCAGAGTTGTGGAAGCATATTTGAGGCCCAATCAATGATCATGGTTTCTTAGATTGTGAAGTTGAAGTGTGAGCATGTGTTGATGGATCAGCATCTTTTCAGCAATCGACAGCAATCATCAGAATTTCCTGCAAGCAGACAGTTAGCAATAAATCGTCCGGTACTTATAGGTTTGGAATTAGAGATTGTCAACATCATAGTGTGAAGACTCCTTCTAACCCTTGCCAAGACCGTTCCCAATCGGCAAACCCTGAAAGGATTCACACGACCTACCTAAGTAGATCAACGATTGGGTGAGTCGCTGGAGATCACTCCACGACTGTTGACCGTTTGTAACCATCATGACCACTAAGCGTAATACACAAGGAATTACCTAAGTGACCTGCTTTCAGGGCTGCTTGATGCTGACCCTGGCAGGAATTTCCATTCAATCACTGGGAGTTACAAAAGTAACTTCCCTCATAAATGTTCTGGCAGATTGCTAAGATCTGCGTAGGACTCATAAGTTTATCACTGGTGTCCTTAATGTTGAACAACCAGGGTAGAAGTAGCACGTGTTTCTATGAGATCTTTGTATGCATCTCGAGGCTCTAGACTCAATAAGTGCATTTGGTTTTCCTATGCGGAGATTAGGGAGAGGTCTCCTGCTTCAATATCAACCATCTCTAAGAGATATGTTGATAGATTACACCGGTTCCCCGTGAGAATGAAACAAGTTCTTTTAAGAGAACTTGAGTGGCTAGAAGGTTTAGTGCATTGCGTCACTGGGTCCATGACGTCTTGTCTTCAATACCGATGTCGCTTTAGCAACCATCGGTAGATTATGAATTGAACCCGGTTTCTGCCCTAAGGTTGAATAATTGGAGGGCTATTTCTTTTCACCCTTTCTCATTTCATTTCTTTTTAATTCTTCAACCCCTTCTTTCTCCATTCTCACATTTCTCCTTTTTTCATAATCATACCTATGAACTTTCTAATACTATCTATTTGGTATTGTCCATGGGTAGATCCCTCCGGCTTTGGCGGATCATAGGACGGTTTTCCTAACCTTAGTCACCTTATAACTTCATGACTATCCTATGTTGCCATATACCAAATCATTGAAAATTCTCTCAACGTCTTTATGATAAAGAAACACATTTTGTGAACACATTGAGAGTTATGTCATTTTCAAATGCTCCCCCTTAACATGTGGTCATATGTATTGATTTGAAAATTTGCACATGTCGGGAAGAGTTGCACTTTTTGAATTGATCTACCTTGAGTGAACATGACCGGGCATTCGAGACACGCTTACATCACTAGTTAAACTAGCTTGAAGTTATTACCCGGCTCGATTAGATTCACCCAAGGTTTCTCGAAACGATACATTCTACTTAAACTAGTCCTCTTCGAGAAACGCTTACATCACTGGTTAAACCAGCTTGAAGTTATTACCCGTCCAGGACTAGTCCTTTTGATTCAGGACCTTTGTGTTTTGTCAATTCATGAGTCAAGACTGAGATGCACTCATATGAGATGCAAGGATCCTTTTACACAAATCATTTTGCTCCCCCTCAATATGTGCATTGATATGCGAAAGAGTTTGGCACATAGGAAAGATCAGATTTTTGTTTTCATGTTCAAAAACATCACTTTTTAATCAGTTTTTCATATTTAAATCACATCTTCTCCCCCGATCAAAAATTTCAAATCAATTTGAGATTTGTGATCCCAAGTGATTTAAATAAGTATATAGTTTTGGAGAAGGATGTGACATTTTTAAGAATGACTGATTTTGAGACAACATTTTGCTCCCCCTCTAAACTTGAGGGAGTATGTTATGTGTTAGAGGTGATGAGGTTATAAATAATTTTAAGTTTAGCGAGAGACTCATGAAAAATTTATATCCTAACACATAACAGTTGCATTAAATCCACTTGAGTTATGCACAAAGATCTTGTTTTGGATGATATATAGTTTTTGAAATCGTTCTCCCCCTCAATCGATGACACATTTAAAATTAAACATTTTGCATAAAGGATTAATTCTTATAGCATCGATTGAGTGGTAAATTTTAAACCACATTTTGAGTTTGTTTGATCTTCAAAAACCATGGTACCACCAAGTTTGGAACAAATATTTTCCCGAAGAATCATTGAAGGAAAAATATTTGAGATGCAAAGAAGACTTCTCTTCTTTTACCAGAGATGATGCACTTAGGCGTACATCAAATTGGAACGGCACGAATGTGAAGTAATTCATGCCTTTGTTAGGAACAGTCATCTTTTTGGCGACGAACCTTCCCCAATATAAAGACCGGGTTGCTATCTGAAGTAATAGCAAACCATTTTGAGAGAATAGTGTTAGATACGACATGTTTTAGAGGACATTATTAATAAAGGAACTCTTGCTCAAGCATATGTATGTTTCCGTGTCATTATTGAATGACATTTCTAGAAGCGCACATAATATTGATTAGACAAGAGACATGTCGAGAGAAGAATATTTTTGGTTTTTATGATTTTCTGATTTTTAGGGTTTTTGAAGGTTTTATATTTTTCTATTTTCCTTTTGTTTTTAATATTATGTACAAAGGATATATAAAGCAACCCCTTTACTCCTCCTGATCTTCCTGAAGACTTATGAGATCCTCAGGAGTGAGACTCTTCATACCAAGGCGGGGGAGGATAAATTGAAATCGAAAGTAACGTGGATTGTTTCCATTATGTCTCTGGTACGTTTGTTGTAGATTCGGTATCCCTTTTGTTCTGGAGCATAGCCAACAAAGAAACCAATGTCAGCCTTAGCCTTGAGTTTCCCAAGGTCTTCACTGTCATTTGTTGGATAGCACAATGCACCAAATACTCGAAGAAACGAAAGACCTGGTTTTCTGCCATGAACCAGTTCATATGGAGTCTTGCAGTGGAGAGGATGTATCAAGGATCTGTTCTGTGTATAACATGCAGTTGCAATCGCCTCAGCCCAAAGAAACATAGGAGCTTTGGAGAAGATGAGCATAGTCCTTGCAGCTTCAACTAAGGTGCGATTGCGTCTTTCAACAACTCCATTTTGTTGAGGAGTACGTGGAATGCTCTTTTGATGACTAATTACGACACCTTTATAAAATTGAGTAAGTTGTTTGTTCACAAACTCCGTTCCATTATCAGTACGAATGAACCTAACTATTTTGTTGAGACGAACTTGCAACATCTTTATGAGTTTGATGATGGTTTCTGGAGTTTCGTCTTTTGATCGCAGAAACTTTACCCACGTGAATCGAGAGAAATCATCAACAATAACAAGCACATATTTCTTTCCATTGATACTTTGAATCCTCATTGGTCCACAGAGATCCATGTGAAGAGTATGTAGAACTTCCATGATGGAATTGACAATCTTGGGTTTATGGGTGTACTTTTGCTCTTGCCCATTTGACATGCGGAAAACAAATGGTCTTTCTCATACTTAAGTCTGGGCAACCCTCGAACAAGATCCTTATGTGTGAGTTCATTGATGGTACCGAAGTTCAAATGGTTTAAACGACGATGCCACAACCATGATTTGTTCTTAGAGGCTTTAGAGAGCAAGCAAATTGGAGAGGACCGTAGCATGTCTTCGATAGAGATGGTATAAAGATTACCCCGACTTCCCTTGAGGAGATCAACACCATCTAATTCTCTAACAAAACAGGTGTGCTTTCTGAAAGCAACTTCAAGATCAGAATCATAAAATTGACCAACAGAAAATAGATTGTGCCCAAGTCCTTCCACGTAGTAAACTCTGGATATAACACTGTCTCCAAAAACGTAATCACCATAACCCATTATAGATCCAAAATGGTCGTTCCCAAATCTAACCGTACCAATAAACTTTTCCACGAAATTCTTGAGCCTCGAGCGATCTCCAGTCATATGTTTTGAGCAGCCTGAGTCCAAATACCAAAGGACGATTTGTACGACCTGCATTTGAAACTAGACAATGGTGGATAACTGAAAAAGCTGGAGCCCCACAAACAGTTGGGGTCCGTTTGGTTAGCACACACAAATATTGGATTATCATATGTTATAGATATCTCACTGGAATTTTCACATTTTGATGCACTAGAACTAGGAGTGGTACTAAGTGCTTCTATTAGGAACATTCTACCAGTAGGTCTCCACCTCTTAATAGGCACAACTTTGGAGTTAGTGATCCTAGTCATTGGGCACTTTTCACCTAGGGTGAATTTCCTTCCAGTAGGTCTCCATTGATAACCAACATTAGTGAACACTTTTCCTGTTTGATTCCATACTTGTTTTACCCTTTTAACACTCGAAACATTCATAACAGGAGATTTCATAGTGGATTTAAGAAAGGACACAACACAAGCATCATGATTACCATAAAATAAACATTTGTCACAAGTCTTACAAATAGCATCAGAATTCGAATTAATTACATCATTGTTAACACAAATGTTTGATTCAACTCGATTATTTTCATTAAGCAAAACTTTATTGTTCCAAGAGGATTCTTCTACTTCCTTCATAAGTGTACTCTTAGCCGGCAAAGTCCTATCATTCTTTGTATTGCAACTAGGCTGTAACTTGCTAGCTTTAGATACACCTTTTACTCCTGTGGAAGCAATGACGGGAACATTAGTATGATTAGTTGCAACTTGTTTACCGGTGATCATGATGGTGGATTGTGACATGGTTTGGGGATAATCAAATGTAACATGTTTGTTGCCACTGTTGGAGTGCGACGCAAATGACCTATCCAGCTTGTTATCATTCTTGGGGCATGATCCTATAGCATATTCTAATAATTCATGGGCTCTATTAGTGAGGAAGCATGCACCAACAATAACATCATCCTGTGGTTTAGGTCTCCTCTTTTCCTCAATGGTTTCTCTAAGCATAGCCAGGCAGTCCTTAAGATATCTAAGATAGTTGCTATGAACTAACTTATTGTTCCTAAGGGGAAGAGAGACATTCACAGCATCACACGCATATTTCTTACAAGCATGTACATTGGAGATTGCATGATCACATGAAACGACGGGCATTTTACCCTTCACCATAGTCTTTAGATTCTCAATTTCGTTTAGCAAAGAAGTGACTCTTTCATTGTTTTGGTCACGTGTTATTTTAATAGACTCAAATAACTCTTTGTAACGTTGTTTAACGTTTGACATTTCAGCACGAAGCCACTCATTTTCATGTTGTAATACATTGATAATGCCTTGTTTCTGACAGTTTTGAGAATCTATCGACATCTGGTAACTGGTATTGGTCACGTCGCCTTTGTTCGACTTTAATTGTGCAATTTGGGCCCTCAACTTTCGAATCGTGTTTGAGTGAGCTTGAATTACGTCATCCTTTTTGGCTAATTCAAAACATGTGTCAAACTCAGGAGCATCCGAAGATGTCTTGGCATTTGATAATTTTATGTTTTCTTCTAGATGTTGGTATTTTAGTTGCAAGTTAAGATTATCAACTTCTTGTTTTGAAAATCTCCTGACCATGTTATCATGGTCGTCGTTTTGAATTTTGTAATTTAGTTTGTAATTCTCCCCCTCAAGCTCAATCACACGATTCTGAAATACATTTAAAGTAATTGACATTTCATGAAATTGCCGAGCAGATAGGGCAGAGCCAGTAACAGTGTAAAAGATATATTGTGCAATGCAATTAGCAATCAAGTTCTCATTCATGATGAGAATGTTTTTTCTGTCAATTTCACTGTATTTGAGATCGATTGCCAATTGGTTACCCTCATTTTCCACCTCTTTAAAAACCTTTTTCATTTGAGTCACATCATTATTAATGGTAATTTTAAGGCCTTCAAAATGTTCTTTAAGAAGATCGAAAAATGGCATGACTTCAGTTAGGTAACACTGTTTTGTTTGCTCAAAACCCCTTTCCCCTTCTGTAATCCCCGTTGGTGTAATTCTTGTTTTACATGTTTTTTCAAAGTCCTTGAACAATTGACCTAGAACATATAACCCAATTAGGGTATTACACTGTGTGGGTAAATATATGGTACTAGATGCTGGGGTGTGTGCAGGGGATAGATGGTTGGGTCAGCAATCCTAAAGATGGTACGTGTGTTACCAACGATTCTTTCAGCTTTCATTTTTTCCATGTCAATATTCCAAAACACTTTTTCAGGGAGGATTTTCTTTTGAGGGACAAAAATGGCTGTGTGATTGTCATTAGTATAATCATGGTGAAACACAATATTTTTTTCAATGCACAGGGGATCCTTAAGTCGCTCAGCACGTTTTTCCCTAGTTCTATCCTCAGCCTCATCAATCTCGTCATATGTTTTCACATCAGGAGGGGCATGGTTAGGGTCAAGCATAGTGTGTGCATCATATAGCGCAGGTTGAGCACCTATACCATTTCTAAGAAATTTGGCTTTAGTCTTAGAGGCATCTAGTTCACTAAATTCATCTCTTAGTTTCCTATGGTTTTGCATCATTTGAGCAGATTGAATGGTTTGGCCTTGCGTGTACAACTTATCTTCCAATTTGTTTTTCAACGTTTTAAGTTTTGAGAAATCATTTAGAAGTTTAGTTTCTTTATCTTGGTATTCGAGTTTAATTGAAGTCAACTCCTTTTGAATTTCCTGTCTTTGCTTGACAGTTTGATCCAATTGTTTTTTTAAAGATACTAACTCCTTTTTCAATGTTTCTTGTTTGGCATTATTTTCAGATATGTAAGTACGCATTTGCCATTCCATTTTCTGCTCACGTTCATTAAGTTCAAATTTAGCACGCTGCTCGTATATGGCCACCTGATCCTTAAGGATGTTAACTCTAGTGATCAAGGAGTCATCAGGGTTGTATATAGTGTGCTCATGTAACTCAAGTTCTCTGGCATCAACCGACGGCATATCACTTGGTACAACTTTCATTTTATTATCATTCACATACCCTTCATATGGGATATTATTTGTATTTCCCATATTAGTGATATCTGTGTTGTCAATATTCTTGGGTTGTACCGAGTCACATGCCCCCTGTGGATTGGTAGAGTAATTCAGATTAGAATTTAGTGGCTTTGGTACCTCAGAGATAGCAGATGTGATGGAGGAGCCAGACTGATGTGGAGATGATGCAGCTGCAGACAGATTGGCCATGAAGATGGTTTAAGCTATATGGGTTCTTTATCAACATTCAAATCAAAAGCATCACAGTCTTCAACTTGAAAGATGTTCGGATCATTTAGTGCCATGTCCAGAACAAGTTGATCATCCACATCAGCATCAAACGTATTCTTGTCATCACCAGCTAGAAAGAGCAAAGCTTCTTCATCCAGAGCAGTACCATTCTCTTGCGCCTGCATTAGCAACATCTTGTCCTTGAAGTACTCATAGTTTTGAGGACGCTTTGGGAGAGTGCAATTCCTAGCTATATGGCCCAACCCTCCACAGTTATAGCACTTAGGCTGCCTAGCTTGCACTTGAAGCGCATTCCCGACTCTATACTGCCCATTATCTCTACCAGCATTTCTTGGATTGACATTTTGTCTTCCTTGCACATTCTGCACCACCACTCTTCCATCTTCAATGACTGCCTGATTCCGTGGGTTAGACGAAGTCCTTAGTTGGTTATTAGTTGGTGGAAGTACAGCTCTGAACTATTGGACTAATAAGGAGACTTGGTTGGAGAGGTTATCAATCATCATGTCGGTATGAGAATATCCAGAGTCAAGATGGGTGTTTAAGGCAGGTGGTGAGGGAGTTGATGATTGTCCATTAGTTGAGGTAGACCTGGATGAAGGTGGTTGAGATTGATCATTTGAAGATTGAGTGAATTGTTGAACATTAGAGACATAGGCAAGAGACTCATTTGTTGTTGAAGGACTGAGCTTTTCTCGCATTACCCGATCATAAGCTGCATGTTTCTCATGTTGTTGGAGATATGCATAAAGTTGTTCATGATTAGTATGCCTGATACCTTTGTTGAGTTTGACAGCTGTAACAAACCTATCCCATTCAGGTGCCATGTTATTCACGAATTTTGAATTGAGCTGAATGTTGGGCATTGTCATCTTGATGGCTCTCATGTCATTGACTAGCTTGTGAAATCTGACGTAGTAGTCAGTGATGCTTTCACCTGGATTCATTTTGAAGTGCTCGAATTCATCATACAGCTGAGACTCCCTATCTTCTTTGGTTAACTCAGACCCTGCAAGAAGCATCTTCACATTATCCCAAACTGCTTTGGCTTCTGTGTTAAAGTTGATGAGTTTGTAGACATCTTTAAGAAGCCCTTGAATGACAATATTCGAAGCTCTAATGTCAGCATCATAACGTTTCTTATCTTCATCAGAAAGATCATTGTAGGTGCGAGGTCTTTCTGGACCAACTGCCGCAGGATGGTCATCAGTAGCTGCGATTGTGTCTCTAGTTGTGCCCATGAGGAAAGGTCCTTCATCAATGGATTTCAAGATGTTCACACCATTTTCCTTCCCCAAGCAGTATAGACGAATCCTTTGTGCCCATGATTCATAATCAGTTCTGTCCAGCATAGGAGGACGAGTGTCCGACCCTGCAGCCTGAATGTCATCAGAGGAGGTGCTTGCCATACTTGTGAAAAGTAAGTCAGTGTTAGTACTAGGTTTCAAACACAAGTGAATTTCGTGTAACGATGCAACAAGTCAAATCACAACCGCTCAACAAGTACCAAGTCGAGTTGTAAGATAAACCTCACAACGTCAAGTTACAGTCGAGTTAGTCGTAACAACTTAAGTCGCAACAGCGCACAATTATCACTAAAGTGAGTAACTCGCTAAGTACACCAACTCACTACAAGTATCAAATCGCTGGAACAGTGAAATCAACTCGCTGAAATAGTAGCCTCAACTCGCTAGATATACCAAGTCGCTAGACAGGATCAACCCTCTAGCTCTGGTTAACCCGCTGCACCCTGTAACAACTCGCTACAAACCTCAACTCGCTAGAACAGGAATCAACACGCTAGAAGTTGTAACTCGCTAAATGGTTCAAAACGCTAGAACTGCCAACTCGCTGGCTACACAACTCGCTAGGCTAATAGGACAGAAACGTCACTATCTAGCGTTTTGTCTTAAAGTCCAAAAATAGCAACTCGCCAACCCTCTAACCACAACTCGCTACACAGAACTGCCAACTCTTTACCAGAATTCGTCAACTCACTAACAAGAAATGGTATACGAATTGTATTCAATCTTCACTCTAATGATGATATTGTTAAACCAACGATTACACTTGATGCCTACAACACTTCTATATACGAAAGTACAAGAAAATACACACCAACAACCCCTAACGAGATCAAACAAGTGTAAAACCTACAACCTATATTCGAACCATGCTAAGCACATAAATCAATCAATAAATCCGAGTATACCATGAATCCTAGGATAGAACCATGGCTCTTGATACCAATTGTAATATACTCTAATATGAGAACATGGATGGTTAAGTGTTTAGGTTGAATTAGGAGAAGATTTCTAGTGAGAAGTTAGCGAGAGAAAGAGATGGAACCTTAGAGAGAAAAGTGTGAAATGTTAGATTGCAAATGAAGGTTCAAACCTTTCCCTTGGGTGGGAAAGGGTATATATAGTTATAATAGAAACGCCCCTTGAAACGGGCTGTAGAGCGGGCTGACAGTGGGTAAAGACCCGACCCGACTCCACAAATACTAACTAATACTACACTACGTACTAACTAATATGATAATTACTACGAGCTACAATATGCTAAACTATACTCGGGGTGACCGAGTCTTCATATGAATAATCGTATTCCTAACATTAATATTAATAATTAAATTTATAAAATAATAATAAGACTAAACTGCAATATACATGCATGTTACAAGGGAAAAAATAAATAAATAAAAAAATACCTCTCATGTTAGAAGATAACGGAAAAAAATAGCGGAAAAAAAATTTGTATCATTCATCTCTAGGTATGTATATTGTGTAATGTTTATTGACGGAAAAATGTAGATGTATTAACTTTTCTCACATAAATGTAAACTGTGAAATCGGCGCAACCACATAAATGTATTTTGAAATTTACTCTTTCTAATACGAAGAAACTAACAAGTTGAATAAGTTGATAATTGTATAAACCATAAGACAAAAAGACCAAAATTTTATTATTAACCGATCGAATAATATTACAAAACACTAATCGTAGACACAGTCTACACATCTTTTCTCTACAAACAACAAATTCATTCTGCAAAAAATTGTTGTGATAGATGATGACTTAATTGACTATACTTTTTTTTTTTTTTTTTTTTTTTTTTTTTTTTTTTTTTTTTAATTTCTTCTACACTAACCTATATATATAGTTCCAATATATGGAGCATTTATATTAACATAAAGTTGAATGACACTTAAAGAGATCAATCCTTTGATCTCCTAAACGTAGAGAATAAGCGGCTTTCTTGTACTCGTTCCATGTAAACGACTTGTAAAGTCTTAGGTTTCCGATAAGTTGTGGGATCGGAGATAACTGTTCGCTCAAAGCTGGTGCCGCGAAATACATCATTGACATCCTTGACTTGTTCGACATGTTTGCCATCACTCTATGCCTTACACTTTGAAATCTTCCATTTGTCAAAACCTGCATTTTAAATGAAAACTTGTTTTATTTACATGTAACACAAACAATAAGTTACCAAGATTTATTTATGCATCCAAATTATATAGAGCATACCTCTAAGGCATCACCAACAAAAACACAAAAGTCGTTAGGCTCATTTGTGACGGGTATCCATAGTCCATCAACTGTAGATATTTGGAGACCAGGCACGTCGTTGGATCTCAAAATGGTAAAGATTTGAGGGTCAGAATGCTCCCCGAACCCAATTCGCTGAGCTGGTTTAGGCTGATTAGACTCGGACTTAACTCCAGGGTAATGATTGACTCGAAAACACGAATCATTATCAGCATCTTGAATAAAACGACTAAAAGCATTTGTGTCGGGTAACGAAAGGCCAAGTGCCAATATTTCCAACAACCCACATGTTAATTGCTTCACTGCTTGGATGTAATCTTCCACAGCACATCTGCACACCAAAGCAAACAATGTTAGTACACTAATTAGAAAAACCAAACTCATAGACATTATATTTTTGTAACTCGGGGTACCTATAAACCACACAGGTTTTTACTTCATAATGTAAACTATCGTCAAAAATCCTGATTTTCTTTAAATGAACCATGCCTAAATGCCTAAAATATGTGTGTTATAATGTTTTTTACGAAATGAACCTGATAACTCGTAATGTGAGCCGGCCACTTACATATAAATCACATAACATTTTAGCCGTACTTGAACATACAACAATTTTCTCATCAAAAACTCACACTTTCACGGACACAACTAGGCAAAAATGTTTGTTGTTATTTTGTAACTATAAGAGAGATAGGTGCAGTAATTGGGTGCAAACCTCAACACACACCCTATAACACCACAATAACTAAAACCATCAGCTATAACTGTTATAGGCGCATGTGAGTACTATAACCCACTCCATAAAAATCGGATGACGAGAGGTGAACTGACTGACGAGGGACGAATAACATCAAAGGGGGATGCTCAAAAAAAAAAAAAAGAAAAAAAAAAAGAAAATCAAAGGGGCGGTGCAGTTTGGCATGCCATGGTGATTTGCACCAGATCTTTAAACCCAGTGTATTTATCTAGATATTCATCATTAAAAGCAACAATCGTCACTAACCACAAGTATTGTGACCTATAGTACCTAACGTTGGTTGAAAGATTCCTTAATTTGGGTAGGAAAACTAATGTACTTGTTCCCTCTATATTTGGGTACCGACACATGGACTGTCCCAATCTCCTTTTTTTCCTGTTTTAATTAAAACTTGTACAATCAAATGGGACACTCTTATCATTATAATGAGTCACCATTCATGTCTCATATATTTATTTTTTTGTAATTTTTTTTACAGGTGTAAATAACAGATAGATAATTACATGTTTACGACAGGATGTTATGGTCACCGAATCCACTACTTTAACGTCAATATCATATCATCATTCAACACAATATCAAACTCACCACAAAATAAGTGATATGATCACCATCAATCTAAAAATACAAAAATACAAAAATTAAACATAGAAAATTGTTCGATGGTTTGCACCGCCGAACAATTGCAAACTTAGGATTTTGGCGCGCAGTTAGAGGTGGGGTGCTAAAGATATGGCACATGTTAATTCAAGGTGGTGGTGGTACTTGGTATTCACGAACAATAGTGAAGATATGCTGACTTTTGATTACATGAAAAGGTGGTTTGACTTGGTGTTATACGCTCAATAAAGTGAATTTTGATCATCACCTTAAGATTGCGTAATGCATGATCTCAAAACCCACATATTTCACTTGCAAGTGGGTTGATCACCTTGAGTAATGCATGAATTTGGATCATCACCTTAAATAGCTTTTTACAACAAAAAGCCACTTTTAGCCCAGATTTAGATAAGTGAAACAAATTGTAGTCTTTTAGTCTTAGTAATTATTGTTCACAAAAAGTAGAGAACACAGTATTAAGATTGTAATAACAATACGGATTTTAGTTAACTACATCATTTACTCATATATCGTTTTGAAAACGCTCATAGTTTTATGATATGTTGTTTAGTAACAAGTTACTTTTTTTTTTTTTTTTTAACCGATTTTAGACAATGTATTTTAAGATATCACGATATAATTGGATTAATATTTTTCAAAAATAGTTTTATTTTATCTTTATTTTTTATTTTTCCTATAATACGAAAACCAGATAAATGTTCTTATTTCAATCAATGTGGCCCCTTAGAACAAATATAAAAGTGGAAAAGTAGGAAAAACAGTTATAATTACTGTCTATATATAAAATTGGACAATGATTTTAAAACAAATGATAGTAAGATGAACAATTTTTTTAAGACGGAAGGACCATGTTTTTCATAATAAGTCTATCTAACAAATGAACTTGTTAAAGAATGGTTAGTATTAAATGATGAAAAAGAAATAAAAAAATAACAAAACAAGTTGATATTTGATATAGAAAGCAAAACGCGTTACATAAAACTCGGGAAACAAATCGAATAATGAAAACAAAAAATGTTTTTAATGAATAAAAGCCGGCTATAAAGGGGTGGTGGACCTTTGAATTGAAACATAAACAAAAAGATGACCAAATTTTAATAATCATGTTTTCGAATAATATGTTTTACTTTATATTGCCGAATCACCTGCCAGCGTGGCAGCCGATATGACCTATATATTATTTATTTATCCAATAAAAAAATCGGCTGATTTTTTCTGTCCAGATTACTCGGATAAAAGATACTGTTAAATAAAACGATGAACATGATTTATCCGAGTAATCCGTGAATGTTCAAACAACTCTTTCACGACTAATAAATGCATATTTAGTAAGGTTTAAACTTCGTAGATTCTGCGAAGGATTACGACACTTACCACTATAGGTCACTTGGTGGTGACTTATTTATATAAAAATAAATAAATAATAAGAGTTGAATGTTTGTATCGAATTTAAATAGGGACCTACTTTTATGTACATTTAACGAACACTACATGTGTCGGAAGACATCTTTCCACAACTCATAGATGTAATATATTCTCGTACTCATGAAAATGTTGGCCAAATTATGGACATTTTGGATGACAAATCTATGTACTTGAAGCCGTGAAAACGTTGTGACTTTGAGTTAATACATTGGACCACGATACAGTTGTTTAATATTTATATGCTCTTTATCTTATATTCAAAACCTAAAAAAATATTTTCATTCAAATATTCAATCGGTTAATTTCTTTAGAACGACAACTTTTATACTCATATAACACCTGCATGACACATAACACCTCACAATGTCTTTATCGAGACTTGAACCAAAACCCTTATAGGTTGATAGCCGCTCACATAAAGGCCTTGGGTTCATTCAATCGGTTTTAAAATATAAAAATTACAAGTTATCAATTAGTTAGTGATTGCCGAATAATCAATATTTGTGAAGTTGTTAACGTGATTGTTAGATAAAATATAGCGTATCCATAATTACATCATGTTATATTGCTTTACCAAAATCTATCAAATCTTACATGATGTAAAAGTTTGTCAACGATATTGTTCACGTGTTGCGACAGGGTTAAATCAATATCGTTGACAAACTTTTACTTATACTAGAAGTTTAAGAACAAATATATATCATGGTATAATTAAACATATAGATCAAGTTCTTACCTGAAATTTGTTGGATGATCAGAGCCAAGGGCAATAGAGTTAGCTTGGAGTAGAAGGTACTCGAGTTCGCCTACATCACCATTGTAACCAATGTTTCTACACCCATATCCAAACGGGCTAGGCGGGTTGGCCTTGACCTTAACTTTTTCTGCAGTGGGTTTAGCGAAAAAGTGTTGAGCAACTTCTTCCATTTTGGAAATGATCTCAAATGGGACTCCATGGTTTACAACTTTAAAGAAACCATATTCTTGACAAGCAGTAACCATGTGTTGGGACAAGGTGGCAGTGTCGAGAGAGAGGTCAATTATAGGGATACCGATGGCTCGGGTTTTCTTGGTTCGTAATGGAGAAGGAGAAGAGAGAACCATGGTGTTTGTGTATGAGATTTTGAAGGTGAAATGGGAATGTGGAAGGGAAGGTTATGATGGGATTAAATACTACTAGTTGTTTGTTACGTAAGATGAAGCTAGCTAGGTACCACATTGGGACCTTTCTTTATGGAGAACAGATACTATTATACTCTTCTTAATTTAAACAAATCTTATTAATTATTCTGATTTTTTTTAATCAAGATAATTTTAAACGATTAGTAATTTTCTTTTGTCAAATTTTCATCCTCTTAACTAATACCGTATTGATTTTTGGAAGGAGAAAGTAATACTCCATCTTTCTCAAAAAAATGTCGATCATTTATTTGTGTTCTAAAAATGTCGATAAAAAAAATGTCAATAAAAAAAATGTCGATTATTTATTTGTGTTCTTTTGTCATTCTAATTAAAACTTGCATTAATTATTCATTTTTTATTTATGTATTAATTATGAGGGTAAAATTAATTTTTTTTTATCAATCACAACTAATAATTATGCATATCATAATTTCAATATTTGTTGTTTGTGGACACCGTTTAAACCTTTTTACATTATTTATTTAATTATTATTATTATTATTATTATTAAATGATAAAGTGATGATGTTTTCTTGATTCATGTTATTCGAAAACCAACTTTACAAACTATTTAGATGCGCATGCGCATGGTCTTATCGGGATATTTTGTAATCATTTTTTACTTTTCTCTAGCCATCCACAAACGCGAAAATACTATCGTTGTTGCAAGTATATTGCTTACATTGAATTCGGGTTGTTTACGTCAATAGTTCAATCACTTTGCATCATTGTTAGTTTCCATCAACTTTTTCAAATGGCTTTAGTCTAAAGTTTTTCTAAGCCGAAAATAATATATCACCCGGATCTTCTTCTGGTTTTATCTAAAAATTATGGTGAAAGGATATAACCCTTTTCCTTGTGTTTGTTGATGTAGTTGATGATTTTTTTAAGGAGCAATTATTTTTAGCACCATTAAAGGAAGGTGGGAAAAATAATTGAATATAACCTGAGCTTCCACAAGAACCAAGAAACAGCCCAAAAAAAAAAAAAAAAAAAAAAAAAAAAAAAAAAACCTACATGTACATCGATAAATCGATGTAGTAGTTGATCATGTTGAAGATTTGAGGATGGAAAAAAGTTGAAGAGATGAATGAAGATACATAGTTGATTTCAAATCCGTGATGAGTTCTTTGTTGTGTATGAGATGGTTATTTAATTTTATCTAAAAAAGTTTCATGTTTGTTTTTAGCTCACTTCAAATGATTTAACTTATATTTTGCACAAATAAATTGTCTTTAGATTCAGTTGTTGATATGTTTTTATTTTCTCGATTTATATTATGTCACCGAATTCAAATCTAAATAACTTCATATGTATAAGGCATGTATACATTTATGTTTGTGATAAAATGAAGTTAAAAGAACATTGTGAAGGATGGCCTACTAATGTAGAATGAACGTTAAAGGAAGTTATGAGGGGCATAGACATAGCATGGGCAATTGAGAGTGAAGTAATGTCAGGTCATGGAGGGATGATGGTCGACCACCAAGTACGGTAGTAGATGTTGGTATTGTGTGTGCATGGCGTAAAATACAAACTTATATTAGTTACTATTTATTAGACTTAAGAGTAACACATATATAACACGAGACGCCTAGAGTATATTGTGCTATAAGTATTGGTACACTGCTGTTTTTCATCATTAAATTTGCTTATAAGTATTGGTTATTTATACCCCTTTAAATGGATTCTGGCATCTCCCTCTTTACCTATTTATTAGACTTAAAAGGTTTTTTATTTTTATAATTTTGTTTTCGTTATAAAACTACTGAGCTGAAAATACAGAACATAAAATATAAACTTTGATAAGTCAAAAGAATTAGAAGACATAAAATGTGAAATAGAAAACGATAAAAAACTAACGTACATTGTCAACAGAATATGTAAAATGTGAAAAGAGGGGAGGGGGGAGGGGCTATCTACTCGAAGGTGTGCCGATAACATCACACTCGCCTTTATGATTCAAAGTCATAAAAGTTGACATTCTTAAATAACCCATTTTTATTGGCAAAACATCATTTTCAAACCGTATAGAGTAATTCTAACATGGTGTTCAAATGGAAAACTATAAGGCTGGGCGCAGTAGTGTTAGTCAACCGACTCAAAAAATAGTTTGTAGGTCGTTAGAGAGAAAAAGCTGATGTGACGAGTAAAATGAAGGTCGCTGGTAGCCATTAGTGTGCCTTGCCTAAGTTAGTAATGATATGATACAATGCAAATTTTTACCCTTCGGCCGCAACGCGGGTCAATGATCCTTGTTAAAGTAATTCACTTAACAATGTTGATATAAAAACTTATACATGTGATAGTTCTAATGATTAGAATGTAGCTTTTCGCCCTGAATATCATCGATTGTAGATTAGACGTGCTAGCATATTTCTTAAAATAGTACACGAATAATAAACGTTACTTGCACACATCATTTATTATATACGTAGTTAGATAACCTTGAGTAATTAATGACGTAGGTTTTTTGATATATCCAAAATAGTAAAAGTGTAGCGTTATATCAATCAAGCCAACTTTTATAGTATGGAAGATAGCTTCGTTGACTGTCTTTACTAGTTTGAAACGTTGCATTGCTTTGAACCATTCACATGAACGTTAATGGAGGAGATATTTAACCAGGAACCTGTATATCTCAACATCAACTTGATACCTTTTTCTTACCTTTTTTCATTCATTTTCTTGCTTTATTTCCACTACTAGCATGAAAAGGAAAAGATACCACTATTGGACGTAACACAAGATCACAAAAAAGTTGGTGAACCCTAATTGTTGTGAGATGTCCATATATTGACCAAAGCATTAGTGGTAAAAAGAGTATAATGTTGCGTCTGGATCATAAATCATAATCAACAAACTTCCATATAATTGACCAAAGCATTAATTAGTGGTAAAAAGAGTATAATGTTGCGTCTGGATCATAATCAACCAACTTTGTGGAGAATGATTTTACGTTTTTTAGGTTAAGATGTTGACGATTACTTCGAAAGCTACATGTCTAGTTCAAGTCGATAATTCAGCTCGTAGGCGTGGCTCCATCTTCCACATAACACCTTGAGTGGATAAATATGAGAAGTAAAAAGATCAAAATGGCTTATAAATCTCTGTTATAGTCACTAAACTCATATTGCCTTCGGCTTGTGAAGAGATTAATTAAAGATATACTCCGGCAAGTTCCACGACGAAGGGTTCATGCACAAAGTAGATAATACGATTAACAAATTTCGACACATTACATTGCTAGTCTCATCAAAGTGAATACATGTACCAAATTTTCACACATTACATCACTTCAAAATTCTATATCACTGATTTTTTTCTTTTCACATTATAATATTTATTTGTCTATGTATTTTTTGTTACTTTAACTTTTCAATCGAGAAGTCTAACTTATCTACTTTTGTCGTTGTTCACGTAGTTGAGATTATATAAGTTACTTTAATAACATCTGATATCATAATAATACATATCAGAAATAAAAATGTTTAAGGACCGTATAGGATCCAACCCTAAACATACCATATATGTATTTAGTTGTAGTAAGTTGATAATGAGTTAGAATTAAGTTTTACACATAATTTAAATGGGTCTAAACATCATTTAATTTGATAGTTTGAGTTAAATACAAAGTTCTATGTTTACCGAAATGTGAAATTTAAATTGAAATAAACTTGCATTTCGTAAATACTTGTATCTCTACTACTTATTAAGAGTGTATTTTCATTATTTAAACTTAAAATGAGTTAAAATATTTAAACTTAAAATGACTTAAAATTGAGTATTATTAATAGTTTATTATGCAGGTGATTAAAAATGGTAATAATATATGCAAATAAATTAATTTTCAACATTTTTTAATCTTTAATTTTTTATCAATTTTTGTTTCTTGCTTAAATATTTTTTTCTTAAGAATAACTACAAATTGAACCCGCAAGTTTTACAATCAAGAGTCAAACCAAAATCAAAATTTCGTAGGTATAATTAATTGTCGCTATATGTTGTTGCCTTGCGCGATATTCGTCTAGTGGATAAATGTATGTCAAGACATTTTGTAAATCTGTAGCTACTTTTGGTATTTGTAGCTTCTTTAATAGAATAGCATATATAATAATATTTCACAGTAACGCGCGGGTTTTATTATACTTTAAATACGTATTTTTATACGTACTTATATTTATATAATGTGTCCTTAAGCAATAAGCACAAAGGGGGAGTGGTTCGAAATGATAGATATATTGTCTTGCCTTAGACACTCGTGTATTTTAGTGGACTAAACTTCCAACCACACAACTCAATAATACAGCAAATAAAGAAGTCAAAGGATTCAAAAAAGGCAATATGAATGCAAAAAATCACATTAAAAAACTCTTCTTGGTAATGAATAATTAACCAAATCCGATTGTTAAAAGCTAATGATTATTTCTGACTACAGCTATTTTTGGTGTACAAAATAATATGCGAAATAGCATGTACATGAAAAACGAATTTCAAAAATTAGATTAGACGAACAAAATACATCTTCATTTAAAAACAAATAGGGTTTTTCTAATATGTGCCGTCAAGAACATGTTAATGAATGTTTATTAAACACATATTTTCCTTTTAGTGTGCATTCGAGACACATTTTAGAAAATCTCAAATAACAATATCTAAGTGTTCACCTAATAACAATTTGACAACAATATAACGAGAAAGTTATATTTACGTGTTCTATTTAGACATATCATGTTTAAGTCAAATTTTTATATACTTTTTTGTTGAATAAAACATCATTTTCATGGACTTCTTTTTGGTATTTGGTACTACAAAGTTGTTGATATATTATGATACTAACGTGAAAATGCAATCTTTGACATTGAATTCATGTACACAACACGTCCAGTGATTAATCTAATTGCTTCTCATTTTCAAATACAACACTAATTAATTACTAATCTTTTACGCGTATTGATGACATTTTTTTTACTTTTTAAACACGTGTCACATCACATACACATACACTATTTAATTCTAACTTTAATATCACCGTTGTATATGTTCATCATGATCAAACTCGACAAAGAAACCATTGTCATTTTTTGCTTCTATTTTTGGTTGAAATTTTGGATGTGGGGAAAGAGTTGAGATATCTCTCTTTGTTATTTGCAATGCACACAAGAAAGAGTGAATCAAAACTTTGTTTGGTTTCAATATTTCGTTCATATCTATAACACATTGTTATAACCCTGCTTCAACAATGCCATAAAGATCCACAATGCATCTTCATATTATCTCATTTGAACTCATCACATCTTGGCATGCATTCGGCTAATATTCACTTGTAACATCATGATATTATTACGAGGTTGGTTGCGAAAGAAAATAGGAGTTTCTTTGCTTTGATCCAACCGTCTTTATAACAATGCGAATCACTAGTAGCACAGCCTAGTAACATGATTCAATGTGTACTAGCTAGGTTCAAAATATTGGTAGTGCTCAAGTCTAATCGGTAACTATACGGCTAGAAATACGTGAGTTTATTGAGGGCACACACGTATACACGTAAGGAACACTTTTAATTAATATATTTATACTATATGTATTAAATCTTAATTTGACCTCCTGTATATTAAAGAAAGGAGGAGGTCAATCAAAAAAAGAGATGTTATTTTAAGTAGTCCACGAAATGATTTAACGGTCGTTAGTTATACGTTAGCTGCATAATGTAATTAATGGACTTATTAACTAATTGGTATTAGACTAATTATTTAATGTATAAGCCCAAACGAGCCATAAGTCCATGTGGGAGCTTACAGTCGGTCGATCCAAGGAGGTGGAGTTCGACTAGGACTCCAAGTCTTCCAAGGCTATATAATAAACCCCTTGGTTCATTATTTGCCTCACTTGTTTGCCTAAACCCTAAGCAAAACTCACCTTCTCCTTCCCTAGCATTAGTCGACTGAAAACAAACCCTAAACACTTATGGTATTCGGCCATAATCAAGAAAACACAAAGCCAAGAGTTTCGTTGTGTGATTTGTGAACTTGAACTAGCATTTAAGTGTTTTTCTAGCTAAGACATGTTGTGTATGCAACTTTAGAGGTGACTGCTTTAGTCACTAAAGTTGAACTACCCTAAACACTTATGGTCACTACAACAAATTTGTCATTTATACACACTTTTTTCTTCACACTTTATAAATGTGAGCTTTTTCTTAAAGATATTCACACTTAAAAGTGTGAATTAATGTTTCAAAATCTTCACAATTAAAAAGTGTGAAGAATTTCAATCACACACTTAAAAGTGCGAAGAAGTATTTTAAAATAAAAAAACAACACACTTAAAAGTGTGAAGAATTATTTCAAAGTCAAAATCATCACACTAAAAAGTGTGAAGAATTGTTTAAAACCCTCACACTTAAAAGTGTGAAAATATTTATAAAGCTTCACACATAAAAGTGTGAAAATATTCGCTGCACCCAATTGGTTCACACGCATGCTAGTGTGAACTTTTTGATTCTTCACGCTTTAAAGTGTGGCGCCATGCCTAATAAGTGTGAGAATGTTATTATTTTGTTGTAGTGGGTATTCGGCTCATTATTATTGTATTGTGGCAAAAGACACCTTATGTATTTAGATCAATTCATCAACATATCTACCATATTATTTTTAATTAGTTTTGTTATGTAAAAGTAAAAGTGTTAAACCATGGTTAACGTAATTTAAAAAAGTTATTATAATTAGTGGATAAAAACATACATGAATGGACAGATTAAAGAGCATAGTACGTTGGACAAAGTTATTAACACCTAATCTTTTGTAGGATAATTATCCTCTCTTGAGTTTAATGCTCTATGTTCTTTAAATTACTACAATTAACTAAATATTTTGACTCCATACTTGGTGGCTGTTCTCATCAATATTCTTTCGTCATTTTATATGTACCATTTTGTGGCACATTAATGGTGTATACAATAAAATAATTAACACTATTTGGTCAACCTTCAATATATGGCACCTACAAGTTTAGTTATTTTCATCCGTTTAAATATTAAACAAATCGTACAGATAGACCCAACTATGTATTGACAGCAATATGTGAACAGAAAGAAATTTTAATTTGACATTGTCTTCAACAATACAATAATAATTCTTATTACTATATTATTATTAGTATATTTTTCTAGGTAGAACAACCAATGAGTCCATGACATAGAAGAAAGGAGAAGAATGTTGTATGGAAGATTAAAATAAGTGTTCTTATAACATGATTCAAAGTTTCATGTAAGAATTTTGATATTTGCATGTGATGCAGATAGATGTATGATACGTTTACATTTCGTCTCCTAATACGTCGGATTGGGTATTGTTGTTGTTGCATGTGATTGATGATTTTGTGTCAGGTAACAACAAACTTAAATCGATCAGTTGTGTTATATCGCCAACTTTGTTGCGGTATTTTTCTTTCATCTACCAAGCAACATGATTGGCAATTCAAGATTCGCATAATTCATGTTAGTGATCGCATATTATGAGCTAGCTACAATACATTTTGTAGACTATGTATTTTGTAAGTTAACATTTGCTCGTGCGACGCTAGTCCACAACAGTGCTATACAACATAAATCAGCGGAACCACTCATGGTGAGTTAGTCGTAAAAGATTGTGAGATGTCTCTGGTTCAAGTCCTGTTAGATGCGAACAATTTATAAATTGTCACGTCAATTTTTTAGAAAGGGAGAGCTTTATCGAGCTGTAGATAAAAATTTAAGATTTAGTCCTCATGTCGACTTAACAATAATGTTACATAATTTATCTCGAATTAAACGTAAAACATGTCGGTAAAGTCTCGAATGGTCGGTACACATTTGACTTAGAAATGACTAGATTGGGACCATCTTCGAATACTTTATAAAAACTAATCATCGAGAACATAAATAAACACAATGCAATGAAAGTAGCAGGCGAAACAGAAATAAGAAATTATTAGTAAAAGTATATAAAAAGTGAAAAATAAAATAATGAGGCGACAGAAAGATGCCATCGAATATATGTCATGAATGGTTCGGTGGGATTGAGGAATTAATGTCGTAACGGTGTTACCGGCCGGCTTATTTAATACTTGTATAATTTTAGACTATTGTTTAGACTTTAGATTATGGATAATTATATGTATCCGACTTGTCTTTTTTAGTTTTGTGTAGTCAAACTTGTTTTATTTATTTATTTTTTCATTTTATGTTTAAAATTTTGAATTATAATTTTTCCTTGATGTTTTTTCGGTAAAATTTTTCCTTGATGTTTTTTCGGTAAAAGGTTTTACACCCGGTAAATTTATTACTTCAAAAAGTATTTAAGAATATAGGATATCAGTGAATCTTACATCTCAACCCGTTAGACAAGCGGAAAATAAATGCTCTATTTGTACTTCAAACCGAACCTATTATAAGACTGACAAACCAAATTTATGAAAAACTACTATATAAAAAACTACTAACGTATAGCATGACTATAAAGCCTTATTTCAAAAGCGTTACATAATGCTAATTGCTCTTTCGTCGCTTCTATGCATTCATCATCATCATCATCATATGGGTTATCATCATAATCATTTTTTCGACGCGCGTTTAAGCTCTTCTTCCCAGTTCCACCTCCACTTTTAGATGCCATGAAACTTGTGGTTTCCTTGTAATCCACGTCACTCTCACTCTCCTTATCAACCACATCACTTTCATTGTTCTTCCCTATATTTAAGCCAGCCACATCCTTGTTCTCCCTAAGAGGCCTTGTCGTCATGTTTGTATCCACATATTTAGCCCCTTTGGAACTACCTCCATTTGTACCTAACTCATCATCATTTTTAACCATCTTAAGAGCATCAAACGGGTTTGAAGTACTTGCCTCTTGTTTAGTAGTATCTGAATTCTTTTTGTCCCACTTGTACTAGCATCATTCTTTTTAGAAACAGCTTATATACATGTTTTGTTGAATTAAACTGAAATTCAGGACCCTTATTAATGCTACACACTACTCTTTTAGGAGCTTGTTGAAAACCATCATTATTCTTCTTGCCATTTTGCTTCTTAGGTTCATCAACACATTTCGAACATGCCACGTCATCATAGCCAAAAACCATACACACTCCACACCTTAGGAGGTTTCTATTCGTATTCCACCTTAACCGTATGAAGCACATCACCCTCTCCTTCCAAATTCGGAATAGCAATAACCGTGTTATCCTTAAGTGTCACACCCCCAATTTACCTGACTTGCAGCGAAATGGAATACCTGGGGGTGTCTGTCATAGCATCATAGTTACGGTTACATTGAACGACCTAAAGTGTCGTTTGAAAAATACTTCGTTTGATCATTGAAATTATTCAGAGTTTACAAAATGAGGTCCCCAAAAGGTGTTGCATGTTTATGAAAAACAAGTCATACTAGATCAAACGTTTACATAAGTGCATGAAATAATGGTGAGACGCGTCGACTCCGCGACTCCATAAAGGTCCAAATGCATGTCACATGAGCTACCTTAATAACCTGAAATACATTGCTAAAACGTCAACACGAATGTTGGTGAATTCCATAGGTTTATAAAATGTAATGTTGTACGGCCACCACAAGTAAAAGTGCAAGATAAAAGTCAAGTAAAATGGTACAATGGACCTTAAGCTCATGACCCCGAAGCTATGACTGATGAAATTATATGCCCCTCCCGAATGTTTTACCAGAACACTCCCAAAATGTCAAAATGTAATGCATCCGCTTACTGTTGGTAATAACTATCACGGATGGAGGCGTCACCCTCGATAGATCTATCCACTCACTCACGCTTAATCGGCAAATTAACGGTCCATGATAATAAATAGGAGACTTTAATAGGTTGGTAAGGCAACTTAAGCGATGTACATATGTTTTGGTACTTGGGCTCGTACTAAAATGGTTGATGCAATGTATTCCCCCGTGGGATTTGAAATCAAAATATTGTATTGAAAACGGGGCTATGAAAACTCACCTGATATGATGGTACCATGAACATGTAATGAGCTGAAAAACAAGGCGTGCACACTAGCCGCAACCTAATATGAATGATGAACGATCTACTTTAGATCATGAAATGATGTTATAAATGTCCATGCACATGTTTCCTATACCACTCTACTCTTTGGAAAAATACTTGTTGTTATAAAAAATATACATTTTCCAAGACTTAGGAAAATAAGGCAACTAGAACAAAAAAACTAGTTGAAATGTGTATATATATATATATATATATATATATATATATATATATATATATATATATATATATATATATATATATATATATATATATATATATATCGTATATATCAATGTTAGTGTTGAAATCCTCGGTTTGAAATCCTTGATATAACGCCTTGTAGTGATGAAAATATACTTGTAATCACTAATACTTCATTAGTTATGAATTTGGGTACTTGGTATTATTTCTAGAAATCTAAAGTTACTACGTAGTTTTAGTATTATTTTTCCAAAAGCTGTCAAAATAATATGAGTTTTGCCGATATTGAAACGTGAATATCTTTGTCGTTATAAGTCCGTTTTACTTGTTCTTTATATCCACGGTTACGTCTTAGTATGTAGTAATATATTTTGGAAAGCTTGACTCCTCTGGGTTACGTCTAAAGTCTCTTTTTGTCCGACGAAAAACGTCCAACAGCATGTATTTTCAGAAAATATACTTTTCGTCAATAAACTTGCAAAAATCATAACTTCTTCATTATAAACTCTTTTTAATCCGTTCTTTCGCCTACGGATTCGTTTTTGAAAGTATTTTCTAAAACTTTTGCCAAAGTTTACTTTATGTTTACTGATTTTCCTGGATTTACAAAAATGGGACAGAATGTATAAATACTTGTTACAAATCCATTTTTCATGTTCAAAACTAGTTTCTACTTCAACCAAATCTCTTGCAAACACCACAAAGCTATACTAATCCTACCATACACCTTCTTAGGGTGCCATGTGTTCCTAATCACTACTAATCATGTTAATTTAACAAAGAAACACCTAAATCAAAATCTAGGGTTTGTATGTTCAAAAAGTTAACAAAAATAATGTGGTATAGCTAACTTGTACATGAAATTAAGCATGAAAACCATAAGATACAAGTGTTAATTAGATGAAATCATGAAAATAAAGTTGATAACTCACTTTAAAATAATGGGTGATTAGATGATGAGAAACCTTGTGTTACTTGTGTTTTTGTTGTAAGATTCTTGATTAGAATGACAAAAGGAACAACTTTGTAGCTTTAAACTTTGAAAAATCATCACTTGATCATGGTGTTTGGGTTTGTGTCATGGGTTTTTATGGAAGAGATGAGAAAAATGAACTTTGATTCTTAGAAATTATATATGTTATGTTTTAGAGGTTTGTAAAGATATTTATGTAAGGTTTATAGTATAACAAGATTTCATATATGCATGCGGTCAAGGGGGAGGGGGGGGGGGGGGTTCATGGCTGATTTTCAAAGGGTTCATAAGCCATAATATGGACTTTGATTTATTTAGGATAGTTAGTGAATGATTTGTAGTATAAGTATAGGTTTTTAGGTGTTAAATTTAGGTAATCGTAGTTAGTTTTTAGTTATCATTGAGTACTGGGTTTGTGAGAAATAAATTTTAACAAGTTAGTCGGGACTTAATAAAGTCATAAAAATGTTAAAAATACGTTGGGTACAAGTATTGAGTGTTCGGGTGATTATTGTGTAGTTTTCACGAAAACCGTCGTAATATTTATAAGCTTACGTTATAAATAAAATAAATTTCTAAAATACTGGGTAAATGAATATAATAACTTTTATAATGATATAATGGATATAAAAATATGTCGGGACCATTATGGGAATATTCAGATATATTCGTCGTGTTTATTAACCGGGTGTTAACGTTTATTTATAAATAATTATAAGGAAAACGTTAAATGTATCAAATATATAAATTTGAAAATCCTAAGAGTGGTATAACATGAAAATGTTGTTATGATGATATGCAGACTGTCTCTAGTCCGTATGCAATGTCTTTACTGATAATGAAATGAATTCGCACCTAAACCCATACGGTTACGCGAATTTTAATACCCGTAAACTAAATTTACGATGAAATGAGTAATGCAAGTGAATAGTGAAAGCTTTTTCGGCAATGAATAGTATTCAATGAATAGTAAAATTTCTGAATGCTTCTCGGAATGTCAAACTGACACCAAATATGATGAGTAGTAAAACGATGAATAGTGTTTTGATGAATAGTGTTTGATGAATAGTGTTTTTCCAAAGTTTGGGAAATGACCTGAAATGGTGAGTTGTAACAGTCTTCCCCTCTAAAAGAAACTTCGTTCCGAAGTTCAGTTTATGTTGGTCTCTGATAATGTATTGGTGAAAAGGTGATGATATTTGAGAATTCCAGCGAACTCTAACGATAGGAATTCGACTCTGTTTCAACTGTTCGACCTAACTGTCCATGATTTCTACTTGTTCTCCTGCAAGGTTTATGTTTGACTTTGGGTTGGATTCCTTTCCAAATGGGATTATGAGTGACTAATCTGAAATATAATACATGAAAATTTCGGTCTACGTGAACCGATATCACAAATAGCACAACCATTTCTTACATAGTAGAGTCACACTTGATATATTTGTTTGTACAACAATCAAAAGACAACAAGTTCTTTAGACTATGTCCCACACTTTCTGTGGCTAGGATAATAGTAAAAGCTAGTGAGGCTATAAGTCTGGTCTAGGGACTTCCTGGTGTCCCTCTGTGTGAAATCAGGTTTGTGGCATCATGAGGTCGAGATAGTCCTGAAGTGGTGTCTGAAGTTGTGCATCGATCAAATCATAGATAATGTAGGTTCTGAACCATTCCTGAAGAATCTGCGTATGTTTCTGTTGAGTCCGTGATATTGGTATTATCTACTAGGTGTTATCTAGTTCATGGCAAGTGGGAATGGAAAAGGAAAATGACAATGGTGGTACTAGTGAATGGAATACTACCCTCTTTCGCGCTACCTCGCGACATCTAAGAGGTAAAACTGAAGTACGCACTGTGGGACGACCAATAGTGTAATAAGTAACTGATGGTGGTGGTAGTACCTGAGTAGTGAGTGCTCTACTAGTGATGGAAAGAAACATACCATCTTCCTTGCAATAAACATCCTAATAAGTCCATAAAGATTAAATCTGAATACTCTACCAAAAGGCATTCTATGTATGGGCTGAATGATAGGAAAACCCTGTTCCTATGGCAAATCAATAGTGCTAATGGTGGTGTAAGTGCAACTGGTGGTATAATGGTAGTGGAAGATGACAAGGCATCTTCAATGTCGGAATCCGATCAAAGGATGTCAGGGTGAGTATCTGAAGACATGTCACTTGTGAACCAGGTCAATAAAATGATATATATATATACAAATATGAGTATTAATAACTCGTACAAGGTATGCATGAAACAACATGTATCATGATTATGCACTTATGATGAAATGATGAGATGCTATGATGATGTGGTTATAGTCTAGGGTCCAAGATACATCCTAGTTCGCTATAACCTTAGCTCTGATACCAATCTGTCACACCCCCAATTTACCTGACTTGCAGCGGAATGGAATACCTGGGGGTGTCTGTCATAGCATCACAGTTACGGTTACATTGAACGACCTAAAGTGTCGTTTGGAAAATACTTCGTTTGATCATTGAAATTATTCAGAGTTTACAAAATGAGGTCCCCAAAAGGTGTTGCATGTTTATGAAAAACAAGTCATACTAGATCAAACGTTTATGTTAATACAAATATCGCCTAATAACGTTATTTATATTTTAACGATCTATGCTAAGTTTTGTTAATGACAAAGTACAAACTTTAGATTGTAGTAAAACATCATTTTAGTTTAAGTCTTGTATAACTAGTCTTTACATTTCTTTTTAAACTTAACATTGTTTTTATTTCCTTAACAAGAAAGTATTTCTTTAATAAGAAAGTGTCACATCTCATCAATGTGCATTTATGGTAAGTTTATGTGTTTGACTATCCATGAAGTTCTTACACACTTTGGAAGTATTCCATGTTTGATACAATGCATGTTGACTAGTATTTAGTAGATGTGACATTGCTTGTTTATGTGTTTGACTATCCATGAAGTTCTTACACACTTTGGAAGTATTCCATGTTTGGTACAATGCATGTTGACTAGTAATTAGTAGATGTGACATTGCTTGTTTATGTGTTTGACTATCCATGAAGTTCTTACACACTTTGGAAGTATTCCATGTTTGGTGCAATGCATGTTGACTAGTATTTAGTAGATGTGACATTGTTTGTTTTGGAGTGATTTATTGTAAGTTTGGTTGAACAGTTCTGGCGGACCCCTGGAGGAACATGGGCGGACCCCTTCTGAGGGTACCGCCGTGTCCACCAGACTGCTGACTTCCTTTGGTATAAATACCAAAGGACTTGCAAGAAATCCCTTATCACTTAGAGTTATATTTTACACATATTCTCTCAATATACTCAGTAGCTACTAACTTGTGTGATTCTCTTATGTAGCAAACGAGTTCACATGTTCATCTAAGAAGTTACAAGTTTCAACTCTAAGTTGCAAGACTTGTTAGCTTTATCATGTATAAGCTTTGGTAATTTATACTTCATTTGTATCATGTATGTAGAAGTGATCGGTTAGTATTTTAAGCCTCAAAATACATAGTGTGTCGGGAGTTGTTGTACCCTTGTAAAAGAACTAACGGGAGTGGTTGTACCCTTGGAAAAGAACTCGACATCTAGCTTTGTGTCAGTAAAAGTGTAAGCGACGAACGGGAGTGGTTGAACCCATGTAAAAGAACTCGACATCTAGCTTAGTGTCGGTAAAAGTGTAAGCGACGAATGGGAGTGGTTGTACCCTTGTAAAAGAACTCGACATCTAGCTTAGTGTCAGTAAAAGTGTAAGCGACGTTGTAAAGGTTTTCTCCGCCGGTGAAAGGAGCTTGTTGATTAGTGCTTATAACTCTCGAGTTGGAAACTCGGGGCGTGGATGTAGGGCAAGGAAAAAGAGTCCTTGTAGCAGAACCACGATAAACAATCGTGTTGCGGTTTGATCGTTTCTTTCTTTATCTTTGCTTATTACATGTTGTCTTTTAGTTAGAATTGCTAATCACATATAAAGCTTTCCAAAAGAATTAAAACAAGTAAAGTTGTGTTTATATCTTGAAACAAATGTAAAGCTTTTCAATGTATGAAACAAGTAAAGTTAGAATTGTTATTCACATAAAAAGCTTTTCAAAGAATCAAACATATAAAGTTGTGTTTATATCTTTAAGCAAACGTAAAGTTTGTAAAAGGATATTTAAGCTAAATAAGAATCGAAAAAGCGGTAAACTATTCAACCCCCCTTCTAGTTTTCCACAATTGGCATCAGGAGCTACGTTACTCAAGATCTTTAAAATAGAATGTATTTTAAAACTTGGATCGATCCATGGATTTTGAAAATCTCAAAGAAGGGCAACCTATTCAAAACCAACCGCTATTTGAAAAAGAAAACTTACTTGAATGGAAAAGTAATTTTGAAAACTATGTGAATTCAATTGATCAAGATCTTTGGCATATTATTTCTTTTGGTAATTTCAAACCAAAGAAAACAAGTTTTTGAAAACCAAAATAACTATCTTAAACTTGATAAAAATACTAAAGCTAAAACAATGCTTTACAAAGCTTTAGTACCAAATATGAAAGAATGTATTTTTGTCAAAAGGCTAATGATGTTTGGAAAAATATGGTAAACTTTCATCAAAGAATATGTCAAGTGAAAGATGATCAATTTGATCTTACATATGAATTAGAAGCTTTAGAAAAACTAATTGATAGACACTTAGTAGAAGTTAATACATGTGCTACTAGTTTAAATGTTTTAAATGAAGGTACAAGTGAAGATGAGTACGTGTGTTTTGATGAACCTGCTTGCGTATCTTGGAATGTAATGGATGTTGACGAAGACAATGATCCGGTAGTTAATTGTCAATTTATTGAAACAACAAGCAAGGTGTAAGTAAATGTGATTACTCGTGTCAAGCTCGTAGTAGTCTTGCTTGCGATTCATGGAATAACCATGAAGTCAATCATCCGGTTTGTGATTCTAAACTAGATAAAACATCAAGCAAGGTACACTTTGAAACCAAACTCTTTTGCTTTGATTAATTTATCCTAGAGTTTTCTAAACTAGAAAATGAGTCTAAACGTTTATGCAACATGGACCTAAAAACTATCTTCAAGAATGAGTCTTCAAAATCTCTTAAGAATATCTTTGAAAAGGAAATCTTATTAGAAGATAAAATGTCTAGAATTGAGAGTAATGTTGAAATTAATCTAGAATGTAAATTATGTCTAGATTACAAACATGAGATTAAAATGCAAAATGAGAAAGGAAAAATTATTAGTTAAATTTGATGAAAGCTCAAAATCTTTTGAAAGATTGTTGAGGAGTCAAAGGTTGTTTAAAGATAAAACCGGATTAGGATTTAACTCATAAGCATCATCAACTAATAAAACAAAGCATGTAAAATTTGTCAAACCTAGAAGAGAAATTTAGAGATAATTCAATCTCTAATAGAAACTCATGATTAAAGGATTAAGACTATCATTCTCTATGCCTTTATATGATTATCTAACCTTCTTGGATACATGAGTTATTTAGTTTCAAAGCGTGTCGTCAAACCAAGTTTTTACGCGTAATGCTTATCCGCTTGATAGCATCTCTATGCAATTTAAAAGGTACGCATTACTTCAACTTGACTTTGATTGTATCTTGTTTCTAGCATTATGTGTTCGAATATGTGTTATTTGTAATACTCTAGAGTGTCTACCTGCTATTTGTAAATAACTAAGATTAGATTCTATGCAACAAGGAATTTAGTCTTTAGTACTAGTAGGAGATATAAGGTGTTTTGGTTCTTTAACCATCAAGAGATAAACACAAAAAACTCTTGAGTATGTCTCACTCAACTCTTGCTTACAAGTGAGCTAACTAAGAATTTCCTAAGTGTTAAAATGTCTAACATTTTTGTGATGCTTGCAAACCAAACCTTTGTTAAACAATTTTCTCAAACACCATACTTTGAGTCTTTAATTGTGTATTTCTTCAATCACTCCTTTATGATAATCTCACATAAAACACACAAGGTGAAATAAATCACATTAGCATATATTAGGATGTGTGAAAGAAAATGAGTTTTCAACATCTTGGATTTACACATCAAATGTGACACATAGTCTCATGATGTTGTACCTCTTGGACTTTTTCAAAATAAATAGAGTTCATAGTGTCTTAAGTAAGAAAACCCAAAGAGTCGAGGAGTCGTTGAATATGACATTTAACGAGTGATCTCCTCCTTCTATGATATCATCTTTGGTAGATGATAACTTAGTCGAAAGTCCAATGATGGCAAGACAAGTATGTTGTGTAAAACATTAAGAATAAAAGTATAAAATAACATCTCCTCACCATAAGACAAACAGTGAATCAAGCAAAATTGACATAAGTTATAAAACTTGATTTATAGGTCATAGTTGTGTCTAAACAAATTCAACAAAAACAATTTTTGGAATTTAGAATAAAACAACTAGTGAAACGAAATTGATATTTCAAAGTAATCAAGTGAGTATAGTGTCAATATTTGAAATACCTTTCGATAATAAAAGCAAGCCACAAAAGCAAGGGATTTTAACTTAAAGACATTCCTAGTTGCTCTCTTGTTCTCAATGGTTAAGTTATTGATGACTTATCAAGAATGAGATTAGTAAATCCGTAGGTAAAACTAAATATAGAGAAATATTTGGAAGACTACTTGTTCTCATAACAATTATATTCAACATTATGTTTAGCTTTTGTCTATGTGCTCGTGTTAAAGAAGATCCTAAAACAACTCTTTAGTTGAGCCTATTTGGATACATCATAAGGTACTACACAACTAGGATTATGGTCTCCCAAAAGAACGGGAATAGAAACCATAGTGTTTGACAAATGGAAGGTAATAAGTTGATAAGAAAAGCACAAGTGATACTTGCACTTTTATACTTACTTACCCAATGATTCTCCAAAATGCGTATGATTCTCAAATTAGTATCGGATGGAGAAGCACATCAACAAGCTCCGCTTGAACAAGCAAACACGCATCAACAACGGAATTCATCTTATCAACATTGTTATACCTTCAACAAAGAAAGCATCGACTTCAGCGACAATTCAGTCCATTATGTTCTTAATTGACATATTGTGATCCATCATCATCGTCTTGGTAAAAATGTTCATTGAGGAACATCTTAACTAAGAAAGTCTTATACGTTAACCATTCTATCAACGTTTTCACAAAACCTCTTGAATGAGAAGCATTAATCATCCCTAGGCTTAGTCAAGGACTCATAAGACCTAAAACCTTAGTTTTGAACATTAGGATAAAACCACAAAAATCAAGACAATTCCTTTTGAGGTTTCCCTGCAGATCCCACGGCACCCTCAGACCATACGGGCGGAACCCACTTTTTGGTTCCGCCTGGTCCGCCAAATCTACAGGATATTTTATTTTTAATTTCAAAACCAAACACCTCTTTACTCACAACTCCAACTTACCATCAGCCCATAAGATTCACAAAATGAGCAAAACTTCAAGCATATTCCTCATAACCTTTCATCACTCGAACCTCAAACAACCAATGTGAAATGAGAAACCGAGTTATCCTTTGTCATATCAATATCGAGTCATCCACCATTTCCATGCCCTCAAAGAAACCACGAGTCAATATCATCTTCACCAATAACTCCACCTAGTCATCTTCACAAGAAGATTCCACAATGTAACCAAACAAGTGTGTCATCCCCACTATAACCTTGTAACAATTCGCATTTTCAGGATATTTACTTTTCCCGGGAAATTTCACTATTCACTTTTACTATTCATTTTTCCCAAAAATTTTTCCCGAAACTTGATTTTTATTTCTTGGGCTGAAGTGATAAATCATTTCCATGGCAAATTAAAAGTTTGACATTCATAAGCTCATTTTCGTGAAAGTTATTAAGGAATTACACGTTTTAGGGTAAAACGTCATTCAAAAATTCTACGCACAACGAAATTCGGTCGCGTTAATTTTCCCCGTATCAGAAAAATGTTTGACACACTCATGATTTATTTGAGAATAAATCATGACTGAGAAAAACATGACCAAAATAAACCTCGGCCGTGAAAAACTGGAATTTTCAGTTTTAAGCGTTTTTACTCAGCCGTAACCTTAGCCTATACCTGCACCACATTTCTAAGACGATTTAAGTTTTCAACTTATTAGAAAAAGTCAACATATTTTTCCCTCCTCCATTGACTAAAAATCATTCCTTGATTTTATAAGTCATTTCGTGATTTTTAGGCTTACGGTTTGATGTCTAAAAGACATTTAATACCAACCGACACTAGACTGAGCCCAGTCTAGACATTATAAGTCTTTTTAAATCATTATTATCATATTAGAAAAGTAACATTTTACTTTTCTCAATTTTACGCAATATTCGTACGTTTTACGTATTACGCGTTTTAGACCCGTGTTTCCAGTTTTAGCAGGGTTTTACCACCCAAATGGAACCTACCACTCATTTTATATTTTATTATGGGACATATGGACATTTCTAACAATACTTTAAAGTTTCATAATTTTACGACACCCGGTTTTACGTTTCGAGGCCTAATCATTTACGGTTGGCAATTCCCGGAGTCAAAACTAATCAAATATCTAGATTTTTATCATCCAAGGCACACCTCACCCCTCTTATCCATAATGAACCGACTTGGGGGGTGGGAGTCACCCTTGAGGTGGCTTGATCTTGTATCATGAGGTCTTGGATGGTTTACATGTGTTTTTGGCAAGAAAATATCCTAAGGAAACTAACCTCCTCATGAGACTATAAAAAGCCCCTCCCCCCCCCCCTTCCTTGGCCATTCCAACGACCCACACACATAAAAACACGCCATCATCTCATCCTTAGCTCATTTACTCCAAGTTTCATCCAAGAATCAAGTGCATAACAACACATAAACCCTAGTTTGATCTTAGGTTATCAAAACACTTCCATAACCTCATATACTTGGTGATTTCTCTTGAGTTTGAATCCACTCAAGTCACCTCAACCTTCATCATCCATCTTTCAATATTACAAGAGTAGAAAGATTGCATGAAGTGAAGTGGGTTGAAGCAAGTCTATCAAAGTCCTATCCTTACATGTTAACTTCCTTTCTTGTTTGAAAGCCAAAAGTTGTAAGCCAAACCCTAACATGATTCTTGTTAAATAATCATATTCATGTTATTTACATATTATTTGTGCTATATTATGTCTTGTATTAATGTCCATGATGTATAAAAGTGAGTAAAACAAGTTATCGTACATGATTGATAAGACAAGTTCATAAAACAAGTAAACTAGTGACTTTGTTGGTATAACCTGATAAAAATGGTAAAAATATGATATTGGATCATTACATATTACAGTAGAGGACTTAACAAGGAAACCATAGCAATTTGAACCACCTAAAACGAGTATACGAGTCAAAAGTTACGCCCATTTGAAGTTACCAAAGATTTCCGGCAAAACTGCCTAAACCTTCCTGTCTTGCATTCTGAGTTTTTGAAAGTCACCCTTCTGATCCGAATCATCAAAAAGTTAAAGCACGAAAGTTGTCCGGAACGCCGTTTTCGTTCAGGAGTGAAGAAGCTCGAGACATAAAAATGCTTTCTGAGTGATAAAATTCTTCAAATTCTAAACAGCCCATTTTTAGGCGAAAGTCACTAGATTATGGTTATACTTTGAAAGGAACAAGAGGTCTTATGACCTATAATCAAGACCACAACCATGGCTAGAGCCAAGGTTGTGTCTCATGACCTTGGAACAAGGACCAAAGGTCATGGCTAGGCCATGACGAAATGACCATAACAACTTACATAGGCGTAAACATGAAACAATGAATTAGGCGATAACATGAACAAGCAATTTGGATCTACTTCACTTAAAAGGAAACCATGAGATATTACCAAGAGAAAATGGTCATTCAAGACTTATGAAACTACCCCTAATAACAATCTTCATGTACTAATAAACTTTCCTAAGTTTATTCAAATATCGGACATGTAACTTTTCGGATCAAAACTTATATCTATATATTTTATCAACTACTACAATAGTAGGGAGCCTCATGTGAGGAGTTCATTATGTAAGCCGTCGAGATGAGTTGTGGATTTACGAGTTAAAGTGTCCTGGCTCCTCGAACGCTTACTAACATGACTTCTGAAATATGTCAGCCCGAACGGTAGTAAACGATATACAAAACATACATGTTCATGAATCTTTTCTTTCAAGGACATACAATATACATCATACCACATCATGGACTAAATGCAAGATATATATATATATATATAGGCACTCTGTTATATTCTTTACTCTGATACTAAGTCGCAACATTCTATTATAGGTTGCTCGTAGAAACCTTCGCGATTCGACCATCACATTCACTACTCACTACATAACTTAAGGTGAGTTCGTAGCCCCACTTTCTATTGTTTAACTATTTTACAAACCCATGGGGGGAATACATGCTATTATTTTTCTACTCGAACACAATGCTTTCAAATGTATGCTTCCTGACTATGTTTTATTGTCACTAAGTAACGATTGCCATGTTCGAAGTCCCTATATCATGAACCATTAGTCACTACCTATAGTGAGCGCGAATATTGTGAATAGATCTATTGGGATTGACGAATCCCATTTGTGTTGAACAACGATGAGTTCACACAAATGCACTATATTTGAGATTTAGCGGTATAACGGCAAAAGTACCTTGATAGGGCTTCTATAATGCCAATTTTGTTGGTTCGATGTTAATGTTTTGGTTGCATGAGCTTAGTGAAATAAATAACGATTTTGTTTTCTAACTATGAGTGTGAGTCTATAGCTCACACTACGATTATTGTGTTCAAACGATTTAACTAAACTCTACGAATTCCACTCAACCTTTGTGTTGACCTCTCAAGCATGTATTTCAGGTTCATGACGATCAAGGATGGTACGGAAGGGCACGGATACTCAAGAGGGCTATAAATTTTATTATCATTCAAAAACTCATTTAATGTAATTTGTAAACATGGAACCATCTGGGACCTCATTTTGTAATCTCTGATATTTATACAATTTGAATGATAAATCTTTTAAAACGACTCAATTGGAGTTCGTTTTCTATTATTGTGACTATTGTGCCGTCGAGTAACACCCAGTTCGAATTCCGTTGCATCCATGAATTGGGGGTGTTACAAACCTAACCTATTAAGATTAAACCACCTTTCATGATACATAAACCGATGTTCACCTTTGTGTTGCTCTTTGAAACAAAGGGCAATTGTCATATCCATACTCTCATTAACATATTTGTCTATGTCGTCAAAAGTCAAGTGAATTTCATTATGAAATGCGTCTCTTCCACTTTCTAGCAAGTGAAGAACACAAAGAAGATATCCAAGCTTTAAGTGTTGTCAAACAATCACCACCTCATTTCACATATCCACTCTCGGTTGTCACCCATACTTTACCATAGTTCACCACATTGTTAAAACAAATGAAAAACGTCATTGAAACATCACTTGCATTATAAAACGTTTTTAAGCATCAAAACGAGTCAAGTTAACCGCACCTCCACATTGCTTTCATATAGGCACACACTAGAACATACACATTACAATAGTCGTTTACTTAGACTAAAATGTGAAATTTTGATTTTCTAGGAATCATCATGCCTCCTCTAACTCACTACGACCACAAGGACACCATCAAGTACCTACCCAAACACCACAAAACCAAAGGTCTTCCTCAAACTCAATTCGTTGTCTTCAAAGCTTTAGAAAAACGATATGTCCATAAGGGTAGAACCATTGATCCATCCTTCTTAGAAGATACAAACCTCTATACGGAATTTGCCACAATCAACTTTAGAGTGTCTCTTAGAAATCGACGAGCCTATTTGTTCTAGGTTCATTTTAGAATTCTATGCATCCGTCACCCTCTCCAAGGATGAGTATGGTCGCATGTCTATTAACTTTAGGGCTAGTAGTCATCAATACTCCTTCACTCTCGAGGAGTTTGCTCAAATCCTAGGTGTCCCAAACCATGGTACTTGCATCTACTCCGACTTGCACTCCCTCTCAACTCTTGACACACTCTTTGACCGCATCCATCCCTATGATACCCATCTTGTGTCCAAAGATGAACTTAGTAACCACCTCTTCATTAGGACCACCAACACTAGGAGAACTAGAACCGGAAATGAGGTCATCAAGGACCCATATGGAATGTAATTCAATGAACTCAAGTCCCAATTCAAGCAATGGGAAGAACTCCTTAGAACCAATGTAATTAACACCATAGGAAACCGGGATCGCATCAATATTTGCCTTTGCTACATGCTCTACTCCTTGTCCGTTAGGCAACCCTTCAACCTTGTCTACTACATGACCAAGAGAATGAATGACATTCCCGTGCAAGGCACAACGTCTATGCCATATGGAATGCTCTTGACCCGTCTCTTTAGGTTCATCTCTCCCATTCCATCAACTCCTAGATGTCTTCACCTAGACTACTCTCTTATTCCACAGGCTTTTGTCCCACTAAGTGATAGGAGAACCTACAAAGCCTATCCAATTCTAGGCTTTGACCAACTCTAGGCTCCCACATCTAGAATACATTTTTCAACTTTCGGATATTCCAAATGAGTCGGCGGAGTTCAAGCAAACAAAGGGGATGTTCAAAAAACATCGAGAGATTTCATGAAATGCTCAAGAAGAAGATTGACCGTCTATGAGAGCGGGTGTGTAGGAGTGTTTGGCACTAGGTGCTACTTGAACGATTTGGTCATTTAAACATTACGTGTTATGTATTTGTGTGTTGGTAAGATATTTGGTACCGTTTGGAACTTGTAGGAACTAACAATGATGCAGGAAGACAACATTTGGCAAGTTGTCAAATTTTCATGTTTATGAAATTTTTACTAAGTATAGTGAAATTCTCGACCTCAAAGTCAAAGTCCTATGATATGTGTGTTTACATGTTCAATTCTTGCATTGCCTAACTAGATATGCAGTATCTTTTTGATTTTAGGAGTTTTCGAAAAATTTGAAAATCGTCTCGCGGGTCAAAATCGCGGACTGCCAATTTTTTCAGCCCTGGCGGATCTGGCGGTACCCAAAATTGGGGTCCGCCAGTGTAATTTCTGGGAAACCCAGAAATGGCCCAACGGACCAGACGGAACCCAAAACAGGGTTCCGCCTGTGTATTGTGAGGGTTCCGTCAGTCACCTGCAGAAAATTTTTGTCATTTTTCCTAAGTCCAAAACTTGTAAAGTGTCAAACCATTATCCTAAGTGAGAAACATCTTCCATTAACTCCAATAACCATATTAGAACAACTCTCACTCACTAAAACAATTAGGAAGCCACTTCCCTCCAAAAATTCAAATTCAAACATAACTAACCCAAGGAAACCTTTTAAAGGATCCTTGAAACCATTGAAACATTTTCAACCAAATCACATCCCATGATCACAAAGCATTGAGTGCATATGTTGATCTTTCACTCCACCCTATTCCATTGAATTAACATCAAATGATGTGACATGGTCATGAAAATCATTTGAAACCTCATTCTTTGAATGGTAGAACATCAAATCCAAACACCCATTTCAACACCTTTTCAACCTTATAAATTTGAATGTTTTTCAACAATTCAAATCACACCATAACCATCAAAATCCTTCTCAAAAACCACTAGGATTAGTGTCAAACCTTGTTGCTTCAACAAAACCGTCAAGTCAAGCTCATCATCTTCAAGTGATGCTTAAGCTTAACATTTCTTCACCTATCCAAGATTTCCTTAACCTTACTACCTAAACACCATCCTCAACACATTTCAATACCAATGTGATCACTATTCAAGATTTGCTTAATCTTGCTACTTTAACACTTACACCAATGGAACTTTTCCATACACCACCAACATCACCACATCCACCATTGGAAACTTTTGAAAACCTATCACCTAAACCATCAAGCCCTCCATCATTGTCATTTTTTAACACCATTGCCGAAATGGAAACCCAACAACAACCAACATTTCAACCAAATGAGTCATTGGATGATGCACCTCATCCACCGTCATTGCTTAAGAGTTTGGCCTACCATTATGCTAAATCCTCAATTTTTCCAAATGATCAAGGTCATACACACCTACAATCATTTGTGTTTCAACCCATTCACAAAAACCTTCATGGTAACCATTTACAAATAACCAAGCCTACATCATTTTGTTCAAACAACAACCACCACAACAACAATAACTACCACCGCCACAAGAACCTTCCCAACACTTTGAATCTCTATTTTCTTTGTATAAGAAAATAAAAGCATCTCAATGATCTTCCACCAAGACCAACAACAACCACCACCGAAAACCATTGTTGTTTCACCCTATCCAATAAAATGAGGTTTATCCTAAACCACATTTTGGATAGTCTCAAGTTTAGAGTCTCCAAAATGAAACAAAACCGTTTATTTTGGAAATTGTTTCTCATTTAAACCAACAAACCAAAACCGTGTCACCTCCACAACATTCAAAACAAAACCCGCTACACCCTCCAACACACATTTTGATCCTTAAACAACCTTAGCCTTGTTTTTGGAAAATGTTTCTCATTAAGGAAAATGATGATTTCCTTGTAGCATTTTATGTTCTTAGTCTATTTTTTGTTTTTCTTTATTTTTAGAAGTAGGATGGTGTCATCCAATTTTCTTTTCTTTAACTCTTTAAGAGTCAAAGGTTTACATGGAATGAATTACATTCTACTACAAGGTGTGCATTGTTTGTTGACCATTTAGGTATAATAAGTGAACTATACCTTGCTATGGTAGCATACATATATCTTGTGTTTTAGAAACTGACCTTTCTTTTTGTAGGATCATTATCCATGTTTTCCTTCCTTGATACTCCATTTAGGGGAGTAATATTCAAGGGGAAGCATGAGTGTTGCATTATTCCACTTCACAACTCTTAGTTGTGTTCTAGACATGAAATGCTTTCATGACTTGTCTTGTGCGACAACTAACCTTTTTCTTGTAGGTTCAAAATCCATGTCTCCTCTCTTGGCACTCCATTTAGGGGGAGTATCGTCCAAGGGGGAGCAAGTGCTTACTTTCGCTTCGCTACTCTTCTTTTTGTTTTGACAAAAAGGGGGAGAATTTATATAAACTTGTGCTTACTTGTGCTTATCACCTCATCTTTGCAAAAACAAGTTTTTAGTGCTTATCACCTCATCTTTGCAAAAACAAGTTTTTATACTAACTTTATAAGACTTAACACTAAAACTAGTGTTTTGCTTATAAATAAAGTTTATGTTTTGTCATCAACAAAAAGGGGGAGATTGTTAACACAAATCTTGCCTAATAACGTTATTTATATTTTAACGATCTTTGCTAAGTTTTGTTAATGACAAAGTACAAACTTTAGATTATAGTAAAACATCATTTTAGTTTAAGTCTTGTACAACTAGTCTTTACATTTCTTTTTAAATTTAACATTGTTTTTATTTCCTTAACAAGAAAGTATTTCTTTAATAAGAAAGTGTCAAATCTCATCAATGTGCATTTATGGTAAGTTTATGTGTTTGACTATTCATGAAGTTCTTACACACTTTGGAAGTATTCCATGTTTGATACAATGCATGTTGACTTGTATTTAGTAGATGTGACATTGCTTGTTTATGTGTTTGACTATCCATGAAGTTCTTACACACTTTGGAAGTATTCCATGTTTGGTACAATGCATGTTGACTAGTAATTAGCAGATGTGACATTGCTTGTTTATGTGTTTGACTATCCATGAAGTTCTTACACACTTTGGAAGTATTCCATGTTTGGTGCAATGCATGTTGACTAGTATTTAGTAGATGTGACATTGTTTGTTTTGGAGTGATTTATTGTAAGTTTGGTTGAACAGTTCTGGCGGACCCCTGAAGGAACATGGGCGGACCCCTTCTGAGGGTACCGCCGTGTCCGCCAGACTGCTGACTTCCTTTGGTATAAATACCAAAGGACTTGCAAGAAATCCCTTATCACTTAGAGTTATATTTTACACATATTCTCTCAATATAGTCAGTAGCTTCTAACTTGTGTGATTCTCTTATGTAGCAAAGGAGTTCACATGTTCATCTAAGAAGTTACAAGTTTCAACTCTAAGTTGCAAGACTTGTTAGCTTTGTCATGTATAAGCTTTGGTAGTTTAGACTTCATTTGTATCATGTATGTAGAAGTGATTGGTTAGTATTTTAGGCCTCAAAATACATAGTGTGTCGGGAGTTGTTGTACCCTTGTAAAAGAACTAACGGGAGTGGTTGTACCCTTGGAAAAGAACTCGACATCTAGCTTTGTGTCGGTAAAAGTGTAAGCGACGAACGGGAGTGGTTGAACCCATGTAAAAGAACTCGACATCTAGCTTAGTGTCGGTAAAAGTGTAAGCGACGAATGGGAGTGGTTGTACCCTTGTAAAAGAACTCGACATCTAGCTTAGTGTCGGTAAAAGTGTAAGCGATGTTGTAAAGGTTTTCTCCGCCGGTGAAAGGAGCTTGTTGATTAGTGCTTATAACTCTCGATTTGGAAACTCGGGGCGTGGATGTAGGGCAAGGAAAAAGAGTCCTTGTAGCCGAACCACGATAAACAATCGTGTTGTGGTTTGATCGTTTCTTTCTTTATCTTTGCTTATTACATGTTGTCTTTTAGTTAGAATTGCTAATCACATATAAAGCTTTCCAAAAGAATTAAAACAAGTAAAGTTGTGTTTATATCTTGAAACAAATGTAAAGCTTTTCAAAGAACTAAAACAAGCAAAGTTAGGATCATCACAAGTAAAGCTTTTTAATGTATGAAACAAGTAAAGTTAGAATTGTTATTCACATATAAAGCTTTTCAAAGAATCAAACATATAAAGTTGTGTTTATATCTTTAAGCAAACGTAAAGTTTTTAAAAGGATATTTAAGCTAAATAAGAATCGAAAAAGCGGTAAACTATTCAACTCCCCTTCTAGTTTTCCACAGTTTACATAAGTGCATGAAATAATGGTGAGACGCGTCGACTCCGCGACTCCATAAAGGTCCAAATGCATGTCACATGAGCTACCTTAATAACCTGAAATACATTGCTAAAACGTCAACACGAATGTTGGTGAATTCCATAGGTTTATAAAATGTAATGTTGTACGGCCACCACAAGTAAAAGTGCAAGATAAAAATCAAGTAAAATAGTACAATAGACTTTAAGCTCATGACCCCGAAGCTATGACTGATGAAGTTATATGCCCCTCCCGAATGTTTTACCAGAACACTCCCAAAATGTCAAAATGAAATGCATCCGCTTATTGTTGGTAATAACTACCACGGATGGAGGCGTCACACTCGATAGATCTATCCACTCACTCTCGCTTAATCGGCAAATTAACGGTCCATGATAATAAATAGGGGACTTTAACAGGTTGGTAAGGCAACTTAAGCAATGTACATATGTTTTGGTACTTGGGCTCATACTAAAATGGTTGATGCAATGTATTCCCCCGTGGGATTTGAAATCAAAATATTGTATTGAAAACGGGGCTATGAAAACTCACCTGATATGATGGTACCATGAACATGTAATGAGCTGAAAAACAAGGCGTGCACACTAGCCGCAACCTAATATGAATGATGAACGATCTACTTTAGATCATGAAATGATGTTATGAATGTCCATGCACATGTTTCCTATACCACTCTACTCTTTAGAAAAATACTTGTTGTTATAAAAAATATACATTTTCCAAGACTTAGGAAAATAAGGCAACTAGAAAAATAAAACTAGCTGAAATATATATATATATATATATATATATATATATATATATATATATATATATATATATATATATATATATATATATATATATATATATATATATATATATACTAGATGAGTACCCGTGCATAGCAACGAGATTTATAACGGTAAATAGGGTTGACAATTTTTGTCCGACATGAAACCGACACACAAATTAACAGGTTCGTGTTAAGTCTATAATAACTTTCGGGTCAGGTTTGGGTCGACCCAACTAACCTTTTTATTAAACAGGTCAGGTTCGAGTTGAAAATAAATTAAGCGGGTCGACCCGTCAACCTGTTTAAGATTTTTTTACATAAAGTAAAAACTATTTATATTTTATTATATAGGTTACATGGGTTAAACGGGTCGACCCGAAAACCCGTTTAACCTATTTAACTCATGTACGTGCGTACTTTTGTATTAAAACGTGTTAAATGGGTCAGACCAAAACCCGTTTAACATATTCAACCCGTGTGACCTATTTAACCGGCTAATCCAAGTATATATACGGGTTAAATCAGACAGGTTCGGGTTATGTGTAAACTGGTTCGGGTTGACATAGTTGACCTGATAATTTAAATGGTTCAGGTTCGGGTTGGGATTCTAGACCCGCTAACTTGTTAACCCGAACCCGACCCGAATTGCCACTCCTAGCGGCAGATAATTGTAGTGATATTTTGATTACACAAGTGGGAATTAAACATAATGTTTTGAAACCCGGTTCGACTCGGGTAGTTCAACTGGGTGAACCGTTCCGGTAGAAAAATTGGTCGATATAAATCGGTTCAACTTGCTAGGTTGGGTCGAAAACGGGTCAAATTAAGCCAGATCAACCCGTCGGGTTTGAAGCGTCCCGGGTCAACCCGGTTTGTGATTTGTATTTAATTTGGTAGATATGTTTTTAATTGGTTGTACAATGTGTATAAATCATTTTACTTTTAAGTAATGGGGTGTTTTAATAAGAGTATTAATTACATTTCATAATTTCCTTTAATAAGATTTTTCAAGATTTTCACTTTTCAAGATTGACCATTTTTCCTTTATATGTAGTATATATATATATATATATATATATATATATATATATATATATATATATATATATATATATATATATATATATATATATATATATATCGTATGTATCAATGTATATATATCGTATGTATCAATGTTAGTGTTGAAATCCTCGGTTTGAAATCCTTGATATAACGCCTTGTAGTGATGAAAATATACTTGTAATCACTAATACTTCATTAGTTATGAATTTGGGTACTTGGTATTATTCTTAGAAATTTAAAGTTACTACGTAGTTTTAGTATTATTTTTCCAAAAGCTGTCAAAATAATATGAGTTTTGCCGATATTGAAACGTGAATATCTTTGTCGTTATAAGTCCGTTTTACTTGTTCTTTATATCCACGGTTACGTCTTAGTATGTAGTAATATATTTTGGAAAGCTTGACTCCTCCGGGTTACGTCTAAAGTCTCTTTTTGTCCGACGAAAAACGTCCAACAGCATGTATTTTCAGAAAATATACTTTTTGTCAATAAACTTGCAAAAATCATAACTTCCTCGTTATAAACTCTTTTTAATCCGTTCTTTCGCCTACGGATTCGTTTTTGAAAGTGTTTTCTAAAAATTTTTCCAAAGTTTACTTTATGTTTACTGATTTTCCTGGATTTACAAAAATGGGACAGAATGTATAAATACTTGTTACAAATCCATTTTTCATGTTCAAAACTAGTTTCTACTTCAACCAAATCTCTTGCAAACACCACAAAGCTATAATAATCCTACCATACACCTTCTTAGGGTGCCATGGGTTCCTAATCACTGCTAACCATGTTAATTTAACAAAGGAACACCTAAATCAAAATCTAGGGTTTGTATGTTCAAAAAGTTAACATAAATAATATGGTATAGCTAACTTGTACATGAAATTAAGCATGAAAACCATAAGATACAAGTGTTAATTAGATGAAATCATGAAAATAAAGTTGATAACTCACTTTGAAATAATGGGTGATTAGATGATGAGAAACCTTGTGTTACTTGTGTTTTTGTTGTAAGATTCTTGATTAGAATGACAAAAGGAACAACTTTGTAGCTTTAAACTTTGAAAAATCATCACTTGATCATGGTGTTTGGGTTTGTGTTGTGGGTTTTGATGGAAGAGATGAGAAAAATGAACTTTGATTCTTGGAAATTATATGTGTTATGTTTTTGAGGTTTGTAAAGATATTTATGTAAGGTTTATAGTATAATAAGATTTCATATATGCATGAGGTCAAGGGGGGGGGGGGGGTTCATGGCTGATTTTCAAAGGGTTCATAAGCCATAATATGGACTTTGATTTATTTAGGATAGTTAGTGAATGATTTGTAGTATAAGTATAGGTTTTTAGGTGTTAAATTTAGGTAATCATAGTTAGTTTTTAGTTATCATGGAGTACCGGGTTTGTGAGAAATAAATTTTAACAAGTTAGTCGGGACTTAATAAAGTCATAAAAATATTAAAAATACGTGGGTTACAAGTATTGAGTGTTCGGGTGATTATTGTGTAGTTTTCACGAAAACCGTCGTAATATTTATAAGCTTACGTTATAAATAAAATAAATTTCCAAAATACTGGGTAAATGAATATAATAACTTTTATGATGATATAATGGATATAAAAATATGTCAGGACCATTGTGGGAATATTCAGATATATTCGTCGTGTTTATTAACCGGGTGTTAACGTTTATTTATAAATAATTATAAGGAAAACGTTAAATGTATCAAATATATAAATTTGAAAATCCTAAGAGTGGTATAACATGAAAATATTGTTATGATGATATGCAGATGATGAGGCGAAAAATGATCCGTTTTTAGGGGGTCATTTAAGCCGAATCCGACTTTATTTGATCAAATATTGCCCTAAATCGTTCCTTTTGTGATTTTAGGTACTTGGAGAGTGAATTCTGGAAAATAAGCCATTTCGGACGTTTTTAGAGCATAAAAGTGAAGAAAACGGCAAAGTCTCAAATTTCTATGCTGAAACAGTGCATGAAGGCGTCAAGAGTTGTTCTTGACGGCGTCAAAGTCCCAAGAATAAAATACCGTGGTTGATGACGGCGTCACATAGGCCGTCATAAGTAGATCAAGGCCGTCCGATGAAGTATTTGGCGGCGAGATGACGGCGTCACACCCTTGCTCTTGACGCCGTCACCCCTGTTTTCCTATATATAGTTTTCTAGTTTTTCACATTAAACGAGAGAAGTTTTGGAGAAACCCTAAAGACGAATTTGGTGCAGCTTTTACAGGTTTTTCAAGGGTTCCAAACCCTTGATACCTTGCATTGTAATTGAGATAAGTGTTCTTCTAATTCAATCAATATGTCTATGTGTTGGTTGTCTATATCTTGTTCTTGTCTCAATTCCATTATGCTAGGCTAGATCTCCTTTGTGTTTGCTTAGATCTAATGAAACCTAGATATTGATTATGTGTTGATTACTTGTTTATTCTTGTCTTGGATGAATGTTAGGCTTAAGAAAACTGGCAGATCTCCAAATGGTAACATGCTTGGACGTCTTAAGAAACATGAACCGAGGCGTACTAGGTCTTTATTGGTTGTATTTAATGCATGAGCCACTGTTTACAATCCCTATAGTTGTGCTGGGTCATGGTGTAGGAGGAGATAAGAGCTCATAGAATTGGGGAGTTATGTATGCCACCCCATGAATGGTATTAAGGAATACAATCCGTCATCCATACAATTATAACAAGTAATTAACGTGTAAAAGATATCTAGGGAGTAGTGACGTCTAAGTAAACACATTTTCTCCAATTACTGCTCACAACCTTAGTATAAATTAGTTTAATTTCATTTTTAGTATTTTATTTTGATTGCATCTTAGTTTTTGGTTAGTTGAATAGCAACTAATTCCGCCCACTATTCCAAAAACCGATATTTTACTTGCTTTCATAAAAATATAAAAACACAAAAATAATCATCCCTCACCTTTAGAACTAGTAATTTAGGCTTTCTAATCCTAGCGACACTATTCCTAAGCTGAACGATCAATCCCCCGGTACTTGTCACTATACTATACTACAACGATCAGGTACACTGCCTGGTGGGGGTTGTAAGCTTCTCGAGATCCCTCGAGAGGTAAAGCCTGTTGCGATTCCCACGCATCAAGTTTTTGGCGCCGCAGCCCGGGGAATAGTTATTGTCTAGGTTAGAATTTCTTTTTATTAGGTCTACTTGCTATATTCCTTTCTAGTAAGATTTTTATTTTTATTTTTAGGTTTTCTTTAGTCTATCTTATTTCTTTGTGCCTTTGTTCGTAACTCTTTACCATCCGACATCATGGAAGGTGGTAACATCTTTGAACCCGTCATCCCACCACAACAAAACCCACCATTAGAACCCCTTAGGCCCCGAACCTTAGGAGAGTATTCCCGACCTAGCCACCAAGGCTACCGAAACACCATTGAGCTCATCGGAGCCAATGTGACCCCCTTGCGATCCGACACCATCCGGTTGGTGCAAAGCGGATGTGCATTCCATGGACTTTGTTCCGAAGATCCAAACCAACACCTTAAGGACTTCCTCAAAATCGCAGATTCCATAGACCTAGGTGTTGAAACTAGAGAGACTACCCGTTTGCGCCTATTCCAATTCTCTCTACGGGATCAAGCTAGTCAATGGCTTGAGTGTTTACCCGCGGGATCCATCACCACATGGGATGATCTCACCACTCGTTTCCTTGCTCAATTTTTCCCACCGGGGAGAACTACTAAGCTTAGAAATGACATCTTGATGTTTCAACAATGTCAAAATGAATCTCTTTATGAAGCATGGACTCGTTTCAAGGACTTACTCCAAAAAGTCCCTCATCATGGCATAGATTTTTGGCTCCAAGTCCAAATCTTCTATGACCATATCGACATCTCCACGAGGCGAGCCATTGACCAATCGGCCGGTGGTAAGCTACGTGATCTTAGTGCGGAACAATCATGGGAACTCATAGAAGATCTTGCTCTCTATGACAACGAAAGTTGGAACGATCCCCGTGATTTGAACAAAACGGTCAAGGCAATATCTTTGCCTTCGAACAACTCTAGCACTCCCGACCGTAGGATCATGGAACTTGAGGACCAAGTCAAGTTTCTCATGAAATCTTAAGATGCTCCTAAGCCTTTAAGCCAAGTGAACAAAATCACTTCTTCATGCGAATTATGTAGTGGTCCCCATGACACTCGTGATTGTGTGGAACTCCCCGGAACAGCTTTTGCGGACTACGCATCCACGCGTACCGACGAAGCGGGAGATAACTGGTACACTTTCAAGCCCGAGCAAAACCCTTACGGTGATTCATACAACCCCTCATGGAAAAATCACCCAAACCTTAGGTGGAAACAAAATCAACCTAATTCTTCCAATCCACCTAATCGTTACCAATCAAGCGGTCCACCATCCAACCGTAATTTCAACAACAATCCTTCTAACAACTATGGTAGTACCAACAATCTTGAAGGATTGATGTCAAAGTTCATGGCATCTCAAGAAGCCCGCATAGCTAGGTTTGAAACCGAATTCAACCAACAACAAACGGAGATGACCAACAAGATTGACAACTTGTTGAAAGCCCTCAACAACCAATCGTTAATCACACCTAGGAAGGACACTAGGGACACCAATAGTGGAAGCCAAATTAAGGATCCCTCATCATCCAAACATGTCCACTTTGTCAATGTTGTCACCATTAAGCCAATAGATAAGGAGATAGAGGAGAGTGACAAGGAGGAAGTTAGAATAGAAGCCGATAGTAAGAATGAGAGTAGGGAAGTTGAGGTTAATAAGGATGAGGAATTAGAGGAAGTAGAGCCTATAGAAGAATATTTTGATAAGTTGTCAACCAAGGAAGAACAGGAATACCACAAGGATTTATTCGATAGTCCCGAGAAAACATATATATTTGGCACACCCCTTATTAAAATGGGAGACCCCTCTAACATTAACATCCCATGCAATATCGGGCACATGCATATATGGAAAGCTTACATCGACCTTAGATCCCCCGTGAACATCATGACTAGGACTTATTACAATTGGGTGATGAAGAAGCAACTCAATTTTAGGATGATGCCCGGTAAGAATCTGATTAGTAATTTTGCAGGAAGAGTGAAGGGACTGCATGTGATTATAGGGAATCTCACTTATGAGTTCGATTTTATGATAGTTGAGGACACTCGTCCGGTGATTGATGCTAGCCTAAGCCAAATAATATTCGTAAAACCATTTGTTGAGGCCACTAGGATGAGTTATGATCCGACTTTAGGGATAGTTAGATTCAAGAAAGAGAATGATGAGGTTGCTTATCAAATGCCCTACAAGATCGAACAATACCGCCTTCTCTCTAATTTCGAAAAGGAACATAAGCAAGCGGCTTATTATAGGAATGAGGAGGATAGACGTAGGGGAGTAGAATATGTAAAGAATAGGATGTTTGCTTTCTACAAAGAGTGTTTGCAACTAGGTCCGGAATACAAAACTGGTTTAGAAGATGACCTAGAGAGTGGAACCAATGACGGAATCACGTAGTAACCCATAGCCTTGAGTCTAGCTACAAGACTCGTAAATAAAGAAAAGCGCTTCTTGGGAGGCAACCCATGTTTTGTGTGATTTTTATTTGTTTGTTTGTTATTTGCTTCCGTATGCATGTTTTATTTTTATTGTTGGTTGATCATGTTTCTCTATTAAAATGTGGAAACACTTTACTATGTTGTTTGGCCTAGTCTTAACTCCAACTTAAAAGTATTTTTGCAAAAGATAAGTGTAAGGGGAAACCCCAAATATGTTTTTAAGAAACAAACCGATCACGATTCTCCACAATATTAAATGAACATGTATATTCGTATTTGTTAGAGTCAAATGCTTGCATTGAGTCATAATGAAGTTTTGCAGGATTTTCCAGGAAGTAGGACCAAGTTTTTCCAGAAATTTTCCGGAAACTTAACATAAGAATTTCTGCAGGTCCATTCTGACGGCGTCAGGGGTTTACTCTTGACGGCGTCAGGAGTTAAAATCTGGAAATTTTACCGGTTTTGTTTTTCTAACGGAGTCTTATGGTTTTTGTGAATTATTAAGTTTTATAATCTCCAGGAAATCTGCAAACTTCATTCCACAAGCATTATATCTTACTTTGTTTTCTAGGATTTAGTAACTTATATAGGATGCCGCCAATTTTACGCGAGGTTGTCTTGTCTGTCAGGATTTACAGGTTATGTTCGACAAGGAGATGATTTATATTCTGGAAGGGAAGCTTTGATTGTTCGTTTTCTTGGAGGAAGATCTAACCTGGCCAACCTATAATCCATACCGAGCAAATCAGGGGAGTATTTGATTTCATTCTCTTTACTTTTTCACTTTTTCATTCTTTACTTGAACATTGGGGACAATGTTCATCTTAAGTGTAAGGGGAGGGTAAAAAGATGATACCTTACATATGCACTTTCGCTTGAGTTTGTTTTGTTTAATAGTAGATGTGTAATAAAACTACGAGAAATACTTGTTAGTGCAATTTTAGCGCCAAATTTAAAATTTTTTACAACATTTAGGAGTGAAGCTTTAGCCATAGCAAGCGTCTCATGGATAGGAGATTGTATGACTAGCACATAACCGTATATTCAGAAAAATTTTCCACCCAAAATTGTGAGGTTCGCCTTTAGATTTGATAGGAAAAGCATTCATTATTAGTGCTTATGAGTGTACCGGTAGCATTTAGATTCTAGAACTTGCGTTAGTGATGCATCCCGAGACCGCTAGTGAGACTACATTCGTGTGGTAGGATTTACTACATGATAAGAGGCATTAGGATCACCCTTGTGTTAAACCCGTATCATAATTACTTGACCATTTAAGTCATATTACTTGGCTAGTTAAGTCAACTAATTTTTCCCACACCCTTAGCGTTGTACTCATTTTTAGTACACGATACCCCTAGTACACCCCTCCGAGCCTATCTTTTCGTTTCTAACTTTAAGCATCTTACTTAAAGGAAGAATTTGTTACACCCCACTTAAATGTACACCCAAATCGCCTTAGCCTTCCGTGTATGCGCTAAAGTTTCACTCCTAAATTGTTACATATCCTTGTACATATTGTTTTGAGACGATTGGGACTCATGGGTAAATACTTATTTTATGGAGTAATGGGGAAGAACATCATTTATTACCCCCATATGTACGTTAATCTTAAAATTGCTCCAAGTGTTTTGATTTTCTTAATTCGAGTCATTAGATTAGTTAATTGTAAAGTATGTAAAGATTCAAGTGTAAGGGGAATGCTCAATCCCCTATGATGTATTATTTTGGATGGTAGGGTAAGAGTGTATGAAAAAAAAAAAAATTAAGAAAAAGAAAAAAAAAATATAGAAAAAGAAAAAAAAAAGAGAAAAAAAACATACGGACTACCATCCCGTTTTTATTCTATGTTTATTTTATGTTTTTGTTATTTTTCATTTATTAGCTTAAGTCGAGTCGAGTCTTGGCTTAGCAACGCCATATTGTACATGTAATTAACTAAGATTGTTAACTCGCCACCAGTAAAACTTTCTTTATCCAACAAAACCGTGTAATTCATATTCCTATACCTAACGTTACAACCCTTTAAAAGACCTCTTTGATAGTTTATCCTTGGTGCTTACGCCATGTGGTGGAGGTTTGATCCTTTCCCAAGCCTATGGTAATCTATTTTGCTATGACAGGTAGTGAGAGATATCTTCCATTTCTATAATGTTATATTACTTTATTACACCCGAGAGATGTGAGTATCTAAACACTATTTGTGAGGTGCTTGTGTATGACCTCCATGCTTGTCTATTGGTCTTTAGTGGAATGATTATTTGTTGTAATTACTTTTATATTAGTGTTAAATGACCCCTAACTTGTCTTTTGAGTAGAATAAAAGCGCATTTGCTTGAGGACAAGCAAATCTCAAGTGTAAGGGTATATGATGAGGCGAAAAATGATCCGTTTTTAGGGGGTCATTTAAGCCCGAATCCGACTTTATTTGATCAAATATTGCCCTAAATCGTTCCTTTTGTGATTTTAGGTACTTGGAGAGTGAATTCTGGAAAAGAAGCCATTTCGGACGTTTTTAGAGCATAAAAGTGAAGAAAACGGCAAAGTCTCAAATTTCTATGTTGGAACAGTGCATGAAGGCGTCAAGAGTTGTTCTTGACGGCGTCAAAGTCCCAAGAATAAAATACCGTGGTTGATGACGGCGTCACATAGGCCGTCATAAGTAGATCAAGGCCGTCCGAGGAAGTATTTGGCGTCGAGATGACGGCGTCACACCCTTGCTCTTGACGCCGTCACCCCTGTTTTCCTATATATAGTTTTCTAGTTTTTCACATTAAAAGAAAGAAGTTTTGGAGAAACCCTAAAGACGAATTTGGTGCAGCTTTTACAGGTTTTTTAAGGGTTCCAAACCCTTGATACCTTGCATTGTAATTGAGATAAGTGTTCTTCTAATTCAATCAATATGTCTATGTGTTGGTTGTCTATATCTTGTTCTTGTCTCAATTCCATTATGCTAGGCTAGATCTCCTTTGTGTTTGCTTAGATCTAATGAAACCTAGATATTGATTATGCGTTGATTACTTGTTTATTCTTGTCTTGGATGAATGTTAGGCTTAAGAAAACTGGCAGATCTCCAAATGGTAACATGCTTGAACGTCTTAAGAAATATGAACCGAGGCGTATTAGGTCTTTATTGGTTGTATTTAATGCATGAGCCACTGTTTACAATCCCTATAGTTGTGCTGGGTCATGGTGTAGGAGGAGATAAGAGCTCATAGAATTGGGGAGTTATGTATGCCACCCCATGAATGGTATTAAGGAATACAATCCGTCATCCATACAATTATAACAAGTAATTAACGTGTAAAAGATATCTAGGGAGTAGTGACGTCTAAGTAAACACATTTTCTCCAATTACTGCTCACAACCTTAGTATAAATTAGTTTAATTTCATTTTTAGTATTTTATTTTGATTGCATCTTAGTTTTGGGTTAGTTGAATAGCAACTAATTCCGCCCACTATTCCAAAAACCGATATTTTACTTGCTTTCATAAAAATATAAAAACACAAAAATAATCATCCCTCACCTTTAGAACTAGTAATTTAGGCTTTCTAATCCTAGCGACACTATTCCTAAGCTGAACGATCAATCCCCCGATACTTGTCACTATACTATACTACAACGATCAGGTACACTGCCTGGTGGGGGTTGTAAGCTTCTCGAGATCCCTCGAGAGGTAAAGCCTGTTGCGATTCCCACGCATCAGCAGACTGTCTCTAGTCCGTATGCAATGTCCTTACTGATAATGAAATGAATTCGCACCTAAACCCATACGGTTACGCGGATTTTAATACCCGTAAACTGAATTTACGATGAAATGAGTAATGCAAGTGAATAGTGAAAGCTTTTCCGGCAATGAATAGTGTTCAATGAATAGTAAAATTTCTTAATGCTTCTTGGAATGTCAAACTGACACCAAATATGATGAATAGTAAAACGATGAATAGTAAAACGATGAATAGTGTTTTGATGAATAGTGTTTTTCCAAAGTTTGGGAAATGACCTGAAATGGTGAGTTGTGACATTAAGCTCCTGATCAACTCTAATATCAATAAAATGCACGAGCATAATTCAAACGCTCCCATGATTGCATGCACATAGAACTAGTGTAAGAATTAAGCATAATCAGATTACCAAGTCTAATAGAAATTGCACTCAATCCGTCCTCAGTTAAGGCCACAATAGAAATATCATGTATCTTATCCCAAACCGGAATCGAGCACAAGTCTTCTTTCAACAAATTTGCATTAGGCGTCCACTTTTTCAATATAATAGTAATGGATCGAATAAACCATGGTCCATTCTCCAATACCCGGTTCATACCCTCAACCGAAGAAAACTTGAAAAAGAAAAGTCCATTCGAATTTATCATTGCACGTACAATACCATATTTCTTCCATGCATTCCTCACGTAGTTCTCGGCAACCAAAAATACAACTCTCCTGTCCACAAAATAAACATACAAGTTGAACTCAAAACACGAATGAACTTCCAAAACTGGGGACAAAGGTATTTGAACTTCAGCCATGTCATTAGTCGGTTTGCATGTATCAAAGGATCTAAAATTAACCTTACGATTAACTAACTCATTATTTACTGCGCTAGCAAACGACATAAGGGTTGCATTTACATCTGGTTCTACCACGACATTAGTGGCATTTTCATCCCCCAAAACAGACCTACGAGTATCATAACAGCCCCACTAATACCGAATTGGGCATTCACCTCTTTCCTGGCAGCATCGAAACTTTCACAGGCTTCACATGTGGCCTGGTCAATCACAACATTTTCATTCTGGTCTTTAGAACTTTTAGCAGTATTGTACGACTTTGAGATGGCAGCACCAACATGTTGCACACTACAAGCAACGTGTTGCTCACTACCAAAAAGACTCGTCAGTTTTAATGGAATCCCATCACCTTCTGAACTCAAAAAACTCCTCTCCATCAACCCTACATACGTACCAAACAGACCCAGCTTAGCAACACCCTATATACCAAGGCGAAAACCAATATGACCAGTAATATTAGCTGGGGTTTTTATAGAACGGCAAACAAGAACCAACAAGAGAATAGTTTAACAAAGAACCAAACAAATCAAAGATCAATTTAGGTTAAATACGCACAACTAAAACCTTCAGAAACAAACAGAAAATAACCAGTCGAAAAATAAATCCTAACAAATGTAAAAATTGATTTAAGCAAATTATAGCAAACAAATTATACCCTTACGTTTTTTAACCAACCTATTAACATCACATGGTAAAATGGTCGGTAAACATGGACAAAATACATCAAAAGACAACAAAATGAAAAGTTGACTGCATAATACCAAAGAAAATGTCAATTTAAATACATTTTAAAGTAATTACCCTGCAAGATACGCATAGCCCTCGTAGCAGCAGAGCACCTAATATTTTCGCAAAAGGTCTAAAAAACTTTATTAGATACATATTTGAGGATGGCACGATAAAAGGTAAAAACGTCATGAAAATTAACCCTATCAACGTACATCTAATGAAAAACTTATAAGATAACATGGAAACGAAAAACTTGATCAGCTTATTTTTTATACTATGATTTAAAAATAATATTGGTGCTCAATTATGAGTACTAGAGATACACGTGTACCTTACAAATCACAAGTTCACAACCATAAAAATCATATGCTACCATTACACTAACTGATGTTTCACATGTCATCAATGTTCCTTTTACATTCTATTTTAAGAACTGAATTATTTAGTTTTTGTTTATTTGGTACTTGAGATTATGATTATTCAATGTATCTTTCATACAAAGTTGACTGTCGGTTAGACTTGTATAAACAAATGCAACTGATTATTGTGACATAAAGATTCTAATTTGCATTACATGTTTAATGGAGAAGGAGTACCTGCGCACTGATCGCATTTTTATTATATGCATTAATTAAACAGAGAAGAATATGAGAAAACAATTTATTCAGGTTACTTGAGAAAGTCAAGTTTCTTTAGCATAGATGTATGCAGAGTTTTTTACATAACCATTGTACTTCAAAAACATATTTAACAAAATATGTACTTCTAAAACTATTTAAGATAATATACATATTTTTTATCATTCAATTGTTAGTTTGAAAACAAATAAAAACACCCTTGCTAGCAAGGGACGTCGTCTTTTCATGATCTGTCTCATTTAATTTATCATAGACTTTTTCAGTTTGTTTTGATTACTTTAACCTTTTTTTTCTTTATTGAAAGAATTATTCATATGTTAGATTAGCAAATTAAGGGTTAAATTTCAAACATTGTGAAGGCCGAAGTGAACTGAACTAATAAAATTAATAAACATCAAATGCTTTTCACATAGAGAATCTGTTATTGAATAGGACATCTAATAGTAAAGCCCAATGCGAGTCGACCATACTCCATAGTAATATAATATGTTCAATCGGTAACCAACAACGACAAGATAATCGTTGTCACCCACGAACCCATAACATGCCCACCATTACGACGGTGAATGCAATCAGTTCTCATGACAACCCAAGTAAGAAAATAAACCTTAATGTTGTTCATATGAAAGTAACCCCGTTCCTTTTATTTGCTGAAACGCATACAAAACGTCATAAGGAAAAATCAATCTAACAGAGAATGATTATTAGGTTCCATTGATTTCTTGCCCTTAACGATTGTATTATTTGTTTGGGATGAGTTATCATCATCGTTAGTCATTTGAAATCAAAACCTTTTTGTTTAGGTGGACAATGGAAGAAAACACAACAAATACATATTATATTAAATATGTTTAGAAGTACATTATTTCTTAAATATTTTTTGAAAATGCAATAGTCATATAAAAACTCGATGTATGCAGCCTAACCAATATTTCTGTTGGCCGCCCCAAGATGTTCACCCAAAGCGTTTTAAACCCAGATTTTTTTTTTATCTTTTTTAATAAGTTCTCACTTTTTTATGATTATGGGTTGTTAGAAGTCTATGACGGTTCCATTTTGACCTAAGTCGTTACTGAACAATTCTTATTTTTTGAATTATAATCTAATAAAAAACGTAATTGACCCGAGAACATACAGGGTTCATGTTGTTTAATTAGTGTCGATTTGTTCCAATACGTGTTTGAGTGCGATATAAACTCGTAAGGTTCATGAATAAAATGTTTAAGCTAAGGTTCTATCCATGGTACCACTTTCAATTTTATCCTAATTAATACGATGAGACTTCTTGTTCGTGAACGTATATAATAAGCCGAGCTTCAACTAAACCACATTAACGTGTTCATTCGCATTAGCTTATTCATTTTCTCGTCATGGTATTGAGTTTTATTTTTGAAGGATATTACATTATTGAGTTTATAACACTAGTACAATCGAGGCCTTTCTAGAGAACTTTTTTTAGCTTTCGTCGCGGACTTGTCATCGGGAAAGGTTATTGCCGAGGACAAGTCATCGGGATACAGTCCTCGGAAATGCCTCATCGGTAATTACAATACCAAGGACTTTCCCTGAGGACAAAGTGGGCCCATGCATTTTCTAGTCAGACGTTACAAAATTTTTGACAAATGTTTTTTCCGAGGACACGTCCTCAGGGTAACTATGGTCGGGGTCAGCGAAAGTCAAGCGATTAACTAATTAATTGGTCAATAAAGTCAAACTTTGTATAAGTGTTTCCGAGGACATGACCTCGGCAAGAACAATGAGAAAGTCAACCAAAGTCAATTGTTGACCAAAAGAGGTCAAAATATGCATAGTTTTGCTAAGAACTTGTCCTTGGAAAAAGCTTCTACTACTGCTGCACAACAGGCTACACATTAGCAGTTTTTCAAAAATTTTCCTGTCAACCATATAATCGCTTCTACTGCTGCTGCAAAATCTATACACTAAAACCTGTCAACCAAAACTCTTAACACAAGCAAAACACAACAACATTGCCAACATCGGAAATCAACTATAACGCTAAAACACTTATATATATATAACGGGTAAAACACATATAATCGCTAAACAAACTTATAACGGCTAAAAGTTATCCAAAACGGGTGTTCTAATTTACACATCCTGCTGCCAATAAACAAAAGTTGCAATATCCGCAAGTTACAAGTCACCAAACTAGTGCATAATATGTTTAAAGTGTACAATAATAACATATGGGTCGCCAAAATATAGTTCAAATGTGTAAGTTATAAAAAATAGTCAATATCGATATACTATTGCCCATCGTCCTCCCCATCATCCCCGCTGCCACTCTCGCCCTCGCCACTCTCGTCATCGTCATTCCCGCCCTCACTCTCGTTGCCTAAGCCGAGCTCACTCCGTGAACCAACCTGCATAACTCGTCCCATTGAGGGTTAGTCTATAATACGACTAATCAAACGGTTAAACAAGGTCAAAGTTTGGGTCAAAACTGTAAATAAGTATCCTCGAGGACATGTCCTCGGGAAAACCACTTGACACGTCACACACCTTGTTTAATTACTATTAAAAACTTAAAAACGGTAATTAGTGCTAATCAAGGTCAAAGTTTTGGTCAAAATTGTAAATAAATTCCCGTGGAAACCTTTGGCAAGAAACTTCAGCGCCAAAATATTTGGTGAGAAACATTTGGTTAAAAAAAAAAGTCAAATTTGACCATATTATCCCCAAGGACATGTCCTCGGGGAAACTCTTAGGTATAAAATTCAACATACTCAAGTCTTGGTTAAGGGTTTTTTTTGGCGTTTAGCGGCTTTCGTCGAGGACACAGTGTCCTCGGGAAAAGATTTGTCGTCAGTTCGCCATTTTTTTTAGTGTTAGCCCAACATATAGGATTCCAATTTTCTTTATTTCGTAGATAGTAAAAAAGATAAACTTGATGTTAATTGTAATGGTGTCCAATACGGTTGCGTCCTAAGAGACACGTACACTTGAAAAGGACGCACGAATGACAAATGTAGAGAGAGGAACTACTGAACCAGTAGTACGTATCACCGATGATGCGATGGTCCCAACCGTCGTATCACATGCATGAAATTTGTTTGCAACTGTCGGCATTATTGTCTGCTAGCTTGAATATGCTTACCTAGAGCGATCGATTTCATTTGCGAATAACGTCACAGGACATCATATCATCATGAACTTTTGGATCTAAATATCGTATAACAATCATTGATAGTCAATATCATAGAAGAACTTTAGTTTCAGATACGGCAAGATGCCAAGATTCGGTACATGTATATCAACTTTGGGCTAGCTAGTCTGAGCAGTTTCGTTCTTTTGATAAAATAAAAAAATGTATGTTTTAATCACTAAGTACATTCAAGTTCGTTAAGCATATCTATAGGGGCGGACATGTTTAAGCCTTTAAGGCAAACCTTTTGAACACCATCCGTAGTGTAAGAAAAACTTTTACAAAATTTTGAGAGTTTAGTACTATGTGCACGTATATCATTTGCCAGTTTTTTGAGTCCGTGAATGCATACATATAGTCGGAATAACCAATACACTAGCTTAATCAAAAAAACAAATATCATTCCATTATAAGTTAGAAGCCACTTAACATTGCTAATGCATAAAATTTGGACACATAAGCATTCTTACTAATGGCATGAAGATTCTATTTTGCATTACATGTTTAATGGAGGAGTACCTGCGCACTGTTCGCATTGCTTTTATATGCATTTACTAAACGGAGAAGAATATGAGAAAACTACTGTAATTATTAAGGTTACCTGAGAAAGCCGAGATTCTTTGGCATTGATATATGCAGCCTAATCAGTGTTTCCGTTAGCGACCCAAGATGTTCACCCAAAGCGTTTTAAACCCCCAATCTCTTCAGTTTTTTTTAATAGGTTTTTCACTCTTTTAAGAATACGGGTTATTAGAAGTCTATGACGTGATGGTTCCGTTTTGACCTAAGTCGATACTGAGCAATGCTTATTTTTTGAATTATAATCTAATAAAAAACATGATTGACCCGATAACATATAAGGTTTATGTTTTTTAGTGTCGATTTGTTCCAATATGTGTTCGAGTGTAATATAAACTCATAAGGTTTAATTTATGGATAAAATGTTTAAGGTACGGTTATATCCATGGTACCACTTTCGATTTTCTCCTAATTGATACAATGTTACTTCTAGTTCGTGAACGTATATAATAAGTCGAGCTCCAACTAAACCACGTTAACTTGTTCGTTTGCATTAGCTTATTCATTTCTCGTTATGGTATTGAGTTTTTATTTTTAATGAACGGCATTACGGTATTGATCAGTTTAGCCCGACATACTGGATTTCAATTTTGTCTATTTCATAGATGGTAAAATAGATAAACTTAATGAGAATTGTAAAGGTGTCCACTGTCCAGAATTACACGGTTGCGTCCTAAGATACACATGCATACACTTGAAAGGGACGCACGAGTGACAAATATCTAGAGAGGAACCACTGAACCAGTAGTATTACCGATGATGATGGTCCCAAACGTCGTATCACGCGCATGAAAATTGTTTGCAACTGTCGGCATTCTTGTCCGCCTGAACACTCTTACATACCTAGACGCTAGAGCAATTTTCATCGGCGAATAACGTTACAGGATATCATATCCTCAACTTTTGGATCTAAGTTCACATCAAACATGTAAATATCATATACGGATATACCAATCATTGTACGGAAAGATGCCAAGATTCGGTACATGTATATCGACTTTGGGCTAGCCTGAGCAGTTTCGTTCTTTTAAGCATACATACAGGGGAGGACATATTTAAGCAAGCCTTTTGAGCACCATCCGTAGTTGAAAAATGACGATGATATAATTAGTTGTTGGGTTAGATCAGACCCCATGAACATATAGGTATCATTGTTGCAACACACACGTCAATTAGTTTAGTTATTTCATCAAGTTCACTTATACCGGTACTAGATGGAAGCGTTTAACTAACTCATACTCACCTATAATCTAGTCACCTTTTATATTTACACCATATATATAAACATCACATAACTCTTCAAAACATATCATTTACGCACTTCTTAAATTTAAAACTAGTTAAGACCATATATTCATAACTCAAATTCGTTACAATGGGTAATCACACTTCTCATGGTTCGGGGAGGGTCTTATTTACCGACGGAACCATCCACGAGTACAAAAACCACTAGTTGTGGCCGAACTCATGTTGGAGCATCCACAACGTACAAGTGGTAGTCGAGTTTCAACCTTTAAAAAAAGGTACAAAACAAAAACCTTTGCCAGCAAACATGTTACTCGAGACTAACAAAGTTTACATGATGATCCCCAAGAAAAGAGGGAACTCATTATCGAGTGAAGATGCACGTCGACTACTATTAAGGGCTAATGTTATTTTGGACTCTGGGTCGTTTGTGTCAGTACACGGGGTTTCTTCCTTTATTTGCTAGGATGTGTCCTGCAGCGGTCGTTAAGGGTAAGAAAAAGGAACATAAGGATGAGAAAGGACTCGTGGTGTCAAAACCGGGGCACTTTAGAGATATAGGATTGGATTCCGAAAAAAGGGGCGAGTATTTTTTGAATAGGCAATTGTCCGCAAAATATACATGGAAGCCTAGTTTTGATACGATTAAAGAGAAAGGTGTCAAGGCCAAGATTCGTCATTGGTTGCTTTGAATCAATGTTTTGAAATTTTACGTTTGGTGTGTAACTGTTATGTGTTTGTAATACAAAATCATAACGTGTTACATTTGCATCAATTTGAAAATGTTAACATGTTGGCTTAGTTGGTTTATAGATTTTTACGAGTACCATTTTTCTTATAACGCCATGTTATCATTGTTTAGACATTCGTGGGCCTGACTAGAATGACTTGAAAAGTCGGTTGTACTTGAACCAAATGAGCCCACAAGTTGTGAGCAATTAGAATTTAGTCGAATGTCCTATTTAGCCTGTGTTAAGACATCTACGATGGTAAAATATATAACGTAATAAACTTATTAGTTCATTATGTCATGTGAAATAATCAACTCATTAAGCTTTTTATTTAATAACCTTTAAATCCAAAGCATATCTATATTTCATATAATGAAAGCCATTTTCTTCCATTAAATGCCTCACTTTAAGAAATACAACTTGATATGCAACATTACAAAGGCTATATATAATACATTAAATAATAATTCTTTTACACATATTTGTTTAAAGCATTTATTAATATAAGTTTAATGGCAAATTTTTGTTTGGTTACGGATATTTTAAAATTTTAAAAATTGAATATTCGAAAAACATTTATCATATACATATATATTTTAATACAAGTTTAATAAAATCTTAATCATTTTGCTAATAAATTTGATTGAAAAAAATCGTACATATCAAAGTACAAAGATTTTCAAATGATTTATAAAGTTTAAACATGTGTAAACATATAGAATACGAAGATTCTTTGTATGTACACATTATATAATATTGTAATGAATATTACACAACTATCTACTGATTAGCAAGTATCTCACCGTCAATTATCACTATCTCGTAAAACTATTGACTATCATTTTTGTATCGTCATTGTATCGTGATGCACATGTACTAGACATTTTAATATGAAATAGTGTGAGATAAAGTTATTCTTTAAAATGTCTGTCATGCGTAAATCATTATCACGAAAAACATGTGATCTAGAAATATTACTCGTCAAAAGTTTTAATCATATGATACTCGTCATCGCAACGCGCAGATACTACCATGCTAGTAATTTTTAACAAGCTTATAAAATGTTCTTCCAATAACACATATATTAACTTTGAACGGGTTTAATTTATCATTCAATTCTGTCACATCGGCATAGAAGATAAATTCACTATTTGAAATGCAAAATATATATATATATATATATATATATATATATATATATATATATATATATATATATATATATATATATATATATATATATATATATATATATATATATATTATTTTTGTTTTATAGACTTTTTCTTATGTTTTGTGTTGTATATGTGATACTATGAATTAGCCCTTTTACTCGAGTAATATGATGAAATTTTAAGCTGTCTCTTTGAGTAAATTACTTTTGTCATATATAATCTGTTTTCATGCAGATATGCTAAACCCGGATGTATTTAACTTAATTTGTAAATTCAAGCATTGGGAAAGAAATCATCAAAATTTATTTACCAACCTTTCTCCACTCCTATTAAAGTATTGTTTTATTCCATTTGGTTATTTTAATCATACAAACTCATATCTTGAAAGACCATGCATTCACTTGTTGGTTTCTTTTTGTTTCGCCATTGATTCATCTGATTTTCTTATGCTAAAATTAAATCATCTACAAATATTTAAATCTAAAAAGAACAAGAACAAGAATGCTAAACATTAAGTTACAAGTGACTTTTTGGGTGTGGTGTAGCAAAACAATATACAAATGAAGGAAACAAAAAGTTTAGAACGTAAAAACATGCAGTAGGTGTCGGACCAATTAAAAAATCTTATACCGGAGAATTGACAAATATTCATGTAAATCTAAAAAATATACGGATGGAAACTTACAAATGTAGTGAAGGATTCAGTACGTTTACTGCATGCATGTAGTGATCTCATTGAGTCAGATACCCTTTTTTGGGTACATGAAGCTTCATCTCTTCTATAAAGATACTTAAGTGTTGATGGAGAAAAAAATCCACACAATATATAGAGATACTTAAGTATCACCGATGATGCGATATGATGGTCCCAACCTCGTACCATACGGTATCACATGTGGTATCAGCAGGTGCATGAAAATTGTTTGCAACTGTCGGCATTATTATTATTTGCTTGAATATGCTTACGTAGAGCGATTTCATTTGCGAATAACCTTACAGGATATCATATCATCATCAACTTTTCGATCTAAAGTCATATCAAACATGTACTACCAAATATCATATACCAATCAATGCGGAGCCAGGATTTACGTTAAGGGGCCCGGGGCCGTACTATGTTATGAAATGGTAACGATAAACACTGTATATGCGAACAAAATATATTGTGTTATAAACTGTTATGCTAGTAATAAGAACAAGTCAAAAGATGTATGACAACTAGTTATAAGTTATAACGAGGATTTGGATGCTCGCGCCTTGCCGCGTGAGCTTAGAATTGCAGCGTTAGTACGTATTAATTAACAACAAAGTTTGAAGGCATACGTACTTTCATAGGTAACAGAATTACAAAGCTTACGGAAAAGTGATATACATCTAAGTTGTTAATTAGTAGGCTTAAACATTTGACCTAATAGTAATTCATTTTTTATGCTAAACGGTAATATACTACTATTGTACTATATAAGCATCGTAAAGAAGATTACATTTGTATACCACGCACGGATGATGAGAATCCTTTAAAATATACCCATGAATAAAGTGTTGGTTATTTAACACGTAAATCATATAAAAACATTTATATTGCAGTGAAAAATGTCATTCAACATGGATCCATATGATTCGTATATCTATACCATCTATAATGGACAAACCAACTTTTCTTGAAAGTGAAAACTGAAAACTGAATTATGTACCTATTAGCGGAAACTTAATTACGTACCTATTAGCATAAACTATTCAATCATTTTGATCTCGGAAAGAATTCAGTCATATAATGTACAAACTTATGCCGCTATAAAATTCCGTTGCTATGTACAGGTACTTGTCTATTTAAATTTAAATAAAAACAATTATTATACCTTTGAAGCGTGATTGGTTGAACCAAATAAAGCTTATCAAATAACCTGAATCCAAGGATTCACATAAAACCCAAACAACCAAAGTAGATTATATCTATGATGTATTCACACTACACATCATAGTATATCATCAGATGCTAGTCCTTCACGTACCTCATGATCTAACCTTTGCAAAACATTTTGTTCTTGGTTTAAAAACCTTAGGTGATGAAGGCTAGGCCATGACTGATTTCTTTTTTAGGAGGTGTATATTTTCATGATATATCCATAAGATATGATCAAATCATATCTTTATTAACTAATCATAATTACACTTAACCCCGTGGGTTTTTCCTCTACTCCTTCTCCCTTTTGTGGCCGGCCTATATGGACCCAAAATAGGCTCCACATTTGTTTTGATCCAACCCAATTATTAAGTCCATCACTAATAATTATTAGCCCATTAATTAATTTATTAGTCTAACTAATTAATCAAATGTTTGTTAGTCGGTCATGAGATATTTAACTAATCTAAATAGCGTAGCTACTATAATTACATTGAAAACATTATAAATAATAATACCTCTGTGTATACATGTATGACTCCATACACTCACGTATTTCTAGTTGTATAATTATTTATTATGATATGAGCACTTCTCAACAGCTCCCACTTGCGAACGTCATAATCACAAAATATTATACAAGTAAAGGTTAGCGTCTAGTAAAAAGCTGATGCCCCTAGAAATACATAAGTGTAGTTTCTTAAATGTCTCATTTTAAATGGTTTATGATTAATAATCCTTTTATTTTAGATACACTGTTAAACTATGGACATGAATCAAAGTCATTTTAAATGGTTACCTATTATGTTTCTCGATATAGATATTGAACTAGATTACTAAATTAATTAAGATTCAACTTGATTACCTATGGGTAAGACCATGTAAACATATTCTCAATTCATCGAGGAGCCCAATAGTATCTAACTCCAAAAATACGTGGAGAAAGAAATCCTAGTTTGACTGCACATGTCTGTCATGTGCTTTACATCATTCTTGAAAATTGTCTTTATGACTACCTTGTTCAGGATATCGTTTAACCATATTAAAGAATAATATGCCACACATGCAAAACCTAGTTGCATCTCAAGTCTGGGGACGAGTAATATACATCCATTATTTATTTATGATAAATATTACCAGCAGACTCACATTTAGAATATATAAATTATTCATGGATTTAAACATACAAATATAGAACATGGTAGTATAAATGAAGACGATTATAGCCGGTATATCAATATATTATTTAATACAACTGCTTAATATTCCATTGTACAAATACTAAATAGATCAATGTTGACAGACATAGGTTTCGTGAACAAGTGAACTAGGTTGTGATCTCATAAAACTTTGTGAATACTATTTTCAAAAGTTCACAAATAGTGAAATTCTTGAATAATACTATGATTGTCATCTTGTATGTGTGCACTCAAGTATAAGTACCACAATACAATATGAGTATTGCCACATTACATTTAATAGGGTGTTTAAAGCCAGCAAAACACTTATTTGAGACAACCATCTTAATAGTTTCTCAAACTGTAAAGTATTCTTACTCTTTCAATGTATAATGCAACAATACTCTCAGTCGACCATGTCTAGCCAACAGAGTCATCAATCATGATGAAGTTCTGTAATGACTAAGGTTTAGCACCGTCTCAATCAAAACTAGCATCAATGTTTTCAAACAACAATAAGCACATTTTCTAAAATCAGTAAATGATAGAACGTTTTTTTAATCCTTTGCAAGTCCATTAGAATGTTCATATAATGGTTATCTAATGAGTTTCACTTAGATACTATTATTGTCAGCTCACTTATATTCATGCAAAAGTTACAACTAGTCAAATACATAATATGGTGTACATAATGAATCCTTCAGTTAGACTTAAGGTTTCCATTCATGTGCTCAATCTCATTAGGTGAGATAGATCCTTTGAGGCTCGTTCAATGATACGTCATATTATGTTAGACTTATTAACCGCACATGTTTATCCTAATAAACATTTTTTATTCCAAGGTTTTCTGTTTTATTTTTTAAATCCCTCCCGTGAAACTTTATTCCAAGCTAAAGGTTAAAATCTAGCTTAGCTTAGAACATGAGAAAACTATTTATTCAAGTTATTTGAGAAGGTTGATTTTCTTTCACATTGATGTATGTTCACCCAAAAGTCCAAAACTAAGCAGTACTTCTGCCGGTTGTCTCAAGATGTTCACCCAAAGCTTATTAAACCTCCCTCCTTAGTTTTTTAATAGGTTTCTGACTTTTATATGATTATGGGTTGTTAGAAGTCTGTGACCGTTTCGTTTTGACCTAATTCGTTACTGAACAATTCTTACTTTTCGAATTACAATCTAATAAAAAACATGATTGACCCGAGCACATATAAGGTTTATGTTGTTTAGTGTCGATTTGTTCCAATAGGTATTCGAGTGCGATATATATAAACACATAATGTTTATGGATAAAATGTTTAAGTTACGGTTGTAACATATCCATGGTACCACCTTCGATTTTCTCCTAATTAATACAATGATACTTCTAGTTCGTGAACGTATATAATAAGTCGAGCTTCAAAAAACCCACATTAACGTATTCATTTGCATGAACTTATTCATTTTCTCTTTATGGTATTGAGTTTTAGTTTTGAACGGCATTACGGTATTGAGTTTAGCCCAACATGTAGGATTTCAATTTTGTCTATTTCATAGATAGTAACATAGATAAACTTAATGATAATTGTAATGGTGTCCACTGTCCAGAATTACACGGTTGCATCCTAAGAGACACATACGCTTGAAAGGGACGCATGAGTGACAAATATATAGAGAGGAACCACTTAACCAGTAGTATCACCGATGATGCGATGGTCCCAACCGTCGTATCACATGCATGAAAATTGTTTGCAACTGTCGGCATTATTTCTGCTAGCTTGAATATTCTTATCTAGAGCGATTCCATTTGCGAATAACATTACAGGATATCAGGGTCTTAGTGTGCAAGACGAGCAACCACTCAGAGGACCTCAAAAATTTTTGGAGCTCCAAAATTTATTCTGTTAACAATTACTACATATGCATGTGTACATTTAAAGAAAAAAATATTTAGATAAGAAAATATCTTAAATCAGTAATATATTGAACGACAAGATAATTAATTGTATTATATCTTATAAATAATGACACTTTGGCTATGTTTGGCGCGGAGCTTTTTTAGAGCTTTTTGGGGTAATGAGCGGTGAGAATGAGCTTTTTTATTTTTGATGTTTGTTTGGCATGAGAGCTGTGGGCTTTGCTATTTTTTAGGAAAGCTCATTTTCCCAATGCTTCTTTATGAAGCTGTGAGCTTTTTTGGATACTGCTCACAGCTCACAGCTACTGCTCACTGCTACTGCTCAATGTTACTGCTCACAGCTACTTTTGCCAAACATAGCCTTTATTTACACATAACAATTATTCTCGAAATGCCTCACTATGTAATTTCGTCTAGGGCCCTCAAAAATTTCAAAAATTCAAGGACGGCCCTGCAGGATAACTTTTCGATCTAAATTCTTGTCAAACATGTAATACAAAATATCATATACCAATCATTGTCGGAGCCATAATTTTATGTTAAAAGAGGACCGAACTATGTTATGAAATGGTAACAAAAAATGCTGTATATGCGACAAAATATATTGTGTTATAAACTACGTATTACGCTAGTAATAAAAACAAGAGTAAATTACACCGTTCGTCCTTGTGGTTTGCGTTGACTGGCGTCGTTAGTCCTTTGACCAAAAAAAACTGCATCGTTCGTCCTTAACGGGCAAACATTTGGCGTCTTTAGTCCCTCGCCCACTAACGCTTGTTAAGTGTTGTTACACCTGAAGTCCCATGAGGGTATACTAGTCATTTCGCAAACCAAAAGGACGAACAGTGAAAAGGACAAACGGTGCATTTTTTTAATACGTTCGTAAGTTCCGTTTTAATAAGTTTTCGTCTGTTTTTTTAACGTTTTTGTCCGTTTTTTTTGTTTCGTCACTTTTTCTTATGTTTTCCTCCGTTTTTTTACATTTTCATCTGTTTTTTCCGTTTTCGTCTTTTTTTTTTAAGTTTTCGTCTGTTTTTTTTCTTTTCGTCTGTTTTTTATGTTTACGTCCGTTTTTTACGTTTTTCTCCGTTGTTCTAACGTTTTAATACGCTTTCGTCCATTTTTTTACGTTTTTATCCATTCTTAACTGTTTTTTTTTTCGGTTTCGTCTATATTTTTACGTTTTCCTCTGATTTTTTTATGTTTTCATCTGTTTTTTTCGTTTTCGTCTGTATTTTTACATTTTACTCTATTTTTTTAAGTTTTCATCCGTTTTTTTTTGTTTTTGTCCTTTTTTTTTTCTTTTTTTTTACGTTTTTCTCCTCTTTTTTAGGTTTTCATCCGTTTTTTTCATTTTCGTTTGTTTTTTTTTTTACATTTTTGTCCGTTTTTTTTCGTTTTCATATGTTGTTTTACATTTCCATCCGTTTTTTTTTGTCTGTTTTTTTACGTTTTCGTTCATTTTTTTATGTTTTCGCCCATTTTTTTACGTTTTTGTATTTTGTTCTAATGTTTTCATACGTTTTCATTTCTTTTTTACATTTTCATACGTTTTTATCCATTCTTATCCGTTTTTATACGTTTTCACAACATGGGTATTTAATGTTGATGCTAATACCTTGTAATTGTTCTTTCGATTTTAGAAATTTCATGCTTTTTGGTTGTAATTTAGCATACCCATATTTTAAAATAAGTTTTTTTAAAGTCAAAGGAGCAGTTGTTGAAGGTTGATGCTAATAACGTGTAATTATTCTTTCTATTTTATGAAATTTGATGTTTTTGGGTTATTATTTGATATACCCATGTTGTGAAAACGTATAAAAACATATAAGAATGGATAAAAACGTATGAAATATAAAAAATGAACGAAAACGTTAGAACAAAAGACAAAAACGTAAAAAAAAATGGGCGAAATCGTAAAATAACGAAAGAAAACGTAAAAAACATATAAAAAAAAACGGATGTAAATGTATAAAAACGAACGAAAATGTAAAAAACAGACGAAAACGAAAAAAACAGACAAAAACGTAAAACAGACGAAAACAAAAAAAACAGATGAAAACGAAAAAATATAGATGAAAACTAAAAAAACGAGGAAAATATAAAAATACAGACGAAAACGAAAAAATACGGATGAAAACGTAAAAGAATGGAGGAAAACGTAAAAATACAGACGAACCAGAAAAAAACGGTTAAGAATGGATAAAAACGTAAAAGAAATGGATGAAATCGTATGAAAACGTTAGAACAACGGACAAAAACGTAAAAAAATGGACGTAAACGTAAAAAACAGACGAAAACGAAAAAAAATAGACGAAAACGTAAAAAAACGGATGAAAACAAAAAAACGAGTGAAAAAGTAAAAAATGGAGGAAAATGTAAAAAAAGAGACGAAAACGAAAAAAAAAACGGACAAAAACGTAAAAAAAAACGAAAACATATTAAAACGGAACTTACAAACGTATTAAAAAAATTGCACCGTTCGTCCTTTTGGTTTGCGAAATGACTGGTATACCCTCATGCGACTTCAGGTGTAACAACACTTAACAAGCGTTAGTGGGGGAGGGACTAGCGACGCCAAACGTTTGCCCGTTAAGAACGAACGGTGTAGTTTTTTTGGTCAAGGGACTAACGACGCCAGTCAACGCAAACTATAAGGACGAACGGTGTTATTTACTCTAAAAACAAGTCAAGACATGTATGACAACTAGTTATAATACATTATTAATGATATTGTTTCATTCTAACATCTATATTCAGCAACAAACATAGTACATGGGTTTTACACATTAGAGCATACGGTACCTTAATCATTTGTCCGAGTGAAACTTTCATGTCCTCGCGTTAACCCTGCGTTAACACACCACCATCCCACATTAAACATGCGTTAACTTAGCACGTTAACAGTTTAACGCGACGTTAAAGGTGAGATTGAAAAAAAAAATCACTTCCACCCCTCAAACGGATATATAGCCGTTGAGTAAACTAAAAAATAAAAAAATAAAACATTTCCACCCCCAAAACGTATAGAAATGGCTAATTGCACAAAAATAAATAAATAATAAAAAAAATTCAAAACCATTTTCCCACAAAGCACTTTTTTCACACTTCCACAATTCAAACTAAAAATTATATACTTCCTCTCTCTAAAAAAAAAAAAAAAAAAAAAAAAAAAAAAAAAAAAAACTTGTTCATTTACAATGGATCCGAATTAAAGTGATGAATAACCTAATGACTGGTCCGATGTAGATGACGAAACTGACTATGAGTTTATGATAGCCGCGTACGACTATCGGCAATAGTTTGAACAAGTAGTAGCAACTTAAATTCACGTGACCCGTAATCAGATATATCGTGAACGTGAGCTTGCAGAAGAACGTTTGTGTAACGACTATTTCAATCAAGGTTGTAAGTATCCGAACCAAAATTTTCGAAGAAGATTTTGTATGACCCGGAAACGATTTCTACAAATAGTTGAAGGTATTGAATCTTATACTTCCGATCCACTTCCAGATCATTTTAAATTCTTTAGGCTAGGACCCAATGCTATGGGTCGAATGAGTATAAGTGTTCTTATGAAGTATACATCTGTCATACGCCAATTGGCATATGGCAACTCACCCGATGCGTTTGATGAGTATTTGAAAATGGGTGAGAATACTTCACATGATTGTCTTGATAATTTTAACAAGTGCGTTATTGATTTGTTTGTGCCGGAGTATTTAAGAAAACCAACATGGGCCGACATTCCAAGTATTTATGAAAAACATGAGCGTGAACTTGGTTTTCCGGGAATGCTTGGTAGCATTGATTGCATGCATTGGGAGTGGAAAAATTGTCCGGTTGTATAGCAAGGGCAATTTGGTAGGGGTGATAAAAAAATACCTAACAATAATGCTTGAACCTGTTGCTTCACAAGATTTATGAATTTGGCAAGCATTTTTCGGGATGACGGGGGCAAATAACGATATTAATATTTTAGATAACTCTCTGTTATTCGACGACATTCTTGCTAACGTCACCCAAAGAGAACCTTATATGGTAAATGGAATCAGGTATGAACAGGGACATTACTTAGCTGACTGAATTTACCCACAGTGGGCAACTTTCGTCAAATCCTTCTCGGCAACAACTAACAAAAAACATGGTTATTTTAAAAGAAAACAAGAAAGTGCACGAAAGGATGTCGAACGTGCTTTTGGTGTGCTTCAAGGACGTTGGGGGTATACTACAACAACCGGCACGTCAATGACAAATTGTCAAGATACGTAGAATCATGTATTTTTGCATTATTTTGCATAACATGATTTTAAAAGATCAAAAGTTTACACTACATGAGTAAGGCGAAATGTGGGTGGATCTATCACCACGTATGAGGCAAGAAAGATGGGTCGACAGATGTGATACCCACCATCGCAAGGGAAAAGAAATACGCGACCAAGAAACGCATACTCAACTCCAACAAGACTTTATGGAACATGTTTAGCAAAAACATCTTCAACGACGACAACAACATGAGCAAGAAGATTCCGAAGATGATGAATAAGTATTTGTAATTTGTATGTTTTTTATGTTTTTTCTTTGTATTTTTTTTTAGTTTTTTATATTTCGTATTGTACTATGTTTTAAGAATTAATGTTATGTTTTTTTAATAAATGACATATTTTTTTAAGTCTAGGGTTGAATTTGAAAATAGTGAGTTAAAGTTGAGTTAAGGTTGAGTGATGATAAGAGGGTTATTTTTTGTTTTTTTATTATTATTTTTTTAGATGAAAAGGTTAAAGCTGATGTGACATTGACGTGGCAGTGGGTGAAAAACTCTGAGTTAAGACACCCAATGCTCTTATAAGTTACATGAAACTTTTTTGAACTTTTTGGGTAAAGGGATTATACCTGGGTAAATATATTAAATAAGAAATATATGAGTTTACATACATGAAAGAGGGGTAATGAGCTGCCCCTCTTTAAGAAGGAAAAACAATAACATATTCCAAGGTTGTATGTTTTATTTTTTTAAATCCCTCAAGTGAAACCAAGTGAAATTTTATTCCAAGCTAAAGGTTAAAATCTAGCTTAGATAAAATGTTGTTTCCAACATGTTATACAACATATGTGATTTAAAAAAACAAAGATAGTGCTCCCACTAGCTTTTAGGTGTACTCAGGAGTTATCTTTGTTTTACTCGAAATTAAATCATTGATTTAAGGGAAAATTATCTAAAAAAAGCATCAAAGTTGACACTTTTTACCATTGTGTGTAGTGATGTTTTTTTTTTCCTATTGTGTGATTAAACTTTCGAATTTAGTACATTGTGTGTACTTTGCGACTATTCAGCTCTGTAAAATGACCATTTTACCCTTCAAAATTTGGAAAAGGTAAGGGTAAAATGGTCATAAAATACACACAATGTATCAAATTCGAAATTTTAATCACATAATAGGAAAAAAAAACATCACTACACACAATGGTAAAAAAATGTCAACTTTGATGCTTTTTTAGATAATTTTCCTTTGATTTAATAATTAGATTTAAGATTTGAGATCCTAGATGCATGCCATAATCCACACTTGGTTCGTTGCACTTCGTACACAATCTAAAGATTATATGGATACATAAATCCTTTTGATTACACTACGTCCTCGCTAAGGTAATCATTCAAGAATGAGTTTTGTCATCCGATTACCATATTTCAAATTCATGAAATCAATTATGGCAATTAATATTTATTCATTTATTTAAGGCTTGCAAACAAAAGGAAGTTTTAATCACAATCATTGCTTGAGTATGAGTGAAAACTCATGTCACAAGGCATGCATATAAGTGTGTGTATAACTTGTCCATAGTGTCTTCTCCTAGAAAACCCATTTTCGCCTCACAATCTTACCAATTGCTGAAAGATCGATTAAGTTTCAAAAATGATTATCTTTCATGGACTGCATCTCAATATTCATATATTGAGCCATTTATAGGATTCAAGATCCAACATTGAGTCTATGTAGTCAGCAGGTTCACTATGATCTCCTAACTCAGATTCCTTAGCATAGATATAAAGATCCATATCTTTCACGTGCTTGAGGTATCATTGCGGATATATGAATGAGAGTTACATTACTCTACGATTCAACATTTTCATATTCAGCCTTAGTGTGACGTTCGCTAGTTTATTTAAAAGGATGTGTATTTTGTTCCTGAATCTCTTCAAGATCAACAGATGCTTTCACTTGCTTCTTGTAAGAAGAGACTATTCTCTGAATACTCATCATTTGAGTAACCATAAAGGTGTTCTATCTTGGTATTTACAAAATACATTGACAGTTCTTGACTATAGTTTGTTGATATTACGCTTCACGTAATTTTAACAAATTCAGAACTTAACAAATTCAGAACTTCAATCAAGACTTAAAGGGAGCTCCTAATTTATACATGTTACAGGTATTAAATTCCCACAATAATTACTCATTTTTGCCTTGTTTGTTGAATATTTTACTTAATTACTCTAAATTTGTGTTTTAGTAATTATCTAGAGCAAAAGGAGAATTCTCACGGAAAAATATGGAAAATCGAGCTAAATTGCCAAAATATGTTCGAGAGCACTTTTCAATGTATGACATACTAAGTCATACGACGTGTCACGTCTCGTCAAGAAAATTGTCCAACTTGAAGATTGATACGCCGTATGCCATCCTAATGCATACGGCGTGTGAGCTCCCGTCATGTATTTATTTTCCTAAGTTTTGAAGACCAAACACCGTATCCACTATCCATTGATACGCCGTATGGAGTTATTCTAGAAGATTCGAATATGCTATATTAAGAGGCATATGACGTATCACCATCCAGGTGCATACGTCATATACATGGACGGGCCCAAGCTCTAAATAGCCTATAAATAGATACCCATTCTACACTTTTTGAGATTTCTGGAGATTCTTGGAGTTCTGAAGTTCCACCATTTAGAGAAACCCTAATTCCATTAGGGAGGCCATAAGAGAAGGGAAGATACCGAGAGATTTCATAAGCATGTGTGACAAGCAAAACTTATTTTATAAGCTAGCTTATTTTAAAAGCTTAAGTCCCTATAAGCCTTTATAAGTTTTGCGTCAAACACAACCATATGATTATTCAAATGTATCTTTCATAAAAGGTTGACCATCGTTTAGACTTGTATAAAACAATTGCAACTTGTTATTGTGACAAGAAGATTCTATATTTGCATCACATGTTTAATGGAGAAGGAGTACAAGCGAACTGTTTGCATTGTTTTTATATGCATTAACTAAATGGAAAAGTCTGTTAAAAAAAACTAAACTGAGAAGAATATGAGAAAGCTATTTAATCAGGTTATTTCAGAAACTCAAGTTTCTATGTGGCTCCGTCCATGGTTAGAAGTCTATGACGGTTCCGTTTAGACCTAAACAAGACACGTCAACACAAGGCTATAAACTTGTATCTTGTCACGATATGACAGAAAATAAGTCTAAGAACATTTTAGTTGTACAGTAAAACTGGTTCTATTGTATTGGGCTTTCCAGTTTTTACGTATAGAACAAAATGAGACTGAAGATGGTTTATCCATTATCTGTTGCACAACAACATGATTATCTTTACACATATACATTAGAAAGTTTATGTGTCTAGAAAGCAGGTTGTCATACAGATGAAATGGACTAATCTATTTTGTAGTAACTTAAATTAAGGGGGTGTTTGTTTCGGCTTATATAGCCAGCTTATAGATTATTTGGTTTTGGGCTTATGTTTCATAAGCTCACTTTTTGTGGCTTATTTTGACACTTTCTGGCTTATACAAGTTCATTTTGTTGTAATGAACTTATATAAGCCGAAAAAAGCTGGAAATTGTCAAAATAAGACACAAAAAGTAAGCTTATGAAACATAAGCCCAAAAACCAAATAAGCCATAAGCCGGCTATATAAGCCAAAACAAACACCCCCTAAAAGAGTTTGGGCTCATTTATGGGTATGTAAGAATCACTTTAAATGATCTTCAAGTATCTTTATGCAATAAGAGTAAATTGCAAGAATCGTCCCTGTGGTTTTCTCAAATTGCAGATATCGTCCCTGAGTTTTCAAAACTGCAGGCCTCCCTGTGGAGAGTTTTTGGTTCCATTTTGGTCTCTGGCCAAGGACTAAACTTGCAATTTTGAGCAAACCACAGGGACCATTTCTGCAATGGTCAGGGACTAAAACGGAACCAAAAACTCCCCACAAGGAGGCCGCATGCACTTTCAAAAATCCAAGGACGAAATCTGCAATTTGAGCAAACTACAGGGACGATTCTTGCAATTTACTCATGCAATAATGAACAAAGACAAAAATGGACAGAGATGGATGTTTTTCATCAGTTATTTGTGTTGTGTCTTGTGACACAACTTACATGGTTGATGACGTATGTACCCTCCGGATACACACCGTACAGGGATATACCCTCCGGATACATAACAGGTAAAGTACACTCAGATGTGTTCAAATAATACGGGCCAATATCCGAAGGGTTACGACTGTCCGCATGACCTCAGCCGTACGGAGATAACAAACCCTTCGGATGAGCCTACAAGTACCTAGACCAAGGTACAAACAAGTACATCAAAGTATATGGTAATGGAGTTTAAACTAGCGAACATTATGGGCTAAGTACGAAACAGCCTGGCACTCCATGTAGAGAGTCTATAAATAGAGAGGAAATCTTCATTTAAGGTTAACTAATTCTCTCCTACTCTCTAGTTTTATTCATACTTTCTCTCACTAAGAACATATACTTACTCTCACGCCGGAGGTTGGTCCTGGGATACATTCCCGGGGCGAGACTAACGGACGTATTTGTTTTGCAGATATCCGAAGCAATATACCATAAGCAAGAGTCACTTTGAATCCGAAGGACCCACTCCAGTCCGATGGATTCATCCCGCTTGTCTGAAGTAGAAACAAACTTTTACTTCAACAAATTGGCGCCATCCGTGGGACCCGTCATTCACTCTACCTAAGCTAAGAGATGACAGGTCCTACCCCAACAACACCTGAAGGAAGCGGAAGTCGTCCGGATAACAATACCCAAACCTGTAGCATGGAACAAATCCAAAACCACTTCGCCACCCTAAAAGCTCTCATCCAACAGTACAACGCTTCGGGCGAAACGTCTATCGAACCTATCCATCTCGACTTTGAGGCTGCCCAATCTCATGATGCCGAAGCACAGAAGGCCGAAGAAGAAATGATGGACGACCTTGCTAAACCCTTCAAGGCAGCGTCCAAGAGTCCTTTCACCCGAAGGATCATTGACTTCTCTGGACCAAAAGGTTCAAAGTATCTTATGCCTTCACATCTAAAATTATACAACGGATCCACCGACCCAGATGACCACATTACCCGATTCGAAGGAGCAGCCAATCAAGGTGCTTAGCCCATGCCGATTTGGTGCATGATGTTTCAACAAACCCTGGATGACGCCGCCAGGGGATGGTTCGATCGCCTCCCGCGAGGTAGCATCAATAGTTGGGAAGAGCTGAGTGAACAATTCGTACAGAGGTTCGCTCTTTGGAGGAAATGCATCCGAGATCCAATGGAAATCACTAAGATTGTCCGGAAAGCTAATGAAGCCCTCCCGGAATTTAAGGAACGATGGACAGACGAGGCTAGCCGTATATCAGGTGTGCCTGAATTAATGCAAATATCCTCCTTCATTGATGGTTGCAAGAGTCCGGAATTAGCAAAAAGATTCTCCAAAAAAGTTCCCCAAACCGTAACTGAAATGATGGTGAGAGTCGACGACTTTATTCATTCCGAAAGAGCATTTCGGCTAACAGAAGTACCTAAAGAAGAAAGGGTGGACAATTACCGAAGAGATTATCACTCCAATTCGTACAGCCGGAATGACCACAACTCACAACGCTCCTTCAGGGGAAAGCAAGATTTCAGATCTCGACGAAATGATCAATTTGCACCGTACGTACCTGCCCGAAAGGAAAATACCTACCGGACAGATTATCGAACGGATCACCGGCGTAACGATGGAAACAGACGAGATACCAGGCCTTTAGACTTGAACATGCTCACCAAGGCCCCGAAAGAGATCCTATCTACGGAGCATCAACTCAGGTTACCTGCACCCCCACCACTAAGGGGAAGACCATCAAGAGAAAATATGGATAAGTTTTGCGACTATCACGGGGAGAAAGGTCATCTCACCAACGATTGTCATAACCTCAAGGAACAACTTAAGAAAGCAATGGAGACAGGCAAGCTAGATCACCTGATCAGGGATGTCCGACAAAGAGACAGAGCACCTCCCCGAAACGACCCTCAAAACAACCAAAGACGAATCATCAATATGGTTCGACACCAAGAAAGGAATCCGAAACGCAAAGTTATAGATCAGGAAGAAGAATGGATGAACGCTCCCATAAGCTTTCCACCAATCCTACCGGGCGATGCCTCCGACGAACCTCTTATAGTGGAAGCAGAAATTGAGGGGTATACCGTACGAAGAGTGTATGTTGACCAAGGTGCATCAGTAGAAGTAATGTACGAACACTGTTTCCTAAACCTTGATTCTTCCATCCGGTCTCGTCTGACAAAAACAAACACACCACTGATAGGATTCGCAGGAGAAGCCATAAATCCGTTGGGGAAGATCGAGCTAGAAGTATGCTTCGGGAGTGAAGGGCTTTACCGCCGAACCATCATGAAGTTCGCGGTGATTAGATCTCCCTCCCCATACAATGTAATACTTGGTAGGTCCGGAATCAAAAAACTGAAAGCCATCCCGTCGACCATACACTCCATGATGAAATTCCCAACACCGAGAGGCATTGCCACTCTAGTGACCCGATCGGTCATCATCTCAGAATGTAGAAAACTTGAAGAAAAGTTCCTAAAGGAGAAGGAAACCCAAATAGAGACCTCCTCGGAAATCACCATTGAAGAAACTGCTGGAACCGAGGAAGTGTTAATTCATCCGGCGTACTCGAAACAGCTAGTAACAATAGGAAGACGTTTTTCAAAAGAAGGAAGAAGACAATTGATAACGTTGCTCAAAAATAGCCGAGACGTTTTCGCATGGGAGCCTTCGGATATGACTGGCGTTCCCCGATGGGCAGCTGAACATAAGCTCAATGTAAACGTCCAAGATAAACCCGTGGCACAGAAAAAGAGATTTTTCTCGGAAAAAAGAACCAAGCCATAAATCGAGATGTGGAGGAATGGTTAAAGGCCGGAATAATCAGACCTGTCCGGTACCCGACATGGATTTCTAACCCGGTATTGGTGAAAAAACCGGACGACACCTGGAGGATGTGTATTGATTTTAAGAATCTGAACTCATCATGCCGCAAAGATTACTACTCGTTACCCGAAATAGATTGGAAGATTGAATCAGTGATAGGATTCCGTTACAAGTGTTTCCTGGATGCTTACAAAGGATATCACCAAGTACAGATGGCAAAAGAAGACGAAGAGAAAACAGCCTTCTATACGGATCGAGGAACGTACTGCTATGTTAAGATGCCATTCGGATTGAAAAATGTCGGAGCAACTTATCAGAAGCTGGTGGATTCCGCATTCCGGAGACAAATTGGCCGGAACTTGGAAGTATATGTAGACGATATGGTGATCAAAAGCCAAACAGAAAAGGAGCTGTTGGCGGACATAGCAGAAACATTCGACAACCTCCGAAGAATAAACATGAAGTTGAACCCTAGAAAGTGCTCCTGCGGAGTAGAGGAAGGAAAATTCCTCGGATATATGGTGACATCCGAAGGGATTAGAGCAAACCCTAAGAAGACTAGAGCAATCGCCGATATGCAATCACCAAAATCATTAAAGGAAATGCAAAGCTTAAGTGGCAAACTTGCAGCACTCAACCGTTTCTTATCAAAATCTGCCGAAAGATCTTTACCTTTCTTCGAAACGTTAAAGAACATCACGAAAGATAATAAAGAAAAATACCAATGGACGGAGGCAGCTGAAAAGGCCTTCCAAGAAATGAAGAAAATAATTCTGGAACTCCCGTGCCTAACAACACCGAAACCTAAAGAGGATATGTACCTATACCTATCGGCCGCAACGGAAGCAATAAGTGGGGTACTGATGGTCAAAAGGGAAGAACGACTGATACCAGTTCATTATGTAAGCCGGACCTTACATGAAGCCGAAAAGAGATACGCTCCGGTTGAAAAGTTGGCTTTAACCCTCCTACATTTATCAAGAAGATTAAGGCGGTACTTCGAAGCTCATCCCATCAAGGTCATAACGGACCATCCCATCAAACAAGTGTTAAACCGAGCAGAATCGTCCGGACGATTAGCCAAATATACGGTAGAACTGGGGGCTTACAACATTACCTACATACCAAGAAATGCTGTCAAAGGACAAGTGCTTGCTGACTTCATTAATGAAATACCCATTGGAACAGCCTTCCCGGATCCGAGGAGGAGATGCAAGGAGATATGTAACATCTCTCAGCCAGAAGAATGGATTCTATACACTGACGGAGCCTCTAGCAGAAAAGGTTCCGGAGCAGGACTAGTGTTAATTAGTCCGGAGAAAGAAGAATACACCTATGCTCTCCGGTTAAACTTCGAAGCTACCAATAACGAAGCAGAATACGAAGCACTCTTAGCCGGACTGAGAATCGCAAAAGAAATGCATATAGAAGCATTAGAAGTACGAGTGGACTCTAACCTGGTGGCGAGCCAAATTAATGGAGAGTTTACTGCATACAAGGAGAGCATGGCAAAGTACCTCGCCAAGGCCAAGCAATACATCGCTTGCTTCAAACGCTTCAGGATAAAGAATATCCCAAGAGCCCAGAACCAAAAAGCAGATGTGCTCAGCAAGCTAGCATCCGTAGCATTTGACCATTTAACGAAGGAAGTCCTGGTAGAAATATTGGAAAGACCATCCACAGAAGAAGAGACGATTAACGCAATAGTCGAAGAAGAGGAGGAAAATTGGATGTCTCCCATATTCCGTTGCTTAAACGAAGGGATATGGCCGGAGGATCAAAACGAAGCACGCAACCTGCGCATGAAAATAAGCCATTATACGTTGATTGATAATGTGCTATTCAAAAAATCCTACCTAGGACCGATGTTGCGATGCGTCGGACCCCTCCAAGCTAATTACATAATCCGAGAAGTATACGAAGGAGCATGTGGCATGCATTCCGGACCCCGGACCGTGGTAGCAAAACTCATGAGACAAGGTTATTATTGGCCAACCATGCACCGGGATGCTAGAGAGGTTATTCAAAAATGTGATGCCTGTCAGATACATGCTCCGGTTCCAAAGCTGCCAAAAACGGCATTGACCTCCGTCATGGCACCATGGCCTTTCTTCCAATGGGCAATTGACGTTTTGGGTCCTTTACCCGAAGCTCCGGGGAAAGTTAAATACGTTATTGTGGCAATAGACTATTTCACAAAATGGATGGAAGCAAAACCGTTGGCTAAAACAACCGGCAAGGAAGTCAAAAAATTTGTGTGGGACAACATTGTCTGCAGGTTCGGATTACCCAAGATAATCGTCACGGACAACGGAAGTAACTTCGTGGGAGATCCGTTCAAAAGTTGGTGCGAGAGGTTGAACATTACACAAATCAACACAGCAGTAGCTCATCCTCAAGCCAACGGATTGGTCGAAAGAGCCAACAAAAGCCTAATGAAGGGATTTAAATCTCGGCTAGGGAGAGAAAGAGCCGGATGGGTAGATGAGTTACCAAATGTACTATGGGCTTTCCGGACCACCTTGAAAACTAGCAACGGAGAAACTCCCTTTAGTCTGACCTACGGAAGTGAAGCAGTCATTCCGGCGGAAATTGGTATGCCTACCTTCCGAACCATGATGGCAAATGTTGAAAACAATGACGATGAAATCAATCTGAACCTAAATTTGTTGGAAGAACGGAGAGAAATGGCAGCCATAAGGGAGGCGAACTACAAAAAGAAAGTGGAACAGTATTACAACCGAAGGGTTAAACCCGAAGCTTTCAAAGTGGGAGATTTTGTGTACCGGAAGAATGAAGCCAGCAGGGTGGAAGATCAAGGAAAATTGGGACCTAATTGGGAAGGTCCCTACCGGATAACGGAGGCTTATCAGCACGGCACATACAAGCTCCAAACCATGGAAGATGTGGAAGTACCTCGAACCTGGCATGCAATTAACCTAAAGAAATGTTTTATGTAGCCCGTTTACTTTGTTATTTCAGGATTTATTGTAAGGCATGAGCCATTTTCACATCAATGAAACATCCGATGCATTTTCACAAGTTGTCCAAAAGAATACAACCCCAAGTGGGTATAATTTTAGGCCAAGCGCCGAAGGGTACAGGTTACCCATCAAATGCAACCCCAAGTGGGTATAATTTTAGGCCAAGCGCCGAAGGGTACAGGTTACCCGTCAAACGCAACCCCAAGTGGGTATAATTTTAGGCCAAGCGCCGAAGGGTACATGTTACCCGTCAAACGCAACCCCAAGTGGGTATAATTTTAGGCCAAGCGCCGAAGGGTACAGGTTACCCGTCAAACGCAACCCCAAGTGGGTATAATTTTAGGCCAAGCGCCGAAGGGTACATGTTACCCGTCAAATACAACCCCAAGTGGGTATAATTTTAGGCCAAGCGCCGAAGGGTACAGGTTACCCCGTCAAATAAAACTCAGGTATAAGCTATGGCCAAGAGCCGTAAGGCATATATTGTCCGATGAAGTGAAACCCCACGAGTATATAATTAAAGGCCAAGTTCCATAAGTTACGTACTGCTCGGAAAAACACACATGTAGCTTAAAGACTAAATATAAATAACAAAAGAAAGTGATATTCATATGATCAAAAAATCGGTTACATCAAATGTTCCGGAATAACGGAATAACAAAAGATGGAATCTCAAACCTATTCTATTACATAGTTGTTCCGATGAACCCATTTTACAGAAATACGGAACATCAAAAACCTATTACATCAATGGATAAACAGCTTCATAAAGAGTCCGCAACATCTATGCCCATAGTCAAAATGGAGATGTGTTAATCCTTCACTTCAAGTAAAAACCGAGGCATTCTTGTCCGAAGACTGGTTCTCGGAGGGATTCTCGACGTGAGATTCAACCTCCGGACCCTCAGTCGTTGGTTCTTCAGCAGGAGCAGGGTCAGGAACTAAGGCACTCAGTTCATCAAATTTCCGGTAAATGGTTTCCCGGATCTTCTGGATATAAGGATAATCCTGAGATAGGGCCTTATCGTACAACGGACCATATTTAGCCCCGGCTTCCATATCCATCCCCTCGACTTCTCCCAACAACTTAGCCGCTTTCTCCGGCTCTTCGAACAAACCAGCCCCGTCAATCAGCCCAGAAAGGTAAAACAAGTTGAATGGCTCTGCCAATGCTGTCCGGAATTCGTGGCTTCCGAGAAAACGGTGGATAGCCTCTGGAATGAACTCATTTATGATACGGTTCCTTTCTACCTCAGCATTCCCAGCAGCTACAGCGATGTCCACCTTCTCTTGATAAAGCTCTTTGTAAGATTTTTCTTCGTCATTCAACCTCGACCTAGCATCAGATAATTGCCCCTCCAACGATTTGATCCGGTTGTTCTGCTCAGCGGAAACTTTTCTCCACTCTTCTTTCTCTATTTCCAGCTCAGAAACACGACCCTCCAAACCAACATTCTCGGCACGAAGCTTCCTCAACCCTTCCGGATTCACCTCGGCACACTCTTTGTGAGCATCCTTAAGTTTCTGAAACTCACCTGACATCTGCTGAAACATCTTCCAATTATCGTCAAGAGTCTTGTCGCAGATCTTATGAGCCTCGGACAATTTTTTGTGCTCATCCAAAAGAGACTCAAAACGAAAGATCATATCCGCTTGGGCCGTGACACATTTACCCAGCAGTAGCCACGACCTGCGAACGGCCTCTCCATCATCCTGGTCGTCCAGATATTTCTCCTCCTTGGGAGTTGCCAAATTCATCAACATGTCTCGGCAAGCAGTGGCAGTATTCATACGAGTCCCCTTCGTCACAGTCCATGCAGGCACATAGGTGACATCATCCTCACCATTCCCCTCTATATCAACCTCCGTATCCTCCTCATCCACAAGAGTCTCTTTCCCCGGACGCCGGGATGCACCCTCCGAACCCCCTGACAGCAAAAGGATCTCCGTCAACAAATGATAATAAAAAAATAATAATAATAATAATAAAAATGGGGGGAGCAACCATAAAAAATCATCCGAACATACCAGATGCCAAATCTTCCGGATGAACAGAACGGATAGGCTCTGGCCTCTCCACGGCCTCTCCAGTGTCCAAATCAATAACAGTATCACCAGCGGAAATCTTGCTTCTCTTATGAAGACGAGAAGAGACACTCCCTGCTCCAGTTCTCTTCAACGGAGGCTTCTTCAAACCCGTCTTCACAGCTTGCTCCTTTTTTCTCTCCTTCGCAGCTATAACCTTGTCATCCGGGACTTCAACGCTCTTTAGCTCATCGGTCTTCTGAGGCACCTCAGCATTAGAAGCCAGGGGGAGTAACGTGCATCTGGCGCTCCTGACCTTCCGGAATCAGGTCCCCTGGAATAATCTTCGTCGTCCTTCGTAGTGGGGGCTTCTTCAGATAGCTTGACATGGTTATACCTGCGGATAAACAAAATCCATCGTTAAAAACAAGAAAAGATGCACAATTTAAAAATGCACATTTATAACAAAGGCTATACCCCTTCCCTCCTCATCCCTCAGAGCCGAACGGAAACCAGGAAACTCCCAGTGATTCGATATACCCAAGGCATACAAGAATGCTTGCGGAATCTGGCAAGGTTCAACAATTGTCTCAGCAAGCCTTTCGGCATGAGTAACGTCATACTCAGTTGCCTTAGGGAACGGATCTGACACATCCGAATCAGAATGCCTCCACGGCATAGCAAACGGGATAGCTCGTCTGTCGATCAAGAAAAAGTTCATCTTCCAACCCTTCAGACATGAAGGAAAATCCCCAAAGCATACTTTCCTATCCCTATGAATACGTTTCTCGAAGGAAAACCAATCACCCTGTTTGCTAAGTTTATAAAAAACACGAAACAAGGGGGTAGTAGGAGGAATGTGCATGCTGCGGCAATACACCTCGAAAAGAGTAGCACGGTGCATACCCAATGGAACTAACTGAGAAATATGAACCTTAAAGTACCTAATAACGTCTAAAAGAAAGGTAGAAAAAGGAACAGCAAGACCGCCTTCAAAGAAATATTCTGCGTATAAACCTATGGCATCCGCAGGTAATCGATCCATCGTCATGCCCGCGGGAGGTACCCTCGGATGTAAATCCTCCGGTAATCCGAAAGCTTTTACCACAGCGTACACATCGGCCTCGTCCATCGCGGAAACTCTCACATGTACATCCTTCTTAACATGAGAACCCTCCGGCATGGACACGTCGTCATACTCAAACGAGGCGGTAGATTCCGACATAACGAATCCGAAAAAGAAAGGGTATAGCCAAACAACAAAAATAACTTAACGGACGGAGACGTACCTTAAAGACGGCGAAATTTATTGTTCGGAATACGGAAGGTATAAAACATGTCAGAAGTATGTGTATGCAGAGAAAAAAATAACAGTGGAGTAAATGAGAAAAAAGAGACCATTTATAGGCGGTAAAAAATGGGCGGGAAAGGGACACGTCACCCGTAGGGCTAACGTGTCAGCCATCCACACCATGTCTCTCACAAAGTGCATACGTGTTCCAATCCAAGCGACGCGGTAAAAAATGACGGCACACCTTAAACGACACATTAATTACTTTTGGCATTTTATACGCAACACTAACAAACGACGAAGCTACAACATACCATCCGGAAAATCGCAAAAAATAAACTTAGTATCACACCATTGGCACAACCAATACTATGATACTGGGGGGGACATGATGACGTATGTACCCTCCGGATACACACCGTACAGGGATATACCCTCCGGATACATAACAGGTAAAGTACACTCAGATGTGTTCAAATAATACGGGCCAATATCCGAAGGGTTACGACTGTCCGCATGACCTCAGCCGTCCGGAGATAACAAACCCTTCGGATAAGCCTACAAGTACCTAGACCAAGGTACAAACAAGTACATCAAAGTATATGGTAATGGAGTTTAAACTAGCGAACATTATGGGCTAAGTACGAAACATCCTGGCACTCCATGTAGAGAGTCTATAAATAGAGAGGAAATCTTCATTTGAGGTTAACTAATTCTCTCCTACTCTCTAGTTTTATTCATACTTTCTCTCACTAAGAACATATACTTACTCTCACGCCGGAGGTTGGTCCTGGGATACATTCCCGGGGCGAGACTAACGGGCGTATTTGTTTTGCAGATATCCGAAGCAATATACCATAAGCAAGAGTCACTTTGAATCTGAAGGACCCACTCCAGTCCGAAGGATTCATCCCGCTTGTCTGAAGTAGAAACAAACTTTTACTTCAACAATGGTAACATCAAAACATGATCCTCAACATCTGTCGCTGTGACTGTGTAGCAGTGATCTCATGATTGAGTAAGCCAACGTATCAATAATAAAAACCCTTTGATTCCTCATGTTACTTTTCAAATGATGTGTCCAACTTTTGCAGGAATAGTTAGCAGATCAATTTGAATAGTTAGATTTCACAGGTTGACTGCTGATGATGACTAGCAAGTGCACCCATTAGTTATAGCGTCTTAAACTGAGGAATGAGATTTAGGCTCTTCGAGCTAATGAAACGACCCATTTTCATTAAAATACGATAATACTAGCATCTTTTTAGGTACCCTTTAGTTGTAAGACCACCCATAGTCCCCGGCTCAATATTTACCCATCACTCAACTCCACATCACCCCCTTCCTCTCACCATTTACCTACACATCAATAATTAAATAAACACTCAAACACAATAACCGCCTGACTAGTGTGAAGCCAGTCACCACTGGAAGCCAAAATGTGAGTGAGGGGGAGGGTTGCTCACTAGCCAACTAGGCACCACATGGGCAGGTCACTCGTGACCTTCATCTCCACTACACCCACCCTAAGATATTATAAGTAGAACTATTACATATTGAAAAGGTTGTGCGTTCAAGTCATGTTAGAGACATTTGTGAGATACGTGGTATATGTGTGTGAAATAATAAATTTCTGAAAAAAAGCGAACTACTATATACTCTACAACTCTTTTGCAAAGTGTAAATCTTATTGATTCTTTCTTATTTCAACAATTCAAATGCAATCATTTTCAGATCAAGATATCCATGCATACATGCCTTAAGAGCAACCTACTCTGTCAACACGACATTCTCAATGTCTATAAACTTCTCTTTGATTGCTGCTTTGACTCCCGGCCCGATTGACTCAGGCCCGGTATACTTCACAATGCATTCCCCACCTTGAACGGATAATACCTCCACACTTCCACCAAAGTTTTGGCCTAAGAATTTCAAGAAGTCTATTCACTGCCTGCAATTATAACATTTACAATATCATTCCTATAGATAACAGCTGGCAAATAGTGGGCAGGTCGGACAAATTGGGTAACGGGTCAAAATGATTGACCCGTGAACACTCTTTTGTCATTTTTCAAAAAATAAAGAATACGCAATAAATAAACCCTGCGTATGCGCGCGGGTCATATAACTAGTTAGAAAAAATATTTAAAAAAAAAAAAGAAAAAAGAATAGGCTTGTATGGCTTAAAACAAACCACGAACAGCTTGCAATGGCAATTCTGCAAGTTATCCATCACGAAGAAATTCCAAGAATTTCACTGCATACGTTTACTTTGGGATCAAGTCAATGTGTTTACTAAACATTCTCTTTCTGTAACCACATAAACTCTACAAAATTATATAGATATTGTCGCGCAGCACTGGCCCTTGAAAGCGGAATATGAAGCCGGGAAGAAACTGAATAGAAATTTAATCGCTCTTTCCTTGAACTTATATAAAAGATCTAGCTATATATATGTAACTTTTCTTATTTATTATATATATCTCAAACCTATGTTTAAGTCTAGCCTACTAAATTAAGTACAATCTTTATTTATTTTTTCTTCTGGAGAAGGAATTAAGCCAATGATAACTGATCCTAAGGATGCCATGACGTGGGTGGGGTTGTATGTTGCTGGAGCATCTCTGGCTTGCACTCTTGCAATGGTAGCCGATGCCTTCCAAGGATTTCGACAATGGAAACTCTGGTTTCCAAACAAATTTTTGTCTCTCTATACTGTTTTTATCACATTTATTGCAATAGCAATGAAGCTACCAGTGGATCTAACTACAAACATGTCTAATGATGGATCAGATTGGCTCGGAAAAATAGTTAGCATGGGTTTCTTGGTCACCATGTTAGCCAATTTTCTCCCTTCTTTAGGGCTTATGGATGACAAGGAACTTCTAGTAAACATGGTAGGATGGAGTATCGTCTTAATCACCATTACCGTAAATATGTCGATCCAAATTATTGCATTGAGGCTTTCTCCAATAGTCTTTTTGTTTTTGTTATTTCCTATTTTATGGGTGTTTTCAATAGCTTTCACAGTTCCGGCATCGAGAAGAATTTTAGAGCACAGGTACAAAGAGTTGCACAGATCGGCTTCATATCCTCAAGAGATAAATTTTTCCTACGAAGAACTCGAGCAAAATGTCAAAAAGTATTGGATGATGGCAGAAACTGGTAACCCGCAATTTTCGATTGCTTGTTCAGAGGTTGCTTCTGCTTTTGGGTTTATAGGCCCACTTCCCCTTTGTTACCTTTCACTAGTAGGACTATTATTTAGTTTCAAATATCCCACAAAACACTCAGATTATAAATGGTCACTAAAGGTAATTGTTGGCATCCAGTCAGTTGGGATTTTTATAGGTAGTATAGCACCAGCTTTTAGATGTTTTGCTATTTGCTGCTAGCAATTATTTCGAACTATCGAAAAAATGGAGTGTAAATCATCTCAACATTTTCAAAGTTGAGGAACATTGGACCCAAATGCTTCAGGTTTGGAAAAGTAGTCATGTCCGTTCACATATCCCTGGCCGTCATTGCAAAATAGTTTTCCATATTTCCAAAAACTTGATTTTGAACATTTGTATTGCACTTCAGATAATGGTTGTGGTTATATGTAAATTGATATGTCTCATTCCCAGATCTTTTCTGATCTTAATCTCCTACTGTTGGTATTTCTGCAAGTTGTTCAAAAGGTTCTTCAAAAAGGAAGTAAATGTATCCAACAGCAACGCAAGATCAGAGATGAAAGAATATGCTATGTATGTTCTACAAATTGAAGAGGATGCAAAGCTTTCAGAGAGAATATCAAGAAATGCACTTAAATCAATTAATAAACTTCTTTCAAAGTCTGAAAAGAATGAGCCAGGTAATCTTATAAAGCTTCTAAAGAAATCTACAGGATTTAAAGGAATTTTAGAGTTCGACAATGATCAAGTCCCACCTCTGCATTCGGAAGAAACAATAAATTCCTAGAGTCTAGTAGTAGTGACATTAACAGCCATTGCCGTTGCACTTCCAAACACAGCTTGCGACCATGGTGAGGGGTTAATTGCTAGTATGAGGGAAGGCCTCCGGATCGTAAGAGATATTGAAAAATGTCTTAATGCAAATAGTGACTTGGTAAAGACAAGAAAAGCAGCTAGACGCGTGTGGACCCAAGTTGAAGTATACCGCAAGTGGCTACAAATCGATCTTCAAAAGAAGGCTCATGACGGAAAGACGTCAAAGGAGATCCTTGAGTGGTTAAGAGACAAATCAGTAAAAATAGTGATACAGATCAAGTGCTGCAAAAGGCGAAGAATAGATGACTCCCACTATAAGTTCATAGTTGCGAGTTCCATGTATAGAGTCAGCCAAACTATATTGATCCACTGCAGTGAGCTAGAGAATTGACCGATCGATGGAAAACTTTTGGAGTGGATATCGAATATGATTGCAGATATATCATGCGCTTGTTTTACCAACTTACCATGCGTTATAAAGATGATGTGTCATCACGACGCCATAGAGAAAAGGGAAGACAGCGTCCGCTCTGCAGCTCAGCTTCTCGGTAGATCCAGAAAGATCCTCAAAATCCTTAATACACGCCAATTTCCAAGCATAGATGTGGACTCGATGGCATACATTAGTAAGTGGCATGCATTACCAAAGAGTGAAATACCTCATGGTGCTCCTTTGAACCAGATTCAACTAGCTTCTCCAAGTCCTAATGAATCAGTAATTGTGAATATGTGCGTGTAATAGCATGGATTTATTGATCAGGCATCAAAACTATTTGGTTCAAGTTTCTCGTGTTCGATGTATATTTATTAAAGAAGGTGTTTCTTGTTTGTTATTAACGAGTGTAATTTGCCGTGCATTGCGACGAATTTAAAGTATACATTTTTTATTATTTGTCAAATCTATGTATTATATATGAGTAGCAAAATAAAAACCGTCTAACTAAAGTTTGTACTTAAGCCCAATAACCAGATTCTTGCACTACGAATATGCACCCAGTTTAACTAAACTAAGGTATTCATGCTTCTATTGTATATTTGTATTGGGTTTTACAGTTTTTACATAGAGTAAATTGCATTAATCGTCCCTAAACTTTGGCCAGATTGCAAGTTTCGTCCCAACCATTTCGAAAGTGCAGAAATCGTCCCTGTGGAAAACCTTTGAGTAAATTTTCGTCCCTGATTGGGACGAAACATGCAATTTGGTTGGGACGAAATATGCAATCTTGCCAAAGTTTAGGGACGAAAGTTTGCTCAAAAGTTTTTCACAGAGACGATTTCTGCACTTTCGTAATGATTGGGACGAAACATGCAATCTGGCCAAAGTTTAGGGACGATTTATGCAATTTACTCTTTTACATATAGAACAAAATGAGACCGAAGATGGTTTCTCCGTTATCTGTTGCACAACAACATGATTATCTTTACACATATACATTAGAAAGTTTATGTGTCAAGAAAGCAGGTTGTCATAAAGATGAAATGGACTAATCTATTTTGTAGCAACTTAAATTAAAAGAGATTGGCCTCGTTTATGGGTATGTAAGAATCACTTTAAATGATCTTCAAGTATCTTTATTCAATAATGAACAAAGACAAACATGGCACAGGGTCCGCAGAGATGGGTTTTTTCATCAGTTATTTCACCTTATTTGTGTTGTCACAACTTACATGGTAACATCAAAACATGATCCTCAACATCTGTCGCCGTGAGTGTAGCAGTGATCTCAGGATTTAGTAGGCAATGTATCAATAATAAAAACCCTTTGATTCCTCATGTTACTTTTCAAATGATGTGTCCAACTTTTGCAGCAATAGTTAGCAGATCAATTTGAATACACACTTAGATTTCACAGGTTGACTGCTGACGATGACTAGCACAGTGCACCCATTAGTTATAGCGTCTTAAACTGAGGAATGAGATTTAGGCTCTTCGAGCTACAAACGACCCATTTTCATTAAAATACGATAATACTAGCACCTTTTTTGGTACCCTTTAGTTGTAAGACCGCCCATAGTTCCCGGCTCAATATTTACCCATCACTCAACTCCACATCACCCCCTCCCTCTCACTCACTTGGTCAACCCTCATAGTCCTCACTCACCATTTACCTACACCTCAATAATTAAATAAACACACAAACACAATAACCGCCTGACTAGCGTGAAGCCGATCACTACTGGAAGCCAAAATGTGAGTGAGGGGGAGGGGTGCTCACTAGCCAAAGCTATGTTTGGCAAAAGTAGCCATGAGCAGTAGCTGTGAGCAGTAGCCAAAAAAGCTCACAGCTTCATAAAGAAGCATTGGAAAAATGAGTTTTCCCAAAAATAGCAAAGCCCACAGCTCTCATGCCAAACGAACACTAGAAATCAAAAAGCTCATTGTTCACCGCTCATTGCCCAAAAAAGCTCCAAAAAGCTTTGTGTCAAACATAGCCTAGGCACCACATGGGCAGGTCACGAGTGACCTTCATCTCCACTACACCCACCTTAAGATATTATAAGTAGAACTATTACATATTGAAACGTTCAATTCTCGTTGGAGACATTTGTGATATATGTGGTATATGTGTGTGAAAAAATAAATTTCTAAAAAAAGCCAACTACTATATATTAAAAAAAAGTGATGAATCTACAACTCTTGTGTAAAGTGTAAATCTTATTGATTCTTTCTTAATTCAACAATTCAAATGCAATCATTTTCAGATCAAGATATCCATGCATACATGCCTTAAGAGCAACCTACTCTGTCAACACGACATTCTTAATGTCTGTAAACTTATCTTTGATTGCTGCTTTGACTCCCAACCCGATTGACTCAGGCCCGGTATACTTCATAATGCATTCCCCACCTTGAACGGATAATACCTCCACACTTCCACCAAAGTTTTGGCCTAAGAATTTCAAAAAGCCCATTCACTGCCTGCAATTATAACATTTACAATATCATTCCTATAGATAACAGGTGGCAAATTGTGGGCAGGTCGGCCAAATTGGGTAACGGGTCAAAATGATTTACCCGTCAACACTTTTTTGTCATTTTTCAAAAAATAAATAATACGCTAGTATGACTACGAATCAACATTTTTTAGCTATGAATAGACTTCGGTCAACATTCAACCCATTTCCCATTTTAGCTATGAATTTTATTTAACCCGTTTAAGTAAAACACAACCCAAGTCAACTTTAACCCATTTCGCTTTTAGCAACATTTTTTTATTTGTTACAATTGACCCTTTTGATATAAAACACAGCCTGAATCAACCCATTTGACTCCTTTGTCTTATGGCTAATTTTTTTAAATGGTCCATTTCTCTTTTAACAAATAAAATTATTTGACTCTGATTAGATATAACACAAACAAATCAACCCATTCATAAGTAATGGGTCAATTTAAGTAAAAACCTTGCCTCGACAGTTGTTTCAGCAGGTTGTTCATCGTAAACTTGAACAACATCCTTAACAGCATCTCCAAATTTTTCTTTGAGTACTCTTTCAATCCCCATCTTCATTGTTGTTGCTGAGCTTGGACAAGTACCGCATGCCCCTGATTCATATGTACTTTCAATTACAACAACTACCTCCTCATAATGATACAGCATTTCATATGTACTCTTGTTACTTTTAAAGGGGTGTGCGGATATACGCTTTAAAAGTGATTATCGTGAATAATGAGATAACCAGACGCTTGAGATAGGGCTAGGTAAACCTATATTGACACGGTTTTTGGTGCAAGACATAATGTTCATATGACTTCCATTATCACCCGGAACATTTTAAAGCGACTTTAATTCACAAGAGCCATATGAATATATCAGAATACACATCCAAAGAGACCCCTTACACTATAACAATTAACAACAGAAGTATTCCTCTTGGCTAGTGTATTCAGCAATCCTACCCCTAGTGATTCTTTTAGCTCCTTTCAAGGTCTTTGCATTTCCTTTCATGTCCAACTCCAAAAACACTTGGCATTTTTTAGAATTACTTTAGTAGAACTTTATATTATTAATTAAATTCAAAATTTCAACCATTAAATTCATAACACCAACAATATTTCAGAAAAATATGATCTAATAAATTTAAACAGAAAGAATAGACCTCCTTGATCCCTTCTGAAAGTAGCTACTTGATACCTGCTAAAAGTATCCAATATTCTTGATTCATCTTCCTAAACCAATATCAATGCCTCAACCTCAATAGGTATAAACTGCAAACATGATATATGTTCTCTACTTTTATCTACTTACCATGTCCATACGTACCTTAGTAAGGCTCAAAATCTCAAATTTTTGGAAAGCAAAACCTTAAAAAACTATAACAGACCTCCCAAACAATCCTGAGTGCTCCTGAATTTCTCTCGTTGAGCTAGCGCACCATCTTTCATCCTTATAGGCCTGCTGAAAAGGAAAGGCTAACAAACATTGCCGTTCATCATGACTTCCATTATCTTCTTGTCTCTGCCAATGCTGATCTACAATACAAATCCTCAGAAGTTAAATAACAAAAAAGGGAAATAAAAAAAATATATATATATGACTAAATCATAGTAACAAATAACAAAATAAGAATAACATTACACCTTTTACCGCATTCCATAGTCTCAAGATAGCAGAGAACTCAAAATTAAAGAAATCAGTACAAAAGAAGACAGAACAGCCCAAAACATAAACTGAATGTCGAAAAAATAAAAGAGAGAAACATTGTCAACATCATTCATTGTCTCTTTGGTCCTTCATTGAGCTGTATACATCATAACCTATAATACTCCATGTGGCACTTTTTAAGGGCTCTACAGCAAAACAAAAGGTTCTACAAATATAAAAGCAATGCGAACAGTGCACACGTACTCCTCCAGTAAACATGTAATGCAAAATAGAATCTTTATGTCACAGTAATCAGTTGCATTTGTTCATGGTAACTACAACAATTCCACAAACAACGTTGTCTACAAAAAACTCCTTCATAGATTATAAGTGAGTTTTCATATGTAATTCCACCACTAGTCTTTTGTTTCTTCGTCTTCACCCCCTAATGATTATCACTGTCCGGATCATCATGGAGTCTCTTACGAAGACCATTCGTCGTGCACGTGCTTTCAAGATCCGCACCTCTGTACAAGTAACCAAACAATGCCGGTTTAGCATTCCTAAGCTCGGGTTGATCCAACATATGAGCTAGCATCATTTGCTTTAGTTCCTCGAACTCAAAGTCTTTGTAGTTGTGCTGAGGGCCTGATGTGTTAGGATGTGGTGTTGTTGATGATGTTGTAGGTTGTGATGTTGTGGGTTGTGATGCCAGGTATTTCTTGAACTGATCCGCAACAGCCTTCTCTATTTGTTCATTCACGTGAGCTATAGCAGTGGACATGACGGTCTTCATTTGTGCAACAGTTACAAATGACGTTTCGTCTAGTTCTTGAGTTGTTGGTTCAGATGTTGGTGGTTGTTCATGTACGGAGACTGTAACCACCGGTTCATGTGATGTAGTCCTAGTTGATCTCCTTGGTGAGGGATTGGGTGTCTGCTTTTTCTCATTCCTACGCACCCATCTATTACTTCTGTCATCATCATCGTCGTCGTCGTCTTCATCATCTATTCCTTCGTTATCCTCACTATTGCGTTCCTCATTTCCTAAACTAGTCATGGATGTTCCACCCTTATTCTCGCTAAAGCGTTCCTTTTCTCCTCCTTCGATATTTTCTTTTATTATGTGTTCCATTCCTTCGTCTATCACGGCATCCCAATCAATCTCCTCATCTTCATCCATAGGAACATCTTTTGTTTTCTTTCCCTTCTTCGCCTTCGACTCTTTTCTTAGTTTGGAGCTAGGTTTCTTATGTGTTCCTTGCAAAGGAACAGCCGATTGCGATCGATCCATTGGAACTCTGGACTTAAGATACTTCTTATATGTGTCTGTCTCCTTGTCTGCAAGATTAAGGAGTGCATCTGGAATATCCATAGCAACCTTCTTTGTGGTTGTAGCGTTAGCTCGGAACACCTTCACGAACTCATCATGGTGATGAGGTTCATCAGTTCTTGCAGATATACTTTGATATTTATTCATCAAGCCATGTATGATAAGCTTAATGAACCGGACATGGGGGACAAACCTATTCTTATTCCCTCCTATAACCTTCGATTTCTTTGATTCGACATGGTCAACAAGTTCTTGCCAAATCAATCTCGCATAATCTATATGCCTCAAAAGAATCACTCCATGTAGCATTTGAAGTGTTATAAGTCTTGCAGAATCTTGGCCAGTTTCCTTTCCCGTTGTGCAACGAGTTAGGATTGTGAAAATTGTTGTCCACGGTTGCGGTAGATTCTTTCTTTTGAAATCTGAAGGAACTCGAAGTTGTCCCTCAAACTCATCATACCCAAGCTCTCGAAGAAATCTAAACACCTCCTCTTGTGAAGGAAAAGGCTCAAAGTGAGTGTGTTCATTGTCAGTCTTGTTAGGTAGTTGCAGCACAGTGCGAAAGAAGTCAAGAATGATGTCAACTTCCTGTTGGTCAATCTTGCACTTTAGGGATTCAGATAAATGGTTATAGGTGACGGTATGCCATAATTGATGGATGTAAATTGTTGGGATGGTGGTAGTTGTTGTGAGTGCATTGATGATAGGGTGATTTTTTAGTATTTCAACTATGATCTGATTCTCACACTTAGTAGAGAAAGGATCCCAACCGTGGTTGGTTGCACCAATTCTGACTCTGTCAGTAATTGGTACAAGTTGATCGGCAGTGAGTTGTTGAAATTGTTGTTGTTGAGCTCGTGCCATTGTGAATTCTGAGACGTGAATGAAAGTTGTTAGATTCTTGCTTTTTCTTGCATATGACACATGCCTTCTTTTCTATTAACATACAATTTTCTTCTCTCTTTTTGTTTTTATCCAACCAAAAGTTTGTTTATATGATATATTTCAAAAGATTTTCATGTGAAGAGATATCTTTGTTTTTAAATATACCATTGTTATTGAAAATTCAAAGATCATCTTCACTATCTTAAAAATATAAGGAAGAAGTGTCATTGAAAACTTTGATTTTTCTAAAACTTTGGAGATAAGATGTCCTAGTCGATTAATGACCATTCGTATCTATCAATGATTAAACAGAAGGAACAATCAAGGATCAAATCATAAGATGTCCTAGTTGATTCATTCCAAAAACAGACAACTTGTATCATTGCCATTCCCAAACCCTTCACCTGAAAACCTCATAAGTAACTATTAAGAATCAAGCATTTACCTTGAGCTGGAGCCTCGGTCTGTAAGCTACTTATGCTACGTCGCTCTCCTTGTTTTCCTTTTACCATTTTATAAGCATCCTGTTGCAAAGCTAGCTCTCGCTCAGAACCTCGATTTAGGGTCTTATCTCCATTGACTACGGTTGATGATGTGTTTTTCTGATTTGAGGCATCAACTGCAGCTGGGATTTCATCTCCATTTTCATTACTTGCTGCAATAATCATATAAATTCTTGTTAATCAACAGATATGTACACACATGTCACGTCAACAACTGAACAAAGTTACATAACAAATTTAAAACTATACCTCCCAAAGGAGTTTCGGGAAGTTTGGCTTGTCTTTTGACTTTATCTGGCCTTCCCGTCTTCCTTCTCACAGTTGTGTCAGCATTTGCTTCCATGTCCTCCTATATGAGAAGCAATGAGAGCTACAGTCACTATCATTTCTTTGTGAAATTATATCTTACAAGCGAAACAACTTGATGATTTATATAACACATCTGATTTGTTACTCTATTCAACCCAAACATGTTATAATTCTCTCTTCATAAAACACGTTATTAATTAAACTGTGTGGTTGTGTCTAGTAAGAAATAATTATGGGCACGAAAGGAGATGAGAATCGTTGTATTAATGTACCTGATTGCCTGTAGTCTCAGGGGACAATGGAGCGAAAGATTGTGGTGTCTCAGCTTCTGGATTTAGTGGCTCATATTCACCGGACAGATGCATTAATAATGTCACTCCTTCCTCAGCTATATCTGGGGTTGTTGTTTTGGTAGAATCACCTTTAGCTCCTGCCCACATTAATAACTTACTATATGTGTCATGAATATAAGCACGTAAAATAACATAACCAATCAGAACTAAAATTGTAGTAATTATTCACACACCTTCAGGTAAAGTTTTCTGGCCTTTATTATCAGCTGATGTTTCCCCCTTCTTTCTGGCAGGCTGCAAAAGTAAAATATTGAAATTATATTATATTTATTCGGCGTCATGACTATATGTTTGCGGTTGATATGATGTAAATTAAATTCATATACTCAAGACCCTTGCCTGCTATAAGATATAACATACCGTTTTCTTTCCATTAGAAATACTCTTGGTTGCCTCACTGGTTTTACCACCAGCTTTAGCTCTTGTCACGCGTCCAGATGGATAAACAGGGGTGTTTTTTGCTTCATTACTTTGCCCCGCTTCCGATGGGCTTTGATCATCAGAAGTAATTCTGGCCTTCAATTTCTTAGAAGGCTTTACATTTTTATCATTGCTACGAAGACCTGCCGGCTTTTCTCTCTTCATTGATCTTGTTACAATAGCATTTTTTTAATCAGTATATGGAGTTGTGTCCTTGGTCGGGTCTTTTAAGCCTGAGGTGGCAGCTGCACTCAATTCAGTGCTACGGTGAGATAACAAATATTATAAAAAATTAAGGATCTACTATACTGCTACTTGTAGTAAAATGGGTGTATCTTAACTAATTTTACAGTCATGGATAGATGAAAAAGAGGTTAAAGGCATGAAAGCAATCTACCATATTTAGCCGATCCAAGGTATAACCTACACGGAGTGACAGAACAACCACCATTTGTCAAATATTTTGACGGTGGTTAAAATATAACTTTCCTATGCCGCACAAAAAATACATATAGGTAACTATAAAGTCTTCTATGTCGCATAAATAACGGTTTGATTCCTCGTAAGGAGACAGCTGCTCTCTCTATATATTTTGAAACCGTTTCAAAGGCGGCATAACAAAAACATTCAATTCGATACATCAACAATCAAAAAACTTCAAAAGAAATGATTAAAGCAAGAACTCGGCCATTATTTAAAAACTGTTTCAAAGGCGGCACATAAACGATTATAAACCTTCTTAAATCTACAGATTTCGCATTAAAAGCATATAAAACACGGTGGGAGTAACAGTTGGCCATAGATTTCACTTTCTTACAGCAAATTGTACAACACAAAACACCCTTAAATTCAACTCTTAAAACCCTAAACATGATAGTGACAGCTAGTCAGTATGCACAGTAAAGTTTAAAAAAAAAAAAAAAAAAAAAAAAAAGGCAGTACCCTTTCCTCGGGTCGGATACATTTGCTACCCGCCCATCAACCCGACCCGTGAGTAAAGATTCCAGGAAGGAATTGAACGACGTCGTTTAGCTGGAGCTGAGAAAGTGAGCGGAAATGAAGGGTGGGTTGGTGGTGGTGGTACGGTGGTCGGAGATGGTGTGCGGTACTTAACACAAAGAGTTATTGGCACACTCCCCAAAAAAGTTATTCGCACAATCAACTGTGTGTTAAAGTACAACTGTTTAATATTAAGTTGAGTGTGCCAATAAATTTTGAGAGTTATCATAAATGGTATATGGAGTATAGAAAATATGTATCTGTTCTTATATTTGAAAGAATTACGTCTTAAACAAACACATGATTTAAATGAAAATTTATTCTGTCATTTTTATTTTGGGATACCAAACACACCCTAAATGTGTTCCGGTTTGGTTTTCGATTCCGGTTCGATTTATTTTTTTCGATTTTTATGCTCATTCATATTTTCTTTAAAGGTATGTTGGATTATTTTCTAAAAACAAAATAATGTTACTACATGATTTATTGATGCTAGTATGTTGGACTAAGCAAACCATCCAAACGGACCGGACTGGACTGACCATATTCGGTCCGATCTTCGGTCTCGGTCTTGGACCACAAACCGACTTTTTGCTTTGATGGATCGGACCGACCGAGACTAGACCGACCACATTCGGTCTGGTCTTCAGTCTCGGCTTTTGCGCTAATTTAGTCTCGGTCTTTGTCGGTCCGGTCTGGTTCGAGACCGATGCTCAGCCCTATTAGTATGTTAAGATTTTGTTTGTTTTTATAATAATGGGGTGTTATTATGTTAAGGTGATTAATTAATTGGTTCTTGAGTTTATTATGAGAGTTTAGAGTGGGATGAAGATGGGTTGATGCAAGAATGTTAAATTATATTAAAGTGAAGTGAGGCGAAACAGATGTAGACGGATTGGTTGGCGGCATGAAAACGTTGCATTTGTTTTCTTTCCCTAATGGGGTCGCGATATTGCCGTATAATATTAAAGCCAAAAAATGTGAGTGAAGGGGACGGGTGTATCCCTTGTCGCGCATGGCTCACTAGCCAACTAGGTGCCACATAGGCAGGTCACGAGTGACCTTCATCTCCACTACATCCACCCTAAGATATTATAAGTAGAACTATTACATATTGAAAATTATTGAGCATTCAAGTCTCATCGAAAACATTTGAAATACGTGGTTATGTATTGAAAAATATGATGAATCTACAACTCTTGTGTAAAGTGTAAATCTTTGTTGATTCTATCTTATTTCAACAATTTAGATGCAATTATTTGCATCAAACTACAACTGATATAGCAAGAAACCAAAGCTTATATAATACCATTGTCATGCATTATTAAAAATATGATATATTTTATATAAAGATACACACACATACATGCATGCCTCAAGAGCAACCTACTATGTCAACACGACATTCTCATCGTATGTAAACTTCTCTTTAATTGATGCTTTGACTCCCGACCCGATTGACTCAGGCCCGGTATACTTAACAATGCATTCCCCACCTTTTACGGACAATACCTCCACACTTCCACCAAAGTTGGTTATCGCTGGCCTCAGAATATGAAGATGCCCATTCACTGCATGTAATTATAACGTTTACAATATCATTCCTATAGATAAAAGGTGGCAAATGGTGAGCAGGTCGGCCAAATTAGGTAACGGGTCGAAAGGATTGACCCGTGAACATGTTTTTGTCATTTTTCCAAATAAATATACGCTATCATGACTACAAATGTAATATTATAGCAATCTAAAAAAAATTATAATTTGAATGAAGAGTATATAGGTCATCCCTTTGAAACAGACTTTGGTCGACAACTCGATATTCAACTCATTTCCCCGTTTAGCTATGAATTTTATTTAACCCATTCACCTTTTAGCAACTTAATCAAGTTGTTACAGTTGACCCTTTTGATATAAAACACCTGAATCAACCCATTTGACCCCTTCGCCTTCTGGCTAGTATTTTTTATATGGCCCATTTCTCTTTTAACTAAAAACGCATTTGACCCGATTAGAAATAACACAAACAAATCGACCCATTCATAAGTAATAGGTCAAACCTGCCACATCTACTATAAATTTGAGTAAAAAGCTTGCCTCAACAGTTGTTTAAGCACTATTGACTGTGTTGGTTTAATGAATGTCATTGAAGTAGTGGTTGGTTCTTTTGCGAGCTGAGATGGAAGTTCACCAACAATTATGGACTTATGTTCTGTATTCCTCATAGAAAATGTGATGATTAGATGCATAATGGGTGTTTGGATTTTGGTTTTAGAACATTGTGGAGTAAAATATTTCATTTTGAGTCCATTTCTATAGATTGGTGTGTCATGAAAGATGGGACAACCTCTGTGGTGTGGTATTCAAATGATGATCCATAAGGTAGTTTCATGTTCTAAGGGGATGCATGAATGGCTGAGGAATTTGGTGATCAATGTGAAATGCTGGGATACTATTTTTATAAAGGTTTATTGTCAGCTGCATGAGAATATGTATGCTGTGAAATGGTTATTTGATATGTAGTATTGAGGGATAGAATGGAAGGAAATATAAGCTGAGATGATGCCTGATCTTTGAGTCATTTACAAAATCTATCTAGAGAGAGCTGAAAGATGTGCCTTCTTCAATGATGGCTTTTAGATTGGAAATGTAGTCTCTAGCAAATATTGTTACCCATTATGTGGTGCTATGACCATTTGTTTTTTTCCTATCAAGCTGCCTTGTTGAGTGTCGAGATAATTGGGCTTGCCTGTTTTGATGCACCACTGTTATACAAGAGCCATATGAATATATGCACTTCCAGAATACACATCCAAAGAGACCCCTTACGCTATAACAACAGAAGTATTCCTCTTTGCTAGTGTATTCAGCAATCCTAACCTAGTGATTCAAAGGTCATTGCATTTCCTTTCATGTCCAACTCCAAAAACACTTTTAGGTCGAAACTTGATCCCTTCTGAAAGTAGCCACTTGATCCCTGCTATAAGGTCGAAACTTTTTATTAACATGACTATAACATAATATGAAAATTATACCTTTTTTCAATAATCATAATTACAAACGGATGGAAATCGACAGCTTTGAATTGAAGCATATGCAGGATGCTATACCTATATATTTAAGAATTAAGATCCATAAAAGAAATGACCACATTAAAAAACTTACCTTTTAACTTTTTGAGAACATCCGATAAATGCATACATCTCCCAGTCAGTTTCTTCAACGTAACAATTTCATTCTTTTTGTTTATACCATCTTATCTTCTTCTTTTGTAATAACATGTAAATATATCAAGATGGGATGGTTTGATAGTTTAAGTAAACAGTAAATTGAGGGATACGTATTAAACATATTTAACAGATACATTAAGGACTTGGAGATTGACAGAATATATTCGAGTTCAGTAACAAATTTACAACTTCAGTGAGGGTAACCATTCCATTCCAATCATGCCATTGTAAAACATGAATCTTTGCAACCTATTTAACTTGTTAAACCAATATTAATGCCTCAACCGCAATAGGTGTAAACTGCAAACATGATATATGTTCTCTACTTTTAACACCATGTCCATATGTACCTTCTTAGGCTAAAATTTTTAGAAAGCAAAAGGCCTAATACCATAATAAAGCATCATACTTGTCAAAAAAAGTTGTTCTGAGTAGCGTATTTTTTTTTCCTTGTTGGTGGGTCAAACTCGAGTATTTTGTCCATAAGTGAGTATTTTACAGCCTACTATAGGTAAACACGCCATGTCATCCGGTTTTTTTTGTTTATATATATTTTTTTTACTTAGAAAAGGTTTCATTGTACCTCATCAACAAGACCAGCTGGTATACCATCATTAAGTATATGCATACACAGTTTGATCCACTAACAAGATCCACTAACAAGGTATACCATCATTAAGTATATGAAACTGTGTATGAAACAGTTTGGTGGCATCTTTATCATTTAAAAGTTCCAAATGATATGTATTGAATTGTGTAAAGGTGCTCCTAGATGTAAAGGTGCTCCTAGATGATATGTAAATGATGGAATCCGACCATACATCATCCAGTACCAAAAACTTTTTGAATTCATTTTCACCTAAAAAGCTCCCCCATTTTTTGATTGCACTATCATCGTTAACAAAATCAAGCTGCTCACCGCCGTAAATCTTTAATTACAATCTTTAAGTTGGGGGTCTCTGAGATTGTCGCGAAGTAGATGTTTTCACCAAAATTTTCTGTTCAAGTGAGATCGGCGGTGGGAGGCGCGTAGAGGTGATACGCTGGGTGTGGTGGTGCGTGGTTAGCACGGGGGTGAAGGGTTTTATCCGATCTACAAAGTGGGACAAGAAAAAGGGTTGCCAAAAAATTATTCCGGCGACCGGAATCTGCTGCTGTGGCCGGAAGTGAGACCGGCAGTGGGGAGTAGCTGGAAAAGGTAAAAAAAATATTGTATTTACCGGGTACTTGGGAAAGGTGTGGCAAAATGTCACTTGTGGACAAAATAGTCGTGTTTGATCCACTAACAAGGAAAAATTTTAGTACGATACTCAGAACAGCTTTTTGTGACAAGTATGATGCTTTATTATGGTATTAGGCCAAAGCAAAACCGTAAAATACTATAATAGAGCCCCCAAACAATCCTGAGTGCTCCTGCATTTCTCTCATTGAGCTAGCACACCATCTTTCATCCTTATAGGGCTGCTGAAAACGAAAGGCTAACAAACATTGCCGTTCATCATGACTTCCATTATCTCTCGTCTCTGCCACTGCTGATCTACTATACACACCCTCATAAGTTAGGCTATGTTTGGCAAAAGTAGCTGTGAGCAGTAGCAGTGAGCTGTGAGCAGTAGCCAAAAAAGCTCACAGCTTCATAAAGAAGCATTGGGAAAATGAGCTTTCCTAAAAAAATAGCAAAGTCCACAGCTCTCATGCCAAACGATCACTATAAATCAAAAAGCTCATTGTTCACCGCTCATTGCCCAAAAAAGCTCCAAAAAGCTTTGTGCCAAACATAGCCTGAATCATAACAAATAACAAAATAAGAATAAAATTGCACCTTACCACATTCCATAGTCTCAAGATAGCAAAGAACTCAAATCTGCACCTGTTTCCATATCCAACTTAAGTAAACTTATATGAATCAATTTTCAAGCCAAAAATTAAAGATATCAGTACAAAATAAGACAGAACAGCCCAAAACATAAACCGAATGTTATAAAAAAGGGAGAAACCGGGTCACCATCATTTATTGTCTCTTTGGTCCATGTGGCAATTTTTAAGGGCTCTACAGCAAAAGAAAAGGTTCTACAAATATAATAGGTAGATAGATATAAAAGCAATGCCAACAGTGCACAAGTACTCCTCCATTAAACATGTAATGCAAAATAGAATCTTTATGTCACAATAATCAGTTGCATTTGTTTACGGTAACTACAACAATTCCACAAAACAACGTTGTCTACAAAAAAGTCCCTCATAGATTATAAGTGAATTTTCATTTGTTATTCTCTTTTTCGCAATCAACTATATGTAGTTTCACTACTACCTTTTTGTTTCTTCGTCTTCTCCCCCTAATGATTATCATTGTCCGGATCATCATGGAGTCTCTTACGAAGAACATTTGTCGTGCACGGGTGTTCAAGATCCGCACCTCTGTACAAGTAACCAAACAATGCTGGTTTAGCATTCCTAAGCTCGGGTTGATCCAACATATGAGCTAGCATCATTTTCTTTAGTTCCTCGAACTCAAAGTCTTTGTAGTTGTGTTGAGGGCCTGATGTGTTAGGATGTTGTGTTGATGATGCTGTTGGTTGTGATGTTGTGGGTTGTGATGCCAGGTATTTCTTGAACTGATCCGCAACAGCCTTCTCTATTTGTTCATTCATGTGATCCGCAACAGCCTTCTCTATTTGTTCATTCACGTGATCCGCAACAGCCTTCTCTATTTGTTCATTCACGTGAGCTATAGCAGTGGACATGACAGTCTTCATTTGTGCTACAGTTATAAATGACATTTCGTCTTGTTCTTGAGTTGTTGGGATCGGTACAATTAGAGGTTCTGTTGGTGGTGTGGGAGCATATTTTGTTGGTTTGAGCTTTGGCGGTGCCTTCTGGATGGATGTAGTCCTAGTTGATCTCCTTGGGGAGGGATTGGGTGTCTGCCTTTTCTCATTCCTACGCACCCATCTATAGCTTCTGTCATCATCATCGTCCATTCCTTCGTTATCCTCACTATTGTGTTCCTCGTTTCCTAAACTAGTTATGGATGTTCCATCCTTATTCTCGTTAAAGCGTTCCTTTTCTCCTCCTTCGATATTTTCTTTTAATACGTGTTCCATTCCTTCGTCTATCGCAGCATCCCAATCAATCTCCTCATCATCATCCATAGGAACATCTTTCATTTTCTTTCCCTTCTTCGTCTTCAACTTTTTTCTTAGTTTGGACCTAGGTTTCTTATGGGTTCCTTGCGAAGGAACAGCCGGATGCGATCGGTCAATTGGAAATCTAGACTTAAGATACTTCTTATATGTGTCCGTCTCCTTGTCTGCAAGATTAAGGAGTGCATCTGGAATATCCATAGCAACCTTCTTTGTGGTTTTAGCGTTAGCTCGGAACACCTTCACCAACTCATCATGGTGATGAGGTTCATCAGTTCTTGCAGATATACTTTGATATTTATTCATCAAGCCATGTATGATAAGCTTAACGAACCGGACTAGGGGGACAAACATATTCTTATTCCTTCCACTCCCCCCCTTTGATTCGACATGTTCAACAAGTTCTTGCCAAATCAATCTCGCATAATCTATATGCCTCAAAAGAATCACTCCATGTAGCATTTGAAGTGTTAGAAATCTTGGAACATCTGTGCCAGATTCCTTTCCCGTTGTGCAACAAGTTAGGATTTTTAAAAGTGTTTGCCACGGTTGCGGTAGATTCTTTCTTCTGAAATCTGAAGGAACTCGAAGTTGTCCCTCAAACTCATCATACCCAAGCTCTCGAAGAAATCCTAAGACCTCCTCTTGTGAAGGAAAAGGGTCAAACCGAGTGTGTTCATTGTCAGTTTTGTTAGGTAGTTGCAGCATAGTGCGAAAGAAGTCAAGAGTGATGTCAACCTCCTGTTGGTCAATCTTGCACTTCAGGGATTTAGATAAATGGTTATAAGTGATGGTGTGCCATAATTGATGGATGTAAATTGTTGGGATGGTGGTGGTTGTTGTGAGTGCATTGATGATAGGGTGATTTTTGAGTATTTCGACTATGATCTGGTTCTCACACTTAGTGGAAGGATCCCAGCAGTGGTTGGTTGCACCAATTCTGACTCTGTCAGCAACAGGTACAAGTTGGTCGGCGGTAAGTTGTTGTTGAGCTCGTGCCATTGTGAATTCTGAGACGTGAGTGAAAGTTGTTAGATTCAATAAAAAGGCAAATATATCACTCCTCTGTTTTTGTATGATTCGCCATTTCTTTTTTAACATACTTCATATCTTTTCTTTTTTTTTTTCCTTTTTTTTTTTTCATATGTATATTCTTGCTTTTTGTTTTTATCCCACCAAAAGTTTGTTTATACCATTGTTAATGAAAATTCAAAGATCATCTTACACTATCTTAAAAAACTAAGGAAGAAGTGTCATTGAAAATTTTGATTTTTCTCTAACTTTGGAGATAAGATGTCTTAGTCGACTAGTGACCATCCGTATCGATCAATGATTAAACAGAAGGAACAATCAAGGATCAATTACAGTCCATTAATTGATTAGAGATCAAATCATAAGATATCCTAGTTGACTCATTCCAAAAACAGACAACTTATATCATCGCCATTCCCAAACTTTTCACCTGAAAACCTCTTAAGTTACTAATAAGAATCCGGTATTTACCTTGAGCTGGAGCCTCGGTCTCTAAGCTACTTATGCTATGTCGCTCTCCTTGTTTTCCTTTTACCATTTTATAAGCATCCTGTTGCAAAGCTAGCTCTCGCTCAGAACCTCGATTTAGGGTCTTATCTCCATTGACTACGGTTGATGATGTGTTTCTCTGCTTTGAGGCATCAACTGCAGCTGGGATTGCATCTCCATTTTCGTTAATTACTGCAATAATCATATAAATTCTTGTTAATCAACGGATATGTACACAGATATCACATCAACAATTGAACAAAGTTACAAAACAAATTTAAAACTATACCTCCAAAAGGAGTTTCGGGAAGTTTGGCTTGTCTTCTGATTTTATCTGGCCTTCCCGTCTCCCTTCTCACAGTTGTGTCAGCATTTGCTTCCGTGTCCTCCTATATGAGAAGCAATGAGAGCTACAGTCACTATCATTTCTTTGTGAAATTATATCTTACAAGCGAAACAACTTGATGATTTATATAACACATCTAATTTGTTACTCTATTCAACCCAAACGCAAAGAAAGCATTTAAAAGTATACATTAATTAAACTGTGTGGTTGTGTCTAGTGAGAAATTATTATGGGCACGAAAGGAGATGAGAGTCGTTGTAATGTACCTGATTGCCTGTAGTCTCGGGGGACAATGGAGCGAAAGATTGCGGTGTCTCAGCTTCTGGATTTAGTGGATTATTTTCACCCGACAGATTCATTAATAATGTCACCGCTTCCTGTAGTCGTTGTAATGTACCTTTAGCTCCTGCCCACATTAATAACTTACTATATGTGTCATGAATATAAGCACGTAAAATAACAAAACCAATCAGAACTAAAATTGTAATTATTATTCACACACCTTCGGGTAAAGTTTTCTGGCCTTTATTATCAGCTGATATTTCCCCTTTCGTTCTGGTAGACTTACTCACGGGACTTTTTAGTTCAGCTGCTTTTTCTTGGTTACCAGGCTGCAAAAGTAAAATATTGAAATTATATTATATTTATTCTGTGTCATTACTACAGTATATGTTTGTGGTTGATAACTTGATATGATGTAAACTAAATTCATATACTCAACACTCTTGCCTGCTATAAGAAATAACCTACCGTTTTCTTTCCATTAGAAATACTCTTAGTTGCCTCACTAGTTTTACCACCAACTTTAGCTCTTGTCACGCGTCCAGATGGATAAACAGGAGTATTGTTTGCTTCTTTACTTTGCCCCGCTTCCAATGGGCTTTGATCATCAGAAATATTATTGGTTGCCTCACTGGTTTCACCACCAGCTTTAGCTCTTGTCACGCGTCCAGATGGATAAACAGGGGTGTTGTTTGCTTCTTTACTTTGCCCCGCTTCCGATGGGCTTTGATCATCAGAAGTAATTCTGACCTTCAATTTCTTAGAAGGCTTTACATTTTTATCATTGCTACGAAGACCTGTCGGCTTTTCTCTCTTCATTGATCTTGTTACAATAGAAATTTTTTTATCAGTATCTGGAGTTGTGTCCTTCGGGTCTGTTAAGCTTGAGGTGGCAGCCGCACTCAATTCAGTAATACTTTAAAACTGTTTCAAATGAAGCATAACAAAAAGTTTGAATTCCATACATAAACACTCATAAACCATAGTAAATCGAATACAACAAATAAGTTACAATAAAACATCGAAAAAAAAAACACAACTAGAGTAATGATTCGCCCATAATTCAAAACCGATTTTGAAGTGTAAACAATCATATACCTTATTAAAAAAAAATCTCGGTTCATGTACACATTGCATGAAAAGCATAATAAATAAGGGCAAACTAAAAAATCGATCGGAGTAAGCACTCGCCCATTGTTTTAAAAAAAGTTCCGATTCAATACATAAACAATCATAAACCATCTTAAATTGGCATACAACAAATAACTTGCAATAAGGGGTTGTTTGTTTAAGCTTATATGTGGCCTTATGAGCTTATTTGATTTCGGCTTATATTACATAAGCTTCTGGCAGACTTATGGGCTTATATAAGATTGTTATGATATAACAAGCAACATGAGCCAAAAAATTGGAGCTTATGAAATATAAGCCGAAACCAAATAAGCTCGTAAGCTCACATATAAGCTTAAATAAAGGGAGTTGATTGGCGCACTCCCAAATCTTATTGGGACACTCCATTATACAAGTAGTTAAAGCAGCTTACACTTAATGTACAACTGTCTGTTGCATAAAGTGGAGTGTCCCAATAAATTTTGTGAGTGTGCAAATCATTTCCCTTAAATAAACGGTCCCTAAAACATTGATATAAAAAACAACCGGAGCAACGACCCACGCATAAGGCCATAATTCAAATCCCGAAACAAACCGATTCGAAAGCACCATAAATTCCAAACACGTCACCAATAAACAAGGCACACTGACCCAAACCAGGAAAAGTCCTCTCTTAATTGTATTTTGAGGCATAAACAATCATAAACCTTGGTGAAAAATCTCCTCACTTAAAATAGCATACCAAATAAGGGCATCACAAAAATATAAAAGCATCACAGTCAAAGACCTTGGTTAAAATCGAAGCCAGTTATAACAAAAATTCTGAATTTCATAGATAAACCAATTCGTGTACACATATAATCTATATCTATATCTATACTACTATATAATGCATTTGAGACTATTTTATTATTAGAAATGCTTAAAATTCAGACTTTTGCTTGCTTATTATGAAAGGATTTCAAAATTAATTGGTTAGGAAGCACGTTGGTTAGAAAGTTTGTTTGGAAGCAAGTTGGTTAGGAAGTTTGTTAGGAAACAGATTAGTTGTTCAAACTAAAATTATTTGGCTTAACCGAATAACCAAATAACGCAAAATATAGTCACACCCGCCGCATTGCGCGGGTACCGTTCTAGTTTACAATAAAACAAGATGACGAAACACGAGTCGCCTATATAATTCAAAACCCGAAACAAACACATAACTTCCAAAAAAACCCACCATAAATTCCAGTTTTTTCACATGAAATTTCAGCAAAAAAAAACATAAATGCAGTTTTAAAATCCCCAAATTTCAATATTATTTAAAACCATAAAACTGATAGTGACAGCTAGTCAGTATGTATATCAATAAAGTTGAAAAAAAAATTACCCTTTCCTCGGGTCGGATCCATTTGCTAGCCACCCATCACCCCGACCCGTGAGTAAATATTCCAGAAGGAAATGAAGGGTGGGTTGGTGGTGGTGGTACGGTGGCCGGAGATGGTGTGTAGTACTTAACAGACAGTGGCACGCATTTTTATCATGTCTAAAACCCTAGTCTACTTTTTTTTGTTTCTTCGGTTCAAAAAAAAAACAAAACTCGGTGAAAATGAGAACAAAGGCTCAAAGTGAGCCATCTCGGCATGCCGTGGGAAAAAGTGTTGCTATATGAGCACATTTCTCATAACACCAAAGTTATTACAACACCAAAACACCACTCTCTCTCTCCTATGACACCAGTTTTTGGTGTCATTAGACCGTGCACCCTTTGAACCCACATAAAACAATTTTAAAGCATTACTGAATTAAGTGCGTCGTGCACTCAACTCAACCTAATAAATAATACATTAAAAAATACAATTTAGTAATTAATGTTTTATAAATGCTCCACGATATCGTGTCGAAGTTCGTCATGCACTCAACTCAACCTAAAAGATACACGGCCTTATTTCGAAACTAAACCAAATTCCAAATAGCTAAACCAATATTTTCTTAGTTTTATAGACGATAAAATAATAGTTGTGTGTTAGGATCGAACTCGAGATCGCGGGATTGCACACTTTACGTATGAAGAGTAAAAGAATAATTATTTATAAATGTTATATATAATTATTAATAAACACAAAACGAGTAACGACCGTTAGTATTTAACGGAGAATGACTAACGACCGTTAGACGAAGATTATGAAAATTTTATTAGTGATTAAATTGGAAGGCAAGAAAGTTCTAGAAACCCCTAGGGGGTCTAGGCCGATCGGCAAAGGGGGTAAGCTCACCTCCTTTGTGGCTTGAGCTCCAAGTTTCATCACCTATATAAACAAACCCAAGATTCATTGTTCCATACAACTTGTACACACAATTCTTGGTGTTTTCTCTCCTTCTCTTGTCCCTAATCGATCCAACCTAAATCCCTTTTAGGGTTTTCGATTTTCATAAGCTAAACAAAGTTTTGTGTTTAATTTACTTGCATAAACTTTTACTTGAATTAGTACGTGTGTACAAGAACGCGATTCAAACACACTATTGTTTGATTCTTGGATTGAATTACAAAAGAGGTAAGGCGTAATTCTTATAATCCATATAAACCCTAATTAGGGTTCTTGAGTTGAAGACTTGCATCAATTGATTCTTGTTCGGGCTAGAATCACTACGGTATGTTTACTATTTATATTTGATTAATTAATTACATATTATATGATCTTGTTATAATTGCTTCCGCTATGCTTACTTGATGTTATTGGTTTATTTATATGCATGTCATGATATTATAATTCCAACAGTGGCATCTAGAGCCGTTATAATGTGTAATAAATTATCGAAACGCATAAAAATTGAATCTTGATTCGTTTTATTACATGTTTTTAGGGTTTTCATATTTCTAACCCTAATTTTTTATTTGGGTCGATTGACCTTATTAGTAATTTAGGGTTTTGGTTTTGATTTTTAATATGATTAGAAACCCTAGGATGACATGTAATTGGTTATGCGTTTTAGTAAACGTTCTTTGTGCACTATGTTAATTGTTAAGCATAATCCATGAAAAGTGCATATTTGCATGGATTTAATTGTGTGATGATTTAAATTGTTTAAATTGGATATATGAATTAATTGTTAAGTTATATCGAAACATGTAAATTTATTAATAGATGTCGAATTGGGGAAAACTCCAATATTAAGTAATCAATTATGTGTTATGTGGTGTTTGTTTAGTTTTGGCTTACGCAATCGATTTATCGATGTATGTGGATCTTTTTCCTTGAAGAAGAAAGCCCTAATTCAATAAATACATTATACACCTAGTTTGATTATTAATAGGATTATTGAATAAAATTTGCATGTGACTACATGTTTATACATATTTAATTGTTATGTTATGTATATGTTTATTTGGTTGTTTTTATTTTTTTTTTTATTATGTATTACTTGTTTTTTGTTTATTATTGATGTGAGACATGTTTATAAACGAAAAAGGGTAATTTTTGAATAGAAAAATAATATGGACTAAATAAATGGCGAAATTGTTTTGGTTTTAAGAGTTTAAATTTCAAAGGTTTGGTTGATTGATGTTTTTGTACATAGTGTGCGAAAGGCGGACCGAAAGTCACCATACAATGTGCTTGTAGAGAGGGGTTTTTAAAGACCATGCACCTACCGGTTCTCTACAACCACTTGTGTGCCGATCTAGACTTACCTATATCACTATATTACGTACACTGTCATCTTAAGGGTGAATTAACCATAATTCCACAATGATTATCCGAAACACTAAGCCTTAGGGCTTATGCAAAAGTACGATATAAGTGGATGATAATTGTAGGTAATTCTTTAATTGGTGAACCCGATACCTCAATCAAAACTTTGCTATTTTACTCTTAGTGAATTGGTAATAAAATTGTTTTGTAAAACCAATATTATGAAGTTGTATGCATGCTTCTTTATAGATTATTTTGATCACACGTCAAAATTAATACCCTTATAAAATTAAGTCAAATGTCATCTAATTAAGAATACTTGAAGTTGTAGTTTACGTCATGTGAGAGCTTGGCTAGATTGCAATGGAGAGGTAAATTTCATAATTTCATTGCTAGCAGATCAACTGATGTAATGGATTTATGAGTTTGCAGTTTTTAAGTTAGACGACTTAAATTGAGTAGGAAGTGAGAACTTGGACTCAAGGCATTAAGATGGGGATCAAACATGCTTACAATACAAAAGTTTTGTGATTGTAAATCCCATAAATCTAGGAATTGGAAAAATGTTATGCCAATTATTGTACGACAAGTTACCTCATATTATACTTTCATTACTAGCAGATCAACTGATGTGATGAAACTATGTTTATGGAGGATCCTAATTTTCAAGATTATTCTATGGATATGATTTCCTTGGGTATTTTATTTTCTTGAAAAATTGTATTATCAAAAATAATAATGTTTTGAAGTTTCTTTATCTGTAGAAATGGCTCAAACTGATAACATCAACTTACGTTCTGCGTTCAAAGCTTACTTTGAACGAGAAAAATTGATTGGCTCGGAGAATTTCAATGATTGGTATTGTTCACTCAGGATTGTCATGCGAGTGACTAATCAACTTGAAATCTTGAAGACGCCTTGTCCTGCTGAACCAACTGGTCCTGAAGCTACTGCTGAAGTAAAGGCCGCTTGGAAAATAGTTTATAAGGAACATATTGATGTGGCCGGTTTAATGTTAGGGGCGATGACACCTGCTTTACAAAGGCAGTTTGAAGAATTTTTCCCTATGAACATGATTGATGAACTTAAGAAACTATATGAGAAACCATCAAATGTAGAGATTTACGATTTGATAGAGGATCTACATGGTTGTAAGCAGGGTGATGGTGAACCTGTGAGTGCTCATGTATTGAAAATGAAGAGTTTTATGGATCAATTACAAACACTAGGTAAACCCTATGACAATGATATGGCTGTGAACTTAATCAATAGATCCCTTAACAAGGAATTTAGTGGTTTTGTAAGGAACTTCAATATGCATTGCGTGGGGAAGACAGTAAGTAAATTACACGCACTGCTTATTGATTATGAGAAAGGTTTACCACAAAAGGCTCCTACACCCCAGGTACTTGTTATTCAAGGGGGTAGAATTAACAAGCCAAATGCAAACAAGAAGAAGGGTAAGGGTAAGGGTAAGGCTGATAAGAATAAGCAAGTTATGGCTTATCAACCTCCTCAACCCAAGAAGAACCCTCCTAAGAAGGATAATCCGAAGAAGGATCAAGGATGTCATTACTGCAAGGTGATGGGTCACTGGAAGAGGAATTTTCCTCTTTATCTCGATGATTTGCGAAATAATAATTTTAAGAAGACTGGGCACGTGGGCGCCAGTACTTCAGGTAACTTATTTGTTATTGAATTATTTACTTTATCTCATAAATTAAATTCCTGTGTATATGATACTGGATGTGGTATTAACATATGTAATACACTGCAGGGGTTTAGAGAGGAAAGGAGGCTATCTTATGGGGAGCAATTTCTGCAAGTGGGCAATGGAGCACAAGCAGTAGTTGAAGCCATAGGAGTGTTTAATTTAGTTTTACCTTCTAGTTTAGTACTGATTTTAAACAATTGTCATTATACACCTTCTATTGTTAGAGGTGTTGTTTCCTTTTCATGTTTGTTGGATCTTGGTTTTACTCATACTATTGATGGCAATAAAATTTCTGTTTCTTTAAATGGTGTATTTTATTTTAATGCTATTGTTGTGAATGGTGTGTTTGAAATTGATATGAATGATTGTGTGTCCAATAATAATAATTCAATGTATAGCATTAGTAAGAGAATGAAGTATGACTTGAATTCTTTTTACCTTTGGCACTATAGACTTGCTCATATAGGCAAGGCTCGCATGCAAAAGCTGCAACAAGATGGGCTTTTGAAAAATATCAATGATGAGTCATTTGATAAATGTGAATCTTGTATTTCTGGGAAGATGACTAAGAAACCTTTTCATAGCAATATGGAAAGAGCTTCATATCTACTTGGTTTGATACATACTAATGTGGGTGGACCACTTAAACATGTGTCAAGGAAAGGTGTTGTTTACTTCTTAACTTTTATAGATGATTTCAGCCGTTATGGTTATGTTTATTTACTTAAACATAAACATGAGGTGTTTGAAACATTTAAAGTTTTCAAAACAGAGGTAGAGTTGCAATTAGGAAAGAAGATTAAAGCTCTTCGTTCTGATCGAGGTGGTGAATACCTTAGTCAAGATTTTAAAGATTTCTTAACTGAGAATGGAATTGTCCATAATCTCACAGCTCCATATACTTCACAACAAAATGGTGTATCTGAGAAAAGAAATAGTACATTGTTGGACAAGGTTCGATCAATGTATAATCTTACTAATCTTCCTTTGTCTTTTTGGGATTATGCTCTAGAATCAGCTGTTCGTATTTTAAATATGGTTCCCACAAAGAAGGTTGATAAGACACCATATGAGATATGGACTGGAAAAGCTCTGAACTTGTCTTATTTAAAGGTTTGGGGTTGTGAGGCGTATGTTAAACGTGACTCACCAGATAAACTCCAACAAAGATATGTAAAGTGCATTTTTGTAGGATACTCAAAGGAAACAATGGGTTACTACTTTTACCACCCACCTGAGAACAAAGTGTTTGTTGTTAGGTATGGAGACTTTCTTGAAAAAGATCTTGTATCTCAAGAAGTCAGTGGGAGAATCTATGATCTGGAATATGATCAAGATAATGCATAACCTTCAGAAAACACTAGCACACTTCCTGTAGAACCTGAAAGTCTGGGTCCTCCACCGGAAGTTGAAGTAGTTCCCATTCGTAGGTCTTCTAGACCTGTGAAAGCTCATGGTCGTCTATGTCTTAATGTAGAGGTTGAGGAAACTATACTAGGGGATCTTAATGAACCTACTAGTTATAGAGCTGCCATTAATAGTCCTGAAAGGGATAAATGGAAAGCTGCTATGAATGGGGAAATACAATCCATGAAAGATAATGAAGTCTGGATTGAAGTAGACCTTCCTCCTGGTGCCAAGGTAGTTGGGAGTAAGTGGCTCTACAAGATTAAGACTAACATGGATGGAAATGCACACACCTATAAGGCTCGTCTGGTTGCTAAAGGTTTTACTAAAACTTTTGGAATTGATTACGAGGAGACTTTTTCTCCTATAGCAGACATAAGAGCTATTAGGATTTTCATAGCTATAGAAGCGTACTATGACTATGAGATTTGGCAAATGGATGTGAAAACCGCTTTCTTAAATGGTCATCTAGATGAAGACATCTATATGGCACAACCAGAAGGGTTTGAAAATCCAAAGTTTCCAAATCGTGTATGCAAACTTCAAAGATCCATTTATGGATTGAAGCAAGCATCACGACAATGGAACAAGAGATTTGATTATGAGATAAAAAAGTTTGGATTTACTCAGAATCTTGATAAGCCATGTGTATATCATAAAGCTAGTGGGAGTGATAATGTAATTTTCCTAATTTTATATGTTGATTATATATTGATCATGGGAAAAGACATTCCAAGTTTGCAAAAAGTTAAGGCATATATTGGAAAGTGCTTTTCTATGAAAGATTTAGGAGAAGCTGCATACATTCTGGGAATCAAAATCTATAGAGATAGATCAAAGCGGTTAATTGGATTAAGTCAAAGTGCTTACATTGACAAAATATTGAAAAGATTTAATATGCAAAATTCCAAGAAAGGATATTTGCCGATGGAGTAAAACATGGCTTATGTGATGAGTTTTGTGCTTCAACACCTACTGAGGTGGCTCGCAAGAGTAAAGTTCCTTATGCTTCGGTTGTAGGATCTATTATGTATGCGGTAAAATGCACAAGGCCAAATGTGGCGTTTGCTTAAAATATCACCAGTCAATTTCAACAGAATCCATGTGAAAAACATTGGATTCCTGTTAAGCATATTCTTAAGTATTTCAGAAATACAATAGATATGTTTTTGGTATATGGTGGAGAACCAGCTCCAGAACTTGATGTTACAGGTTTCTGTGATGCGTCCTGGCAAAGTAACAAAGTTGATGCGAAGTCTCAGATGGGTTATGTCTTTGTTATCAATGGAGGAGCAGTAGACTGGAAAAGAAAGAAGCAGAGTACAATTGCGATGTCTGCAAGAGAAGCTGAATACATTGCTGCTTCAGAAGATGCTATGGAGGCTGTTTGGATTAGGAAATTCATTTCAGGGCTTGGTATTATGCCTTCAATTGAATTACCTATTAATATGTATTGTGACAATTCTGCTGCAATCATATTTGCCAATGAACCTGGAGTCATGAGAGGACCAGACATTTTCTACAGAAATATCACTTTGTTCGAGAAAAAGTTAACGAAGGTGAAATAAATCTGCTGAAAGTTCACACAGATGATAACTTAGCTGATCCATTCACTAAGGCTTTGGCAAAAGAAAAGCTTAATGAATTAGCCAAAGGCATTGGGCTTAAATTAGCTAGTAGTTTCATGCATAACTGTGATTAGTATTTGGATAAAGGATATTCTAAACAATTATTATTTTAATGAAATAAAGTATTTTGGTATGTTTATTTCTATTGTTAATTATTGTTGACCTATTTTTGTATGTTTAAATCCATGAATAAAAGTTATTCTAAATTACCCGTTGTCAGTTAATAATATGGGAATATTATTAAATTAAGACAAATCTGAAGGTTGGTATAATATAGTTAAAGTATATTGATGCGTAGACATGCCATTTCAGATGATATTCGATGATACTGAATATAGGACTTATCCCAACTATATGATGTTACTTTATGGATCTTGTCATTAAGTAAATCATAAGAAGTTATCCTCAGACTTGAGATACAAGATAACAGTCATAAATGTAGTACATTTTTGTAGAACAACTTAATGTTATACGTAACTGGTAGTCATAAGGGTTGTTTTCGGAAGTGTTACAAAGTTTGTGTGTTTTGCTTGTAGTCAATATAGAATTTGTTCCTTCAAATTAATTTTGGAGTTTAATAATGTTGGGCCCCTCGTAGGGTTGTCAAGGTGTTTGCGTGGCCACGCCCAAGGTCTTCCCTGAAATGTTCAGACGATTTGGTAATATTGTCAATCACTAACAACGAGAAATAGAATGGTTAAAAAAGGAATGACCTAGATCCATATCCTTATTAACATGGTATTAGTAACAAAAGGATAATAATAATAATGAGAAATCATTAAAAGGTTTTCCAGGAGCCTTACTCGAGTTGTACTAGAGGCATCGACGTGTTGCAAGACGCTAACCGATGTGATCACACTATTATGATATGTCTAAGTGGGAGCTGTTAGTTTTATAGACGATAAAATAATAGTTGTGTGTTAGGATCGAACTCGAGATCGCGGGATTGCACACTTTACGTATGAAGAGTAAAAGAATAATTATTTATAAATGTTATATATAATTATTAATAAACACAAAACTAGTAATGACCGTTAGTATTTAACGGAGAATGACTAACGACCGTTAGACGAATATTAGGAAAGTTTTATTAGTGATTAAGTTGGAAGGCAAGAAAGTTCTAGAAACCCCTTGGGGGTCTAGGCCGATCGGCAAAGGGGTTAAGCCCACCTCCTTTGTGGCTTGAGCTCCAAGTTTTATCACCTATATAAACAAACCCAAGATTCATTGTTCCATATAACTTGTACACACAATTCTTGGTGTTTTCTCTCCTTCTCTTGTCCCTAATC
>CM060683.1:25020724-25263224 GCA_030686995.1 Artemisia argyi | reverse complement strand
CGGAGGGAGTATGTAGGATCCGATTAGTCCGCAAAACTTAGTTTGAGTTTTTTTTATTAAGGGCCCTCTATTTATGTAGACACGTCTATATAAATAAAATCTCTATATTACAACTCTAAAGCCAAATAAAAGCTCGAACTACTTTTAACAACATATTGTTTGTGTTATTTTACCTCTCATAAATTGTGAATAGACCACATTATTAATACTATATAATGTAATAGGCAACCTCGAAGTTGGATCTTGAAAAGAGCACTCCAGATTGAATAGTTCTATTTGTCAGCGTCTAATGTAATAGGCATTAGGTTTTTGAAAGATGTAACAACGATGATATTCGCATATTTGGACGGGATTGGCAGAGGAGGTACATCAGTAACCATGGTGTGGGTGATTTAGGGTGGAAAAGAAAGCACGGTAGTGAGCAAGTGTGTATTGGTTATTAGGGTTTTTTTAGAATTGTTGGGATAATTCTTGGTATTGACCCTAAACCGCTCTGATACCATGTAGAATTATATAATTCCCGGAAATGATATAATAGATGAGTATATATACATGTACAACGGGCTAAGCCATAATGAGTGCATGGGACTAGGAAGGCCTGCTAACATAATTTGGTTTTATTGGGTTACATCATATCTCAAATGGTTACAAAGTAATTAGCTAAAACGAAATTGGTCAACCATGGTAACACAAGTTTTTAAGCATACAACCTCCTTGCACTTAGTAGTGACTAAGATTTGTATTATTGGCAGTCACAATGCATGTAGTGCTACATAAGGAAAAATCAGGAGATTGTCTTTTAACATCTAAAATATGTAAATGATCTGTTTTATACAAGTCTTCAAGCACACTATTCATTGTAGAGTTTTTGACAAATGTTTTGATCGATTTGATCATCATGGCAGGGTACGTACCGATATATTTCATGAATACTTCCCTACTTCTAAACTACATTTGACGCATAATTATTACTCCATTATAATATCTTTGCACTGTTTGAATAAATGTGCAGGCAATAGGAATTACAATAAAGCTCATGTTTTGAGATACAAACACCATTTTAATGCATGACAAGCGATCCCTTGCAAAGTACACAAACTTTGCAAAGCCTAAAAAGAAATTTGGTGCTGCCACGTGTCCCTCATTTATTTTATTTAAAAAATCTGGATAGGGGCAAAATAGTAAAATTACTTGTTTTTTCTTTTTCCACCTCAAAATTCAAACGCATATATCTCTTAAACGACAAACTTTTAGAAAAAAAAACCGATTTCACCATAATTTTTAAAATTTAATCCTCTTTAATTTGGTATAAATTTTGTTAAAAATTTTGAAACTTTTTTTTTACATACGAAATGGGTGTTAATTTTCTTGATTTTTTGGGCATTTTCGACCTTATTTTGTACCATCATAAATGCCGAATCGTGAAAAATTTAAAACATGAAAGTCGTAGCTTCTTGGCCATTCTTTACCCAGAAATTTGAATCAATCAAATCCAATATGATATGAGTGGGATATCGTATGTTAAAGATAACGTTTTACTCATATTTGTTGCACACAACATGTTTGATGAAATGTTTAGCTTAGATTTTTAGTCTTAAAATCGAGTTAAATTCACTAATTTTTGTACAACAATGCACCTTTAGTCATTTTATTAATGTAAGATTCAAAAAGTTTTGTGTTTTTTAACTGATGAACCTTATTAACTGATTTTAAAAAAAGACATTTTGTTCATCGTTTACTTTGGTTCATCAATTTCAGGTTCATCAATTTTTTCAAATTCATCAATTTCAGGTTCATCAAATTTGATCAAATGTTTGGGTTCATCAATTTTTTCAGGTTCATTAAATTTCAGGTTCATCAATTTCAGGATCATCAAATTTGATCAAATGTTTGGGTTCATCAAATTGATCACAGTTCTTTTCAGTTTCATCAAATTTCAGGTTCATCAATTTTTTCAGGTTCATCAATTTGATCAAATGTTTGGGTTCATCAAATTGATCACAGTTCTTTCAGGTTCATCAAATTTGATCAAATGTTTGGGTTCAACAAATTGATCACAGTTCTTTTCAAGTTCATCAAATTTCAGGTTCATCAATTTGATCAAATATTTGGGTTCATCAAATTGATCACAGTTCTTTTCAGGTTCATCATATTTGATCAAATGTTTGGGTTCATCAAATTGATAACAGTTCTTTTCAGGTTCATCAAATTTCAGGTTCATCAATTTGATCAAATGTTTGATCACAGTTCTTTTCAGGTTCATCAATTTCAGGTTCATCAAATTTGATCAAATGTTTGGGTTCATCAAATTGATCACAGTTCTTTTCAGGTTCATCAAATTTCAGGTTCATCAATTTTTTCAGGTTCATCAATTTGATCAAATGTTTGGATTCATCAATTCTATTTAACAAAACAAACTGATAGTTTTGTTAAATTGAAAATAACTTGACCAATTAGTGCATTTAAATGTGTTTTTATATGAAAAATCTCTTTTAGTAATTTTATCAAACACTTTATGTGCACTAAATATGACTAAGACGTCATCTTTAACGCGCGATGTGTCTTTTTTAAAAATCAGTTAATAAGGTTCATCAGTTAATAAGTTCATCAGTTAATATAGTTCAACCAAAGTAACTGATGAACAAAATGTCTTTTTTAAAAATCAGTTAATAAGGTTCATCAGTTAAAAAAAACAACAAAAAAACAAGAAAAAACAAAACTTTTTGAATCTTACATTAATAAAATGACTAAAGGTGCATTGTTGTACAAAAATTAGTGCATTTAACTCGATTTTGTTGTACAAAAATTAGTGCATTTAACTCGATTTTAAGACAAAATCTAAGCTAAACATTTCATCAAACACGTTGTGTGCAACAAATATGAGTAAATCGTCATCTTTAACATACGATATCTCACTCATATCATATTGGATTTGAGTGATTCAAATTTCTGGGTAAAGAATGGCCAAGAAGCTACAACTTTCGTGTTTTAAGTTTTGCAAAATTCAGCCTTTAAACTAGACAAAATTAGAGCCGAAAATGCTAAAATTTTCAAGAAAATCATGACCCAATGAATATGTCAAAAAAAAGTTTCAAAAAAATTAAAAAGATTTATACCAAATTAAAGAGGATTAAATTTTAAAAATTATAGTGAAATCGGTTTTTTGTAAAAGTTTGTCGTTTGAAAGTTATTTGCATTTGAAATTTAAGGTGGAATTAAAAAAAATGGGTCAAAATGCCCTCTAACCGAAAATATTAAAGAAAAAAGGGAGGGAGTGGGTGGGGGACACATGACACTAGCTTAGTGGCTAGAAACACTTTTTAGCCTTTTTAATTTTTGATCCTTTCTAGGGGATCGCAACTTTTTAATGCATTGCCAAAGATGATTTTTTTTTCTTCCGAAATAAATAGTTGAATGATTTTGGTACAAATTAATACTCTGCCAACACGACATTCTCAACGTCTATAAACTTCTCTTTGATTGATGCTTTGACTCCCGACCCGATTGACTCAGGCCCGGTATACTTCACAATGCATTCCCCACCTTGAACGGATAATACCTCCACACTTCCACCTAAGTTGGTTATCGCTGGCCTCAAAATTTCAAGATGCCCATTCACTTCCTGCAATTATAACATAGACTTTGGAAGACAACTCAACATTTAACCCATTTCCCTTTTAGCAACATTAATCAAGTTGTTACAATTGACCCTTTTGATATAAAACACAGCCCGAATCAACCCATTTGACCCCTTTGCCTTCTGGCTAATTTTTTTTATATGGCCCATTTCTCTTTTAACTAAAAAATCATTTGACCCGACAAGAAATAACACAAACAAATCAACCCATTCATAAGTAATAGGTCAAACCTGCCACGTCTACTACGTATAAATTTAAGTAAAAAGCTTGCCTCAACCGTTGTTTCAGCAGGTTGTTCATCGTAAACTTGAACAATATCCTAAACAGCAACTCCCAATTTTTCTTTGAGTACTCTTTTGATCCCCATCTTCATTGTTGTTGGTGAACTTGGACAAGTACCACATGCCCCTGATTCATATGTACTTTCAATTACAACAACTACCTCCTCATAATGATACAGCATTTCATTTAGGACTCGATTAGTTACTTTCGAAGGGTATGAGGATATGCGCTTTAGAAGTGATTATCGTGAATAATGAGATAATCAGGCGCTTAAGATAGTGCTAGGTAAACCTATATTGACATGGTTTTTGGTAGCGTGCTTTTATAGTGATCATGTGACTGTTAAATCAGAATATGGGGTGTTTTTTAAACCATGGTGCGCAAGACATAATGTTCATATTTGCTCTTGTTGCTTAAAGTACTAATAATCACTTATGACGGTATCACCCGGAACATTTTCAAGCGACTTTAATTCACAAGAGCCATATGAATATATGATCACTTTCAGAATACACATCCAAAGAGCCCCCTTACGCTATAACAACAGAAGTATTCCTCTTTGCTAGTGTATTCAGCAATCCTACCCTATTAATTTTTTTAGCTCCTTTCAAGGTCTTTGCATTTCCTTTCATGTCCAACTCCAAAGACACTTTTAGCTTAGTGTTTAAATTCATAACACCAACAACTTTAAGAAAAATGTGATCAAATAAATTTAAACAGAAAGAATAGACCTCCTTGATCAGGTGATCCCTTCTGAAAGTAGCTTTGATCCCTGCTAAAAGTATCCAATATTCTTGATTCATCTTCCTAAACAACATATATCCAAATAAATAAAGACAGATAAGGTCGAAACTTGTTATTAACAAGACTATAACATAATACGAAAATTACACCTTTTCTCAATAATCATAATTACAAACGGATAGAAATCGACAGCTTTGAATTGAAGCATATTCAGGATGCTCATTATACCCATATATTTAAGACCCATAAAAGAAATGACCACCTTAAAAAAACTTACCTTTTAACTTTTTGAAAACATCCGATAAATGCATACATCTCCCAGTCAGTTTCTTCAACATAACAATTTCATTCTTTTTGTTTATACCATCTTATCTTCTTCTTTTGTAATAACCTGCAAATACATCAAGAAGGGATGGTTTGATAGTTTAAGTAAACAGTAAACTGAAGGATACATATTAAACATATTTAACAGATACATTAAGGGCTTGGAGATGGACAGACAATATTTTCGAGTTCAGTAACAAATTTACAACTTCAGTGAGCAGTAACCATTCCATTCCAATCATGCCATTGTAAAACATGAATCTTTGCAACATATTAACTTGTTAAACCAATATCAATGCCTCAACCTCAATAGGTGTAAACTGCATACATGATATATGTTCTCTACTTTTATTTATTTACCATGTCCATACGTACCTTTGTAGGCTCAAATTTTTGGAAAGCAAAGCCTTAAAAAACTAAAATAGAACCCCCAAACAATCCTGAGTGCTCCTGAATTTCTCTCGTTGAGCTAGCGCACCATCTTTCATCCTTATAGGCCTGCTGAAAACAAAAGGCTAACAAACATTGTCGTTCATCATGACTTCCATTATCTCTCCTTGTCTCTCCCACTGCTGATCTACTATACACATCCTCAGAAGTTAACTAACAAAAAAGGGAAATAAAAAGAAATATGACTAAATCACAGATAACAAAATAAGAATAAAATTACACCTTTTACAGCAATCCATAGTCTCAAGATAGCAAAGAACTAAATCTGCACCTGTTTCCATATCCAACTTAAGTAAACTTATATAAATCAATTTTCCAGCCAAAAATTAAAGATATCAGAACAAAATAAGACAGAACAGCCCAAAACATAAACCGAATGTTGTAAAAAAGAGAGAAACCGGGTCACCATCATTTATTGTCTCTTTGGTCCATGTGGCAATTTTTAAGGGCTCTACAGCAAAAGAAAAGGTTCTACAAATATAATAGGTAGATAGATATAAAAGCAATGCCAACAGTGCACAAGTACTCCTTCTCCATTAAACATGTAATGCAAAATAGAATCTTTATGTCACAATAATCAGTTGTTATTCTCTTTTTCGCAATCAACTATATGTAGTTTCACCACTAGTCTTTTGTTTCTTCGTCTTCTCCCCCTAATGATTATTACTGTCCGGATCATCATGGAGTCTCTTACGAAGAACATTTGTCGTGCACGGGTGTTCAAGATCCGCACCTCTGTACAAGTAACCAAACAATGCTGGTTTAGCATTCCTAAGCTCGGGTTGATCCAACATATGAGCTAGCATCATTTTCTTTAGTTCCTCGAACTCAAAGTCTTTGTAGTTGTGTTGAGGGCCTGATGTGTTAGGATGTTGTGTTGATGATGCTGTTGGTTGTGATGTTGTGGGTTGTGATGCCAGGTATTTCTTGAACTGATCCGCAACAGCCTTCTCTATTTGTTCATTCATGTGATCCGCAACAGCCTTCTGTATTTGTTCATTCACGTGAGCTATAGCAGTGGACATGACGGTCTTCATTTGTGCTACAGTTATAAATAACATTTCGTCTTGTTCTTGAGTTGTTGGGATCGGTGCAATTAGAGGTTCTGTTGGTGGTGTGGGCGCATATTTTGTTGGTTTGAGCTTTGGCAGTGCCTTCTGGATGGATGTAGTCCTAGTTGATCTCCTTGGGGAGGGATTGGGGGTCTGCCTTTTCTCATTCCTACGCACCCATCTATAGCTTCTGTCATCATCATCGTCCATTCCTTCGTTATCCTCACTATTGTGTTCCTCGTTTCCTAAACTAGTCATGGATGTTCCATCCTTATTCTCGCTAAAGCGTTCCTTTTCTCCTCCTTCGATATTTTCTTTTAATACGTGTTCCATTCCTTCGTCTATCGCAGCATCCCAATCAATCTCCTCATCATCATCCATACGAACATCTTTCATTTTCTTTCCCTTCTTCGCCTTCAACTTTTTTCTTAGTTTGGACCTAGGTTTCTTATGGGTTCCTTGCGAAGGAACAGCCGGATGCGATCGGTCAATTGGAAATCTAGACTTAAGATACTTCTTATATGTGTCCGTCTCCTTGTCTGCAAGATTAAGGAGTGCATCTGGAATATCCATAGCAACCTTCTTTGTGGTTTTAGCGTTAGCTCGGAACACCTTCACCAACTCATCACGGTGATGAGGTTCATCAGTTCTTGCAGATATACTTTGATATTTATTCATCAAGCCATGTATGATAAGCTTAACGAACCGGACTAGGGGGACAAACATATTCTTATTCCTTCCACTCCCCCCCTTTGATTCGACATGTTCAACAAGTTCTTGCCAAATCAATCTCGCATAATCTATATGCCTCAAAAGAATCACTCCATGTAGCATTTGAAGTGTTAGAAGTCTTGGAACATCTGTGCCACTTTCCTTTCCCGTTGTGCAACAAGTTAGGATTTTTAAAAGTGTTTGCCACGGTTGCGGTAGATTCTTTCTTCTGAAATCTGAAGGAACTCGAAGTTGTCCCTCAAACTCATCATACCCAAGCTCTCGAAGAAATCCTAAGACCTCCTCGTGTGAAGGAAAAGGCTCAAACCGAGTGTGTTCATTGTCAGTCTTGATAGGTAGTCGCAGCACAGTGCGAAAGAAGTCAAGAGTGATGTCAACCTCCTGTTGGTCAATCTTGCACTTTAGGGATTTAGATAAATGGTTATAAGTGATGGTGTGCCATAATTGATGGATGTAAATTGTTGGGATGGTGGTGGTTGTTGTGAGTGCATTGATGATAGGGTGATTTTTGAGTATTTCAACTATGATCTGGTTCTCACACTTAGTGGAAGGATCCCAGCAGTGGTTGGTTGCACCAATTCTGACTCTGTCAGCAACAGGTACAAGTTGGTCGGCGGTGAGTTGTTGTTGAGCTCGTGCCATTGTGAATTCTGAGACGTGAGTGAAAGTTGTTAGATTCAATAAAAAGGCAAATATATCACTCCTCTGTTTTTGTATGATTCGCCATTTCTTTTTTAACATACTTCTTATCTTTTTCTTTTTTTTTTTCTTTTTTTTCATATGTATATTCTTGCTTTTTGTTTTTATCCCACCAAAAGTTTGTTTATACCATTGTTAATGAAAATTCAAAGATCATCTTACACTATCTTAAAAAACTAAGGAAGAAGTGTCATTGAAAATTTTGATTTTTCTCTAACTTTGGAGATAAGATGTCTTAGTCGACTAGTGACCATCCGTATCGATCAGTGATTAAACAGAAGGAACAATCAAGGATCAATTACAGTCCATTAATTGATTAGAGATCAAATCATAAGATATCCTAGTTGACTCATTCCAAAAACAGACAACTTATATCATCGCCATTCCCAAACTCTTCACCTGAAAACCTCTTACGTTACTAATAAGAATCCGGTATTTACCTTGAGCTGGAGTCTCTGTCTCTAAGCTACTTATGCTATGTCGCTCTCCTTGTTTTCCTTTTACCATTTTATAAGCATCCTGTTGCAAAGCTAGCTCTCACTCAGAATCTCGATTTAGGGTCTTATCTCCATTGACTACGGTTGATGATGTGTTTTTCTGCTTTGAGGCATCAACTGCAGCTGGGATTGCATCTCCATTTTCGTTAATTACTGCAATAATCATATAAATTCTTGTTAATCAACGGATATGTACACAGAGATCACATCAACAATTGAACAAAGTTACAAAACAAATTTAAAACTATACCTCCAAAAGGAGTTTCGGGAAGTTTGGCTTGTCTTCTGATTTTATCTGGCCTTCCCGTCTCCCTTCTCACAGTTGTGTCAGCATTTGCTTCCGTGTCCTCCTATATGAGAAGCAATGAGAGCTACAGTCACTATCATTTCTTTGTGAAATTATATCTTACAAGCGAAACAACTTGATGATTTATATAACACATCTAATTTGTTACTCTATTCAACCCAAACGCAAAGAAAGCATTTAAAAGTATACATTAATTAAACTGTGTGGTTGTGTCTAGTGAGAAATTATTATGGGCACGAAAGGAGATGAGAGTCGTTGTAATGTACCTGATTGCCTGTAGTCTCGGGGGACAATGGAGCGAAAGATTGCGGTGTCTCAGCTTCTGGATTTAGTGGATTATTTTCACCCGACAGATTCATTAATAATGTCACCGCTTCCTGTAGTCGTTGTAATGTAACTTTAGCTCCTGCCCACATTAATAACTTACTATATGTGTCATGAATATAAGCACGTAAAATAACAAAACCAATCAGAACTAAAATTGTAGTAATTATTCACACACCTTCGGGTAAAGTTTTCTGGCCTTTATTATCAGCTGATATTTCCCCTTTCGTTCTGGCAGACTTACTCACGGGACTTTTTAGTTCAGCTGCTTTTTCTTGGTTACCAGGCTGCAAAAGTAAAATATTGAAATTATATTATATTTATTCTGCGTCATTACTACAGTATATGTTTGTTGTTGATATGATGTTAATCTAAATTCATATACTCAACACTCTTGCCTGCTATACGAAATAACCTACCGTTTTCTTTCCATTAGAAATACTCTTAGTTGCCTCACTAGTTTTACCACCAACTTTAGCTCTTGTCACGCGTCCAGATGGATAAACAGGAGTGTTGTTTGCTTCTTTACTTTGCCCCGCTTCCAATGGGCTTTGATCATCAGAAATATTATTGGTTGCCTCACTGGTTTCACCACCAGCTTTAGCTCTTGTCACGCGTCCAGATGGATAAACAGGGGTGTTGTTTGCTTCTTTACTTTGCCCCGCTTCCGATGGGCTTTGATCATCAGAAGTAATTCTGACCTTCAATTTCTTAGAAGGCTTTACATTTTTATCATTGCTACGAAGACCTGTCGGCTTTTCTCTCTTCATGAAATTTTTTTATCAGTATCTGGAGTTGTGTCCTTGGTCGGGTCTGTTAAGCTTGAGGTGGCAGCCGCACTCAATTCAGTAATACTTTAAAACTGTTTCAAATGAAGCATAACAAAAAGTTTGAATTCCATACATAAACACTCATAAACCATCGTAAATGGAATACGACAAATAAGTTACAATAAAACATCGAAAAAAAAAACACAACTGGAGTAACGACTCACCCATAATTCAAAACCAATTTTGAAGTGTAAACAATCATATACCTTATTAAAAAACCTCGGTTCATGTACACATTGCATTAAAAGCATAATAAATAAGGACAAACTAAAAAATCAATCGGACTAAGCACTCGCCCATTATTTAAAAAAAAGTTCCAATTCCATACATAAACAATCATAAACCATCTTAAATTGGAATACAACAAATAACTTGCAATAAGGGGGTGTTTGTTTAAGCTTATATGTGGCCTTATGAGCTTATTTGATATCGGCTTATATTACATAAGCCTCTGGCAGACTAATGGGCTTATATAAGATTGTTATGATATAACAAGCAAAATGAGCCGAAAAATAGGAGCTTATGAGATATAAGCCGAAACCAAATAAGCTCGTAAGCTCACATATAAGCTTAAATAAACAGTCCCTAAAACATGGATAAAAAAAAAACGACCGGAGCAACGACCCACCCATAATTCAAATCCCGAAACAAAACCGATTCCAAAAAGACACAAATTCCAAACATGTCACCATAAACAAGGCACACAGACCCAAACCGGCTAAAGCCCTCTCTTTTCAATTCTATTTTGAGGCGTAAACAATCATAAACCTTGGTGAAAAATCTCCTCACGTAAATAGCATACCAAATAAGTGCATCACAGTCAAAGACCTTGCCCGTTTTTCCAAAGCAGCATAACAAAAAGTCTGAATTCCATAGATAAACCAATTCGTGTACATATATTATATATCTATACTACTATATAATGCATTTGGGACTATTCTATAATTAGAAAGGATTAAAATTCAGACTTTTTTCTCGCTTATTATGGAAAGATTTCGAAATTAATTTGTCACGAAGGAAGTTGGTTAGGAAGTTTGTTAGGAAGCAGGCTGTTTGTTCAAACTAAAATTATTTGGCTTAACCATCTCTACTTATAAAGCATAAAAACAGCTAAATGTGTAACCGAATAACCGAATAATGCAAAATATAGTCTGAGGTACCCGCGGCAGCATTGCGCGGGTACCGTTCTAATATTATTTTAAAACAAATAATTCACACACGAGTCACCCATATAATTCAAAACCCCCAAAAAAAAAAAAAAACCCCACCATAAATTCCAGATTTTTCAGCAAAAAAAAACATAAATGTAGTTTTAAAATCCCCAAATTTCAATATTATTTAAAAGCATAAAACTGATAGTGACAGCTAGTCAGTATGTACAATAAAGTTATAAAAAATGAAATAAATGGTAGTAAAGCAGTACCCTTTCCTCAGGTCGGATCCATTTGCTACCCACCCATCAACCCGACCCGTGAGTAAAGATTCCAGAAGGAAATGAAGGGTGGGTTGGTGGTGGTGGTACGGTGGCCGGAGATGGTGTGTAGTACTTAACAGACAGTGGCACGCATTTTTCTCATGTCTAAAACCCTAGTCTACTTTTTTTTCTTTCTTCGGTTCAAAAAAAAAAAAAAAAAAATCAAAACTCGGTGAAAATGAGAACAAAGGCTCAAAGTGAGCTATCCCGGTCGTGCCGTGGGAAAAAGTGTTGTTACATAAGCACATTTTCTCATAACATTAAAGTTCATCACAACACCAATACACTTCTCTCTCTTATAACACCAGTTTTTTATGCCGTTAAGCCATGCACCCTTGAAATCCGCATATTTTTTATTTGTTCATTTATTTAAATAAACTGATACATTTAACTAAAATTAAAATTTTATTAATAAAAAAAAGTACATTAAAAAAATACAAAATAAAAATAAAGAATACGTTAAAAAAATACAATTTAGCGATTAATGTTATATTAATGCTCCACGATATCGTGTCGAAGTTCGTCGTGCACTCAACTCAACGTAATAAGGATACACGGCCTTATTTCCAAACTAAATCAAATTCCAAATAGCTAAACCAATATTTTGCCCATGTTAAGTGGCCCATTCATCAAACTTATACACTATTTCTACTAACCCCTAGCCTATTATTTTATTTCACACTTGTAGTCACATAAACTATGAGTGTGTCTTTTTCTTTTTCTTCCACACAACACTACTCATAGACACTTGAATCTTAAGCCACCAAACGTTTTGTGGAAAACTAGAATGGGGTTGAATAGTTTACTGGTTTTTGTTTTAATTATCTTTGAAAACTTTACTTGTAATCGACAATTGAAACTAATAGACAATAAGTAATATGCAAGATAAAGTAAGAAACGATCAAACCACAACACGGATGTTTATAGTGGTTCGGCTACAAGGACTCTTTTTTCTTGCCCTACTCCACTCCCCGAGTATCCAACTCGAGAGTTTCCTTCACTAGTCAACAAGCTCCTTTCACCGGCGAAGAAAAACTTACACGTCACTTACACAAGATTACCGACACAAAGCTAGATGTCGAGTTCTTTTACAAGAGTACAACCACTCCCTTCACTCTATGTATTTTAAGGACTAAAATACTAACCGATCACTACTGAATAAATACAATCAAATGAAGTATAAACTACACGAGTTTACACAATGCTAAGCTAACAAGTCTTGCAACGTTGTGTTGAAACTTGTAAACTTTTGGATGAACTTGTGATCTTCTTGCTACAAAAGAATCTCACAAATATGAAATGCTACTGAGTTAGATAAATGAAATGAGAGTGTATATGCCAAATATGATTGTAAGGGAGTAAAACTCAAAGTGTAGGTTGTTATTTATAGGCAAACTGCCTAAGCAACCCAAGGATTTGGCGAAACCCTTTAGAGGGTTCCGTCCGTGTTGAGATTTGGTTCCGCCAGGTCTAACAGTGGAGATCACCAAATCTCTTTCCAAATCTAACCAAAATATTCACAAGATCTTCCAAAGTCAACTATGGGATTCGTGTGTGTAAATCTAAACAAAATATATGTCATATCTTACAAAAAAAAATTTGACAAGACATGTATGATGCAAGGTATGATGTAAATGTATATTTCTAAATTTAGTTTTTTATTAACATGAAAGTAAACTTGTAAAAATGTTTTTGTTAAATGTAAATGTAACAAATGTGATGTTTAGTTTGAAATAAAAGTTTATATATTAAAGACTTAAACTATATTTATGTTTTGCTAAAAATAAAGTTTACACTTTGTCGTTAACAAAATTTAACAAAGATCGTAAAATATAAATAACGTTTTTAGGCGATATTTGTATTAACACGTTTGATCTAATACTTTCCTTTGGTTTCTTCCTTATCAAAACCAATTAGCACAAACCCAAATCAAAAAAAAGAAAGGAAAAGGAAAAAAAAATACAGAAAACGCGAGGGACGGTACCACCTCGCGCCGTCGGGTGGCGTTTTCTGGGACTATCTTAGCTGGTCATGACAACTCAAGACTTGAAAACACGAGGGACGGTACCCACCTCACGCCGTAGGGTGGCGTTTTGGGGAAAACACAAAGGTACCTAGGCCTTTTACACTTGTGGTTTGGTTCTCGATTCTGGTTCGGTTTTTGGTTCTTGTGCTCATCCTAATTTCTTTAAAGGTATTATGGGACTAGGAAGGTCTGCTAATAGAATTGGGTTTTATTGGGTTACATCATATCTCAAATGGTTACAAAGTAATTAGCTAAAACGGAACTGGTCAACCATGGTAACACAAGTTTTTAAGCATACAACCTCCTTGCACTTAGTAGTGACTAAGATTTATATTATTAGCAGTCACAATGCATGTAGTGCTATATAAGGAAAAATCAAGAGATTGTCTTTCAACATCTAAAATATGTAAATGATCTGTTTTATACAAGTCTTCAAGCACACTATTCATTGTAGAGTTTGTGACAAATGTTTTGATCGATTTGATCATCATGGCAAGGTACGTACCGATATATTTCATGAATACTTCCCTACTTCTAAACTACATTTGACGCATAATTATTACTCCATTATAATATCTTTGCACTGTTTGAATAAATGTGCATGCAATAGGAATTACAATAAAGCTCATGTTTTGAGATACAAACGCCATTTTAATGCATTGCCAAAGATGATTTTTTTTTTCTTCCGAAATAAATAGTTGAATGATTTTGGTACAAATTAATACTCTGCCAACACAACATTCTCAACGTCTATAAACTTCTCTTTGATTGATGCTTCGACTCCCGACCCGATTGACTCAGGCCCGGTATACTTCACAATGCATTCCCCACCTTGAACGGATAATACTTCCACACTTCCACCAAAGTTGGTTATCGCTCGCCTCAAAATTTCAAGATGCCCATTCACTTCCTGCAATTATAACATATACAATATCATTCCTATAGATAACATGTGGCAAATTGCGGGCAACTCGGCCAAATTTGGTAACGGGTCAAAAGGATTTACCCGTGAACACTTTTTTGTCATTTTTCAAGATAAATATACGCTATCATGACTACGAATGTAACATTGTAACAATCTAAAAAAAATATAATTTGAATAAGAGTATATAGAAGGTCGTACCCTTTAAAATAGACTTTGGAAGACAACTCAACATTTAACTCATTTCCCTTTTAGCAACATTAATCACAACAATTGACCCTTTTGATATAAAACACAGCCCGAATCAACCCATTTGACCCCTTTGCCTTCTGGCTAATTTTTTTTATATGGTCCGTTTCTCTTTTAACTAAAAATTCATTTGACCCGACAAGAAATAACACAAACAAATCAACCCATTCATAAGTACTGTAATAGGTCAAACCTGCCACGTCTACTACGTATAAATTTAAGTAAAAAGCTTGCCTCAACAGTTGTTTCAGCAGGTTGTTCATCGTAAACTTGAACAATATCCTAAACAGCAACTCCCAATTTTTCTTTGAGTACTCTTTTGATCCCCATCTTCATTGTTGTTGGTGAACTTGGACAAGTACCACATGCCCCTGATTCATATGTACTTTCAGTTACAACAACTACCTCCTCATAATGATACAGCATTTCATTTTGGACTCGATTAGTTACTTTCGAAGGGTATGCGGATATGCGCTTTAGAAGTGATTATCGTGAATAATGAGATAATCAGGCGCTTAAGATAGCGCTAGGTAAACCTATATTGACACGGTTTTTGGTAGCGTGCTTTTATAGTGATTATGTGACTGTTAAATCAGAATATGGGGTGTTTTTTAAACCATGGTGCAAGACAATGTTCATATTTGCTCTTGTTGCTTAAAGTACTTTTAATCACTTATGACGGTATCACCGTATCACTCGGAACATTTTCAAGCGACTTTAATTCACAAGAGCCATATGAATATATGATCACTTTCAGAATACACATCCAAAGAGCCCCTTTACGCTATAACAACAGAAGTATTCCTCTTTGCTAATGTATTCAGCAATCCTACCCTATTAAATTTTTTAGCTCCTTTCAAGGTCTTTGCATTTCCTTTCATGTCCAACTCCAAAGACACTTTTAGCTTAGCTTCTTCTTCTTTTATTTTTTTTTTATAATTATTTTAGTAGGAGTGTATATTATTAATTAAATTCAAATTTAAACCATTAAATTCATAACACCAACTTTAAGAAAAATGTGATCTAATAAATTTAAACAGAAAGAATAGACCTCCTTGATCCGGTGATCCCTTCTGAAAGTAGCTTTGATCCCTGCTAAAAGTATCCAATATTCTTGATTCATCTTCCTAAACAACATATATCAAAATAAATAAAGACAGATAAGGTCGAAACTTGTTATTAACAAGACTATAACATAATACAAAAATTACACCTTTTCTCAATAATCATAATTACAAACGGATAGAAATCGACAGCTTTGAATTGAAGCATATTCAGGATGCTCATTATACCCATATATTTAAGACCCACAAAAGAAATTACCACCTTAAAAAAAACTTACCTTTGAACTTTTTGATAACATCCAATAATTGCATACATCTCCTAGTCAGTTTCTTCAACGTAACAATTTCATTCTTTTTGTTTATACCATCTTATCTTCTTCTTTTGTAATAACCTGCAAATACATCAAGAAGGGATGGTTTGATAGTTTAAGTAAACAGTAAATTGAAGGATACATATTAAACATATTTAACAGATACATTAAGGGCTTGGAGATGGACAGACAATATTTTCGAGTTCAGTAACAAATTTACAACTTCAGTGAGCAGTAACCATTCCATTCTAATCATGCCATTGTAAAACATGAATCTTTGCAACATATTAACTTGTTAAACCAATATCAATGCCTCAACCTCAATAGGTGTAAACTGCATACATGATATATGTTCTCTACTTTTATTTATTTACCATGTCCATACGTACCTTTGTAGGCTCAAATTTTTGGAAAGCAAAACCTTAAAAAACTAAAATAGAACCCCCAAACAATCCTGAGTGCTCTAGAATTTCTCTCGTTGAGCTACCGCACCATCTTTCATCCTTACAGGCCTGCTGAAAACAAAAGGCTAACAAACATTGTCGTTCATCATGACTTCCGTTATCTCTCCTTGTCTCTCCCACTGCTGATCTACTATACACATGCTCAGAAGTTAACTAACAAAAAAGGGAAATGAAAAGAAATATGACTAAATCACAGATAACAAAATAAGAATAAAATTACACCTTTTACAGCAATCCATAGTCTCAAGATAGCAAAGAACTAAATATGCACCTGTTTCCATATCCAACTTAAGTAAACTTATATAAATCAATTTTCCAGCCAAAAATTAAAGATATCATAACAAAATAAGACAGAACAGCCCAAAACATAAACCGAATGTTGTAAAAAAGAGAGAAACAGGGTCACCATCATTTATTGTCTCTTTGGTCCTTCCTTGAGCTGTAATACATCATAACCTATAATTCTAAAGTCAAACAAAATAGCACATAACACAAAAAAAATAATAATAAAAAAAATAAAATAAATAAATAACAATAATAACAATAGCAGCAGCAGCAACAACAACAACAACAACAATAATAATAATAAATAATAATAACAATAATAATAATAATAATAATAACAATAACAATAAAAATAATAACAATAAAAATAATAACAATAACAATAACAATAATAATAATAATAATAATAATAATAATAATAACAATAATAACAATAACAATAATAACAATAATAATAATAATAATAATAACAATAATAATAATAATTCCACAAAAACAGTGGTGGTAGTGGTGGTGGTAGTGGTAGTGGTGGTAGTGGTAGTGGTAGTGGTGGTAGTGGTAGTAGTAGTGGTAGTGGTAGTGGTAGCAGAAAGGGGAAAAGAATGGAAAGCAAAGAGCGAAGATGATGACACAAAAACAGTGTCAAACTATCTGGGTCCATGCGGCAATTTTTAAGGGCTCTACAGCGAAACAAAAGGTTCTACAAATATAATAGGTAGATAGATATAAAAGCAATGCCAACAGTGCACAGGTACTCCTCCATTAAACATGTAATGCAAAATAGAATCTTTATGTCACAATAATCAGTTGCATTTGTTTATGGTAACTACAACAATTCCACAAACAACGTTGTCTACAAAAAAGTCCTTCATAGATTATAAGTGAGTTTTCATTTGTTATTCTCTTTTTCGCAATCAACTATATGTAGTTTCACCACTAGTCTTTTGTTTCTTCGTCTTCTCCCCCTAATGATTATCACTGTCCGGATCATCATTGAGTCTCTTACGATGAACATTTGTCGTACACGTGCGTTCAAGATCCGCACCTCTGTACAAGTAACCAAACAATGCCGGTTTAGCATTCCTAAGCTCGGGTTGATCCAACATATGAGCTAGCATCATTTGCTTTAGTTCCTCAAACTCAAAGTCTTTGTAGTTGTTTGTAGGGCCTGATGTGTTAGGATGTGGTGTTGACGATGTTGTTGGTTGTGATGTGGGTTGTGATGCCAGGTATTTCTTGAACTGATCCGCAACAGCCTTCTCTATTTGTTCATTCACGTGAGCTATAGCAGTGGACGTGACGGTCTTCATTTGTGCAACAGTTACAAATGACGTTTCGTCAAGTTCTTGAGTTGTTGGTTCAGGTGTTGGGATCGGTGATTTGAGGTTTGGTGGTGCCTTTTGGATGGATGTTGTCTTCGGGATGAACCGTGGAGGTGGTGATGGTGGTTGCTCATGTACGGAGACTGTAACCACCGGTTCACGAGATGTAGTCTTAGTTGATCTCCTTGATGTGGGATTGGGTGTCTGCTTTTTCTCATTCCTACGCACCCATCTATAACTTCTGTCATCATCATCATCATCATCATCATTGTGATTATCTGATTCGGTTTTCTCCTCATCTTCATCCATTCCTTCGTTATCCTCACTATTGTGTTCCTCGTTTCCTAAACTAGTCATGGATGTTCCACCCTTATTCTCGCTAAAGCGTTCCTCTTCTCCGATATTTTCTTTCATTACGTGTTCCATTCCTTCGTCTATCGCAGCATCCCAATCAATCTCCTCATCTTCATCCATAGTGGAAGGATCCCAGCAGTGGTTGGTTGCACCAATTCTGACTCACTCAGCAACAGGTACAAGTTGGTCGGCAGTGAGTTGTTGAAATAGTTGTTTATCAGAAGTGGATGCCTCCTTTCGCTTCTTGGGTTTTGGCTTGCTGTGCTTGGTAGACTTATGTGGTTTTGTAGACTTAGACGGCTTTGGAGCAGGAGATTCAGCATCACTAACTTGTTCTCTAGCTAAATACCTTTTTTGATGCTTGTCTACCTTCTTCAAGTAGTCCTGATAGTAAGATGCATTCAGGATCTCACTCGTTATAAGAGCTTCAGGTATGGCCTTCCCAAAGACTTCATGTTTGGATCCCTTTGCTGTGAACTTGAGGAATCGAAGGACATGTTCATCATCAGGCAAATGGAGTGGAGAGTCTAATCTTTGATTGAACTGGTGCTTGCTTTGAAGGTGAAAGATGATCATCTTAGTGAACCTGACACTTGGAATCACAAGATGGTTGATCCTCTTCTTACCAACTTTGTGTAGTATGAAGGAGTGGATGGATTGCGTGAATTCTTCCCAAATCTTCTCAGCATAATCAATGTTGGCACCATTCACAATGCCCCAAAGAATCTGTAACACTGGTGCTCTTGCTCTTTCATAGCCAGAAGTCTTTCCGGTGAGGCACAAGTTGATGATTGTTAAGATTGCCCTCCATGGCTGATACATGTCATTAGTTATAACAGAGGATAGAGTGCTGACTACTTTAGGGTATCCCAGATCATTGACGAAGTTGATAAGATTATCTAGTGCTGGTGGAGAAGTAAACGGTTTGTTCACATCGACCGGTGTGATCTGAAGTGCGTCTCTGATAATGTCTTTATTGAGATCGAACCATTGTTCATCAAGCTGGCAGCTGAATCTTGCGGTATCTTTGTCATAATGCACTGTGTCCCAGAACTGCTGGATGTAGATGGAAGGAACAGAGGAGCAAGCCGTAAAAGCCCTGAAGAAATTGGTTTGCTTCAGAACGTCTACAGCAAGCTTGTAGATAGGGTTCTGTTGAGTCTTTCCCACATCCAGGTAACAGTTGCTCTTCCCAATAGAAGCCCAGTTGGCATGAGGTAAGATCTGATCATTTGTGCGAGTGGGTGGAGGAATAGCTGGTGCTTGATCATCAGGAGCATTAATGTCAGCCATGGTAACTGCACAGTCACAACCACAAAAGACATACATATGGAAAGGTGGTGTCAGGTGAGTTACAACATTAGATAAAAGCATACAAGTGCTTTAGCCATGTCAGAAAGACACATAGATCACAAGAGATGGCCAACTCAATAGTCAACAGATGCCAACTAATCCATGAGAAGACACAATTCCGTGACCAAGACATAATGATTAGAACGTAATCAGACAAAGTCACAAAGCACAGAATATGCAAGACGCAATGCACAGACCACAATGGTCAACTCGCAGTCACACACACATAGCATCAAAGCAAACCTCAAAGAGTGCACAGCAATGCACAAAACGCAGTCAGATAGTCGGCAAAACGCAATGATTATTTTGGTGAAGATAGTCAAAACGCAATGGGGCAAACCGCAACATCCAAGACACAGGTATATAATATTCCAAAATAGTCAAATCCCAGACTTATACAAAGCATAGAATCAAACCGCAATCAATCAAACCACAATGAATATAATATACAAAATAATCAAGACGCAGTCAGTCAAAACAACGCACGGCAAACTGCAAAGATCAAACCGCAGTCCTCAAGACGCAGACAAGCAAACCACAACAATGCAAAACGCAATGTCTATATAGAAGTGAGATACTCAAATCGCAATAGGCAAACCACAATCATCAAACCGCAGTAATATACTATATGCAATTGATCAAACCGCAAGTTTTTGGTACAAACCGCAGTAATTGCGATTTGGTCTGTTCAAATAATATTATAATCAAAACGCAGTTAAGAATTCATCATCAAAACGCAATCTAGCATGGGTAAGCAAAACGCAAACAAGAAGCCACAACCAAAACACAATCAAGAGACATTAAGCAGAAACGCAACCAGGAATGTTTACACAAATCGCAACCAAGAACTTTTTATCCAAAACGCAATCAGGAACACACCAAATACGCAGACTCAATCTCACTAAATTCCATAACAATGTTTACAGGCAACATGATTGACACAACTAATATAGTCCTAATCACTTAGGACTAACTCCCTACATTCCAGCATCAACACACACGTTACTTTGACTTATAAAAGTCAAAAAACTAAAAAAAAATGGGCAATAAGTATTTCCTGTCAATTCAATACCACTATGGTTGTGCAGAGCTCAAAATTACTAATTTGTGCTCTGCAGATGATTTAACGATCCTATGCAATGGAGATCCCTTGTCTGTTCAAGTCATTAAGCAAGCTTTGGAGGAGTTTAGTGCGGCTATATCCAAACATGGGAAAAAGTAGTATGTTTTGCAGTAACATTAGTGAAGAAGTCAAGAATGAAATTCTTGGAATTGTTCCATTCACTGTGGGAAAACTTCCAGTGAGATATTTGGGTGTGCCTTTGGTCACTAGAAAGCTAAGCATCACTGATTGCAAGAACCTTATTGAGAAAGTAAAAGTCAAGGTTATGGATTGGAAGAATAAGCTGTTATCTTATGCTGGGAGAATGCTGCAATTAATTGCATCAATCTTATCTGCAATGCATACATACTGGGCTTCAGTTTTTTTCTTACCAAAGACGATTATAAAAGACATTGACAGGTTGCTAAAAGATTTCTTATGGAGTGAAGGTGAGAAAGTAAAAGGGAAGTCAAGAATAGCTTGGAAAAATGTTTGTAAGACTAAGCAATGTGGGGGTCTTGGGTTTAAGCCTCTTGAAAGATGGAATTCAGTACTAATGATCAAACACCTTTGGAAAGTTGCTAGCAAAAAAGACTCCCTATGGGTGAAATGGGTCAATATTTACAGGTTAAAGATATCAAGCTTAAAGGTAACGGAATGGATTCCCCCAATATCAGTGTAGTATTTAGCTTATGGGGAATTGAGAAAGATATTGGTAATAATGGTTGATATGCTGAGATAAAAGTACCCACCAGTTGAGTTTCAAGTTGTATTGGTAGTGTGCAGAATATGATGTATCTGATGGCCTTGCCATCTCTATGAATTGATAATGAAAAATTGATTTAATTACCTTCAAATGTCAAAGATGGCTCCTTAGGTCCTCTTTCTTGATTCTGTGGGGGCTTAGGATGTTCATGTTTTGATATGTAATTAACCTCTGTGCTATGCCCATCATGTGAAAGTTTAACTTGCTTTCTAGCGAGGCAATTAGCATATGTACATTTGTAATAGATTCGAGCAAATGCATCTCCTTTAACAAGCTTCTGACCATATTTTCTCCAATTAAATCCATCCACTGGTGTTTCGGGAAGTTTGGCTTGTCTTTTAATTGGCGTTTCCGTCTCCCTTCTCACAGTTGTGTCAGCATTTGCTTCCGTGTCCTCCTATATGAGGAGCAATAAGAGCTTATAATTCTGATTTGTTTGTGAAATTATATCTTACAAGCAAAACAGCTTGATGATTTATATAACATGCTATAATTCCCTCTTCACAAAACGGAAAGAAGGCATTTAAAATTGTTCTAATTATACATTAATTAAACTGTGTGGTTGTGTCTAGTGAGAAATTATTATGGGCACGAAAGGAGATGAGAGTTGCTGTAATGTACCTGATTGTCTGTAGTCTCGGGGGACAATGGGGCGAAAGATTGTGGAATCTCAGCTTCTGGATTTGGTGGATCTATTAATGCCTGTAGTCGTTGTAATGTACCTTCGGGTAAAGTTTTCTGGACTTTATTATCAGCTGATGTTTCCCCCTTCTTTCTGGCAGGCTGCAAAAGTAAAATATTGAAAACTTATATTATATTTATTCTGCGCCATTACTATATGTTTGTGGTTGATATGATGTAAACTAAATTCATATACCGTTTTCTTTCCATTAGAAATACTCTTAGTTGCCTCCCTAGTTTCACCACCAGCTTTAGCTCTTGTCACGCGTCCAGATGGATAAACAGGGGTGTTGTTTGCTTCTTTACTTTGCCCCGCTTCCGATGGGCTTTGATCATCAGAAGTAATTCTGACCTTCAATTTCTTAGAAGGCTTTACATTTTTATCATTGCTACGAAGACCTGTCGGCTTTTCTCTCTTCATTGATCTTGTTACAACAGAACTTTTTTTATCAGTATCTGGACTTGTGTCCTTGGTCGGGTCTGTTAAGCTTGAGGTGGCAGCCGCACTCAATTCAGTAATACTTTAAAACTGTTTCAAATGAAGCATAACAAAAAGTTTGAATTCCATACATAAACACTCATAAACCATCGTAAATGGAATACATCAAATAAGTTACAATAAAACGTCGAAAAAAAAAACACGACCGGAGTAACGACTCACCCATAATTCAAAACCGATTTTGAAATGTAAACAATCATATACCTTGGTAAAAAGATCTCGATTCATGTACACATCGCATTAAAGGCATACCCCATTAACAATCATAAACCATCTTAAATTGGCATACAACAAATAAGTTACAATAAGGGGGTGTTTGTTTAAGCTTATATGTGGCCTTATGAGCTTATCTGATTTCGGATTGTTGGGTGTACAAACCCAATCCCACATCGGTAGAACTATAATCTCAATGTTAACATATAAGCTTGGTGGGCTACTCCTTCTATCACCAATTGGTTTTAGAATGGAACCTCAGTTGGGCTTATATGTTGGACTTGGTGAGATGCTGGGCCGTAGGAATCTCACACGGCTTATATTACATAAGCTTCTGGCAGACTTATGGGCTTATATAAGATTGTTATGATATAACAAGCTCAATAAGCCAAAAAAATGGAGCTTGTGTAATAAATTCCAAACAAGCCACACAGACTCAAAGCGGGTAAAGCCCTATGCTTTGAATTGTAAAGCCCTATGCTTTGAATTCCATTTTGACGAGTAAACAATCATAAACCTTGGTGAAAAATCTCCTCACATAAATAGCATACCAAATAAGTGCAGCACTAAAATTTAAAAGCATCACAGTCAAAGACCTTGGTTAAAATCGAAGCCCATTATAACAAAAAGTCTGAATTCCATAGATAAACCAATTCGTGTACATATATCACTTTAGAACAAATAATCTATACTACTATATAATGCATTTGGGACTATTCTATAATTAGAAAGGCTTAAAATTCAGACTTTTTTCAGCTTATTATGGAAAGATTTCAAAATTAATTGGTTAGGAGGCAGGTTGGTTAGGAAGTTGGTTAGGAAGTTTGTTAGGAACCAACTAAAATTATTTAGCTTAACCATCTCTACTTATAAAGCATAAAGACAACAGTTACAGGTACCCGCCGCCGCATTGCGCGGGTACCGTTCTAGTTTACAATAAAACATGGCGACGAAACACAAGTCACCCATATAATTCAAAACTCGAAACAAAAACGCAGCATAACTTCCAAAAAACCCACCATAAATTCCAGTTTTTTCACATCAAATTTCAGCATAAAAACCATAAATGTAGTTAAAATCCCCAAATTTCAATATAAAAATGATAGTGACAGCTAGTGAGTGTGTAGAGTTATAAAAAATGAAAGAAATGGTAGTAAAGCAGTACCCTTTCCTCGGGTCGGATCCATTTGCTGCTACCCACCCATAAACCAGAAGGAATTGAACGACGTCGTTTAGCTGGAGTTCAAAAGGTGAGTGGCATTCATTTGTTTCATGTCTAAAACCCTAGTCTACTTTATTTTCTTTCTTCTTCGGTTCAAAAAAAGTCAGAAACTCGGTGAAAATGAGAACATAGACCAATGGGGTGTGTTTCGGAGAGGGCTTATCGGGTTTACAGGGGGTTTTATTTTTACAGGGCTTAAATTTTTAAAATAAGTAGGTTTATATAATACTCGAACTGTGCATCAGGATTTTACAACGGTAGATAAGTTTATATCAACGTGATTTTACAACGGTAAATAGTTTTAGTGATAAAAAAAATAGTTAATATCATTTTTCATCCTTATAGTTTGCCGGTTCAATCAAAAATCGTCCCTGCCGTTTATTTTCATCGGGTTTGGTCCCCTGGTTTACAACCCATACGGGTTTGGTCCCTTGACCAACTTATCCGTCAGTTGACCATGTTTTATGATGACGTGGCTAATAAGTGGGGGGCAATTTAGTCTTTATAAGTGTTTTCCCTTATAACACAAACACAGTCTAAACACAAACACACATCATCACAAACACAAACACATCAAACAATGGTTAGATGCAATCGATGTGGATCAATAGCCATTATCAAAACATCATGGACACCTACTAACCCCGGAAGAAGATTTTATTGTTGTAGTAAAAAGGTAAGTAATCAATTTTTTATTTTCAAAAAACCCAAATCGACCTAAGTGGACCTAATTTTTGGATTTGGTTTATAGGTATCAAATTGTGGGATTGTAGATTGGTATGATCCTCCTATGTGTGATAGGGCTGTTCAAATCATTCTTGGTCTACTAAATTCAGTGAATCGGCTACAAGGAGAAGCACTTGAAGCTGCTAATGAAGCTAAAAGAAACAAGAAGTGGTTGATTGTCAGTTGGATCTTGTTTTTCCTTTATTTAGTTTTAAAGTGATATGCTTCTTGTAGTGAATCAGTAGGGTATGTTGGTAGTTGTAACAATTCGCAATTTCAGGTTAACTTTTATTCCCGAAAATTTTACTATTCACTTTTCACTATTCATCTCAGAAATTTTTATTTCATATTCTCGTAAGTTAAACTATTTTAACGATAATCCGAGAGTTTGACGCTCGTCGGATCATTTCTGCAAAAATCACAAAGCCGTGTCCGAGATTTACTTTTAGGTTTAAACGTCCTTCCAGCATCCCGATATATCCATAAAACATTATAAACTATAGAAATATGATTTTCTATCATTTTATGACAATTCCAAAAGTTTTGGAATTTTACGTTTTTCAGTTCAGCGTTTTACGCAAATTACGCGTTTTAGACCCGTGTTTCCAGTTTTTAGCAGGGTTTTAGCACCCGATAGATCCTACCACTCATTTTATATTTTATTATAGACTATATTGACATGTTTAACAATACTTTCAAGTTTCATATTTTTACGATAACCGGTTATACGTTTTGAGGCTTAATCATTTACGGTTAGCTTTTTACGGAGTCAAAATGCACAAATTAAGCAAGATAGCACCAAGAGTCATCATCTAGTCACCTTATCCTCATTCAAACCGCCAATGTGGGGGGGGGGGGAGTCACCATGGGTGGTTAAATCTTGACCATTGATCTCTAGGATAGTTACAAGTGTCTAAAACTAACCATGGTTAATTTCTAACCCAATATATGGTTAACTATTTTTCCTACCCTATAAATACCAAGCTAAAACACATATAAAACTTGCACCACACCTTCTTATAACCTTCAAGTCCTAAAACCTAAGGCACTTTTCTTATATTTTGTAAGAAAGTTAACTAGTTTTTTGAAAGAAAACTAGTGTTTGATCTTCAATCTTGGAAATTTTCTAAGAAAAGTTGTTATAACTTTAAAGTCTCCAAAAAGACGTCGTTATAATCTTCAAATAGCTTTGGACTTCAAGAAGGCGTCGTTATAATCTTCAAATAACCTCGGTTTATCATAGATTGCAAAGGGTGAAGCTTAAGTCTATCAAAGTCCGTACCTTACTAGTTACTTACCTTTCTTTTAGAAAGCCTCAAGTTGTAAGCAAACCCTAACATACTTTCTTGCTTAATTATCATTTACATGCTCTTTGTGTTCCTTTCATGCTATATATGTTCTTGTTATTGTGTTCATGATGTTTAAAAATTGATAAAACAAGTATTGGTATACATATGTTAACTTATGACAAGTAAACAAGCAAACTAGTGATTTTTATGGAAAACCACGACCAAAATAGTATAAATTTGATATTTGACACTTAATTACTGTTAAAGAGGACTTAACAAGGAAAACATAGCAATTTGAATCACCCAAAACGAGTACCCGAGTCAAAAGTTATGACCATTTGAAGCTAGCGAAACCAAAACGGCAAAACTGCCCAAATAGCATTCTGATCAAATTTTGATTTTTAAAGTCACCCTTCTGGTCCGATTCATCAAAAAGTTAAAACACGAAAGTTGTCTGGAACGACGTTTTCGTTCAGGAACAAAGAAGCTAGAGCCCTGAAAACGCTTTCCGAGTGATAATTTTCTTCAAAATCTTAACAGCTTATTTTAGACCAAAGCCACTATATTATAGTTATGATTTACTAAGACCAAAAGGTCTAATGACCTAAAGCCGAGACCACAACCATGGCTAAAGCCAAGGTTGAGTCTCAAGACCATGGAAAAATGACCAAGGTCACGGCGAAGCCATGACTAAATGACCATATAAACTTACTTAGGCGAAAACGTGAAACAAGGAGTTGACGATAACTTGAACAAACAATTTGGATCTACTCCACCTAAAGAACCATGAGATACAAGTTATAATAAACTTACCCTAATAACAATCTTCATGTACAAATAGACTTTCCTAAGTTTATTCAAATATTGGACATGTAACTTTTCGGATCAAAACTTATACATTTGTTATCAAATACTACAATAGTAGGGAGCCTCATGTGAGGAGTTCATTAAGTAAGCCGTCGAGATGAGTTGTGGATTTACGAGTTAAAGTGTCCTGGCTCCTCGAACGTTTACTTCATGACTTCTGAATTATGTCGGCCCGAACGGTAGTAAGAGATATACAACCTATACATGTTTCATAAACCATTTATATTCAAAGACTTACGCTATATACTAAGTACTACATCATGAACATTATGCAAGATACATATATGGGCAATTCTTCGTATTCTTAGACGTTACTCCAACCTAAGTCGCAACGTTCTATTATAGGCTGCTCTTAGAGACTTTCACGATTCGACTACCTCTTTGATTTCACATCACTTAAGCTTAAGGTGAGTCATAGCCCCTACTCTTTTCATACTTGTTTTAACTCTTGGGGGGGATACATGCTCAACTACTTGCTTACTTGTAAAAATACTCTTAAACATTTATACTTGATTGTGTTATACTTGATTGGCGTTATACTTGATTGGCATTATACTTGATTGCGTTATACATACTTGTTACACTATGCTTGCTTAATTTAAATACAAGATTCGTATTTACGTGCATACATAATACTCTATTCTGTCGGAGAGGTATTGGTAGTACTCATGGGAAGATGCCCCCTACCCTTGTGTCTATACTTGACCTTGGATGACGTAGTACTATTTGGGAAGATGCCCCGCCCTTGTGTCTATTCTTGACCTTGGGTGAATATAATCTGGTGCATTGTATAAACTAACTTTTAGCAGTGGGTTGTGGACACACAGGTTGCAAGTCTCTTATGGCGGGACTTGCAACTGAGTGGATTCTCAATGCCTTTGCTGTGTGAACATTCTTTTGAGGCTTTTTCAACTGTTTTAAGACACACTCTATGAACTCACCAACCATTGTGTTGACACTTTAGCATGTTTATCTCAGGTCTATAAGGTGATAGCTGTTGCATGGAGCATAGAGTCGCTTGGCATGTTTTGAAGACTTATGCTTTTATCTTTACCATTCGATATGTCTTAAAACTCTTATGTATTGTATTATGGAACTCAAGTTTGTAACTCAAAACTTATTAATCGAATGGTCACTTTTCAAAACGTCTCATTTAGAGTTCGTTTTCTATACCTTGTACTTTGTATTATGAAGTAGCACCCCTATGACACAGTCTTCCGCTGCGGTATTTTGGGGGTGTTACAGATTGGTACCAGAGCCTTGGTTATAGAGAACTAGGTTGCATTTAGTGCCTAGACTATAACTGATATAAACATTAAGACTCTCCTCTTTATTTTGCCTTACACACACTTCATGCGCATATGCTTATTGCTAATTGTTTGTTTAAGAGAAACCCCAGACACTAGTCAAGTCATCAAAAATTTAGAGCTAAGTAATAATTGTTTAATTAACTTAATCTTGTGACAGTTCTTGTTTGATAAGACATAAGATTAAGTTGAATAAAGGTTATTAGTTTCCTGTAGAGATTTGATGATTTGTCTTATACTTACTTTATATGATTCTAATACCTAGAAGTGGTTCATATATCCTAGTACGACACTCAAACCTTTCTACAAGCGTGACTAGTCCATTTCGTCATATCACCTTCTCTAGATACCCAGACTCCGTTACCCTTTCACAACTTAAGAGCAGATGATAGAAAGTCTACCCAATTATGTAGTACCAATTGTTGAGATATGTGTGTCTGGTAAATATGTATACGTGTGAAAGGAAGCAATTATAATTATGGTGGCCAACATAATTATAAATGCGTCACGACTCACGTAGACATATGTGACCATGCTTACATTAATCAACGATTGACTCAAATTGACAAGATTTAAGACTAAGTGGTCTAGGAATATCACCTCATATCTGACGTCGACAAAATGTCCCTCCTTGTAGATATCATGGCACCAAAGAGAGTAACTCGTAGCACTAGCCGAGGTGGTGCAACACCAAGAGGTGGAAGAACTGGTGGTCGTGGAGGTAGAGGAGCTGCTCACGACACTAGTAACCCTAGTAATGATAGTGGAAGAACTGGTGGACGTGGAGGTAGAGGAGATGCTCACGACACTAGTAACCCTAGTAACGATGGTGGAAATCCAGATGTCTCCACCATTATTGCCCAACAACTACAAAACCTACTTCCCACTATAGTCACACAAGTTGGCAATCACATGAACAATTCGGGAAACCACGGAAGCATAAATGACGCTACAAATGATGGAGGAAGGAATGGTAATAACAACAACAACAACAACCATAGGACTGGATGTACGTATAAGGAATTTACGTCATGCAAACCAATTGAGTTTAATGGCAAAGGAGGTGCATTGGCATATACACGATGGGTCGAGAAGATGGAGTCAGTGATTGACATCAGTAACTGTGCAATCCACCAGAGAGTGAAATATTCTGCATGCTTGCTATCAGAAAAGGCATTGACATGGTGGAACATGCAGATTCAAGCAAGGACTAGAGAAGCAGCTGTAGGCATGACATGGGACGACTTTAAGGGACTACTGAAGGAAGAGTACTGCCCGGTTAATGAAATGCAAAAACTAGAGGACGAGTTTTGGCATCACTCTATGGTAGGGGCTGGTCATGCAACCTACACAGATCGGTTTCATGAACTAGCTAAACTAGTTCCTCATCTGGTTACCCCTGAATCCAAAAGGATTGAGAGGTACATCTATGGCCTTGTTCCTGAGATTCGTGGGACAGTGAAAACAACCGAACCTCCCACAATTCAAAGTGCAATATTAAGAGCAGGAACCCTAACAGATGAGATGGTTAGGAATGGAACTTTGAAGAATAGTGATAAAAGGAAGGGAGCAGGTGAATCAGGCGAGCAAAAGGGTACAATGGTTGATAATAAGAGAGCAAGAGGATTTGCGGCAACAGTTTATGATCAGGGAAAGTATGAAGGTCCACATCCTAAGTGTAATAAATGTGCTTATCATCATCAGAGGTCTGAGCCCTGTCGAATGTGTACAAATTGCAATCAGAAGAGCCATTTTACAAATCAGTGTAAAGCAACGGCAAGGCAAGTAGCACCGGTGAATGCGGGCAATATAAGAAACAACCAAAAGACATGCTTTGAGTGCAACAGCCCAAACCACTTCCGAGATACTTGTCCTAAGTTAAATAGGGCACAGAGACAAGTGCTAGATAACCCAACTCTAGCCGTAATGCTTGAAGAAACCGTGAATACAATGTTAGTCCACCTCGGGGTCGAGCATACTATTTGGGTGCTAAGGAAGCCCGCAATGCGTAACGGGTACGTACCTTATACTACCATATTATTCTATTCTAAACCTAGCTTAATTATGCCGCTATTAAGATAAGAGACCTAGACACACTAAACTTCGGGACGAAGTTTCCTGAAGGGGTAGAGACTGTAACAATTCGCAATTTCAGGTTAACTTTTATTCCCGAAAATTTTACTATTCACTTTTACTATTCACTTTTCACTATTCATCTCAGAAATTTTTATTTCATATTCTCGTAAGTTAAACTATTTTAACGATAATCCGAGAGTTTGACGCTCGTCGGATCATTTCTGCAAAAATCACAAAGCCGTGTCCGAGATTTACTCTTAGGTTTAAACGTCCTTCCAACATCCCGATATATCCATAAAACATTATAAACTATAGAAATATGATTTTCTATCATTTTATGACAATTCCAAAAGTTTTGGAATTTTACGTTTTTCAGTTTAGCGTTTTACGCGAATTACGCGTTTTAGACCCGTGTTTCCAGTTTTTAGCAGGGTTTTAGCACCCGATAGATCCTACCACTCATTTTATATTTTATTATGGACTATATTGACATGTTTAACAATACTTTCAAGTTTCATATTTTTACGATAACCGGTTATACGTTTTGAGGCTTAATCATTTACGGTTAGCTTTTTACGGAGTCAAAATGCACAAACTAAGCAAGATAGCACCAAGAGTCATCATCTAGTCACCTTATCCTCATTCAAACCGCCAATGTGGGGGGGGGGGAGTCACCATGGGTGGTTAAATCTTGACCATTGATCTCTAGGATAGTTACAAGTGTCTAAAACTAACCATGGTTAATTTCTAACCCAATATATGGTTAACTATTTTTCCTACCCTATAAATACCAAGCTAAAACACATATAAAACTTGCACCACACCTTCTTATAACCTTCAAGTCCTAAAACCTAAGGCACTTTTCTTATATTTTGTAAGAAAGTTAACTAGTTTTTTGATAGAAAACTAGTGTTTGATCTTCAATCTTGGAAATTTTCTAAGAAAAGTTGTTATAACTTTAAAGTCTCCAAAAAGACGTCGTTATAATCTTCAAATAGCTTTGGACTTCAAGAAGGCGTCGTTATAATCTTCAAATAACCTCGGTTTATCATAGATTGCAAAGGGTGAAGCTTAAGTCTATCAAAGTCCGTACCTTACTAGTTACTTACCTTTCTTTTAGAAAGCCTCGAGTTGTAAGCAAACCCTAACATACTTTCTTGCTTAATTATCATTTACATGCTCTTTGTGTTCCTTTCATGCTATATATGTTCTTGTTATTGTGTTCATGATGTTTAAAAATGGATAAAACAAGTATTGGTATACATATGTTAACTTATGACAAGTAAACAAGCAAACTAGTGATTTTTATGGAAAACCACGACCAAAATAGTATAACTTTGATATTTGACACTTAATTACTGTTAAAGAGGACTTAACAAGGAAAACATAGCAATTTGAATCACCCAAAACGAGTACCCGAGTCAAAAGTTATGACCATTTGAAGCTAGCGAAACCAAAACGGCAAAACTGCCCAAATAGCATTCTGATCAAATTTTGATTTTTAAAGTCACCCTTCTGGTCCGATTCATCAAAAAGTTAAAACACGAAAGTTGTCCGGAACGACGTTTTCGTTCAGGAACAAAGAAGCTCGAGCCCTGAAAACGCTTTCCGAGTGATAATTTTCTTCAAAATCTTAACAGCCCATTTTAGACCAAAGCCACTATATTATAGTTATGATTTACTAAGACCAAAAGGTCTAATGACCTAAAGCCGAGACCACAACCATGGCTAAAGCCAAGGTTGAGTCTCAAGACCATGGAAAAATGACCAAGGTCACGGCGAAGCCATGACTAAATGACCATATAAACTTACTTAGGCGAAAACGTGAAACAAGGAGTTGACGATAACTTGAACAAACAATTTGGATCTACTCCACCTAAAGAACCATGAGATACAAGTTATAATAAACTTACCCTAATAACAATCTTCATGTACAAATAGACTTTCCTAAGTTTATTCAAATATTGGACATGTAACTTTTCGGATCAAAACTTATACATTTGTTATCAAATACTACAATAGTAGGGAGCCTCATGTGAGGAGTTCATTAAGTAAGCCGTCGAGATGAGTTGTGGATTTACGAGTTAAAGTGTCCTGGCTCCTCGAACGTTTACTTCATGACTTCTGAATTATGTCGGCCCGAACGGTAGTAAGAGATATACAACCTATACATGTTTCATAAACCATTTATATTCAAAGACTTACGCTATATACTAAGTACTACATCATGAACATTATGCAAGATACATATATGGGCAATTCTTCGTATTCTTAGACGTTACTCCAACCTAAGTCGCAACGTTCTATTATAGGCTGCTCTTAGAGACTTTCACGATTCGACTACCACTTTGATTTCACATCACTTAAGCTTAAGGTGAGTCATAGCCCCTACTCTTTTCATACTTGTTTTAACTCTTGGGGGGGATACATGCTCAACTACTTGCTTACTTGTAAAAATACTCTTAAACATTTATACTTGATTGTGTTATACTTGATTGGCGTTATACTTGATTGGCATTATACTTGATTGCGTTATACATACTTGTTACACTATGCTTGCTTAATTTAAATACAAGATTCGTATTTACGTGCATACATAATACTCTATTCTGTCGGAGAGGTATTGGTAGTACTCATGGGAAGATGCCCCCTACCCTTGTGTCTATACTTGACCTTGGATGACGTAGTACTATTTGGGAAGATGCCCCGCCCTTGTGTCTATTCTTGACCTTGGGTGAATATAATCTGGTGCATTGTATAAACTAACTTTTAGCAGTGGGTTGTGGACACACAGGTTGCAAGTCTCTTATGGCGGGACTTGCAACTGAGTGGATTCTCAATGCCTTTGCTGTGTGAACATTCTTTTGAGGCTTTTTCAACTGTTTTAAGACACACTCTATGAACTCACCAACCATTGTGTTGACACTTTAGCATGTTTATCTCAGGTCTATAAGGTGATAGCTGTTGCATGGAGCATAGAGTCGCTTGGCATGTTTTGAAGACTTATGCTTTTATCTTTACCATTCGATATGTCTTAAAACTCTTATGTATTGTATTATGGAACTCAAGTTTGTAACTCAAAACTTATTAATCGAATGGTCACTTTTCAAAACGTCTCATTTAGAGTTCGTTTTCTATACCTTGTACTTTGTATTATGAAGTAGCACCCCTATGACACAGTCTTCCGCTGCGGTATTTTGGGGGTGTTACAGTAGTCATATGTATGTAGCTTAGCAAGACATTGAAGCTTGTGGTCAAGTTGTATTTTAGGTTAAAATGAATGAAAATGATCAGTTTCAACTTGACAAAGAAAGTAGTCTTTAACTTCTTTCATTAATGCATTCATAGATGCATATTTCATAGGTGTATTACATTACATAGATGCATTAGACAAAAGGTTGTTAAAGATATTACATAGGGAACTTAGTCCATTTTCCCTTTCCCTGAGGTGCCAGTTGGTGATGTTTTGTACAACCCCCTTCCACCTCTGTCCCTGGATGACCTCCCAAGTGTGCTTGTTTGGTAAGCCTTCACTTGAACCCTTCCATCATATGGCACATCCTTAACAGGAGTATTGTTAACAGGATAGCTAGCAAAAGCACTTGTTGCCTTTTGTGAGATACCTTGATAACCTGTAATCACCAACTTAGACTCAGCTTGGTCAGTTGTAGCCTTTTTTGACACACCTTGATCCTCCTTAGATGTTGAATGATAGCTAGACACCCAGCTATCATCAAAGAAGCTAGAATCAGATCTTGACTCAACCATCTTTCCCTTTGCTTTTTTGTTACCAGAGCTTGTACTAGTATTTTTTTTGTGGAAAATAAGTATTCCAACTATCTGATATGAATCAGATGATAGTTCAATGACTTTAGGCTTGGAACTCATAATTGATAGTAGTATTTGGATGAAATTTGTTGTTTTGATAGTGTTTGATGTTGTAATTTTGTGTGAGCAACATATGAATTTAAAGAAGATACCAACACAAAACTCTAGGTAAAAGTAAATGGAATTAAAGGCTTGGTAGATATATGTAGTTTCTCACAATTAGTTTGACTGCAAATGCATTAAAAACATGCTTTTTGTAACTGGTACTTTGACCCAAAGACTTTCAAAGTCTTACCCATTAAAGTTAGAGCATTTTGTAATTGTTGGTGGCTATTTATGGTGTTCAACAGCTACCCTTGTGACCATCTCCTTTATGAGTTTGCTATTAGCAAACTGTTGACCAATAAAGAAATTTTCTTTTCATATTTTACCCTCATTAAGCTTATTCATCCTAGCCAACTTCCTTAATGCTTTTCTCCTCTCACCTTCATCATCTGAGTTAGTCCCACTACATAACTCTTCATTATCAACATCATCCTCCTGGACCACCTCATTAACTTCTTCTACAGTCTCTGCACATCCTATCCATTCTAAATTTTTGTCTATGTTCTTCTTAAATTCATCCATATCAACATCTACATTGTTCATCATCTGCTCTTCATCAACTACAAAATCACTATCGTCACTATCATCACTGTTTGATTCACTGTCACTATCTGAACCATGTTCACTACCTGAACCATTGTCAGTCTCCCCACTATCTGAACCATGTTCACTATCTGAACCATGTTCAGAACCAACAACATCTACATTTGGGCTTTCATTCCTACTAGACTGGCCTACATTCTTTTTCAACCTTTCAACCTTGCTTAAGCAATTCCTCGACCACTCATCCTCACTTACATCATCAACTACATCATTATCAGCATTTTCTAGTACATCTTGACTATCATCAGCCACATTTTCTAGCAAAGCAGGTTCTACATTCTTACTATTCTTAGAAACACAGTGATCAACATCTAAATCAATAACCTTATACTTAGATACATGGGTCATCAATTCCAACACATCTTTATCAGTCTCTAATTTTCTCAAACCATTATCTAAATCTGAGTTAGGTAACTTGTAAAAAAAGTCCACACCTGAACTTCCATTTTCATACCCTAACTCTTGCATCATTATGGCAACCTCAACAACAGAGAATCTCGCTGAATCAATTGTATCTATCCAATTCACCTTCTCACCTTTGTAACGTACCTTAGAAGGGCTTGTGAATGCACCTCTATGGTTAATCTTTAGGCAAAACACTGTTGGAAACTTACCTGAACACAAAAATAACGATTTACATTACAACCTCTTATTTACATTAAAAACAGAGTACTTTCTCTAGTGTTTACTTACGATAATCATGGTAGGGATTTGAAGTTGAGCCCTTTTTACGCACCCTCCACTCACACAACATTGTGTAATTACTCTAGGGTTTCATTCAATTAGATAGCGAATTTTGTGTGTGTTTCAGATTTGGGAACCATGGGGATGAATAATGATGTGTTAGGGTTTGATAAAGAACCCCCAAATTCGCGCCAAAGGTGAAGTACCAAAAATACCCCCGTTATATTAGTCTAACTATGGGATTTAACGGTCAACTGACGGATAAGTTGGTCAAGGGACCAAACACGTATGGGTTGTAAACCATGGGGACCAAACCCGATGAAAATAAACGGTAGGGACGATTCTTGATTGACCCGGCAAACCGCAGGGACGAAAAATATTAACTCTAAAAAAATTATGGGTTATAAATGAAAAATAATAAAAGTTTGAGAATTTGGAAATTAAACATAATGTTTTGAAATCCGGTTCGACCCGGATGGTTCAATTGGTTGAACCGTTCCGGTCGAAAAACGGGTCAATTTGGGTCGAAAAAATGATCAAATTAACCCGGGTTAACCCGTCGGGTTTGAAGCATCCCGGGTCAACCCGGTTTTCGATATGTATTAGTAGCAAACATTTCAACACTTCAATACTTTCCAAATGCATGCTTTATTTCAATATACTTTCCAAATGTACTAAAAGCTTGACAATTTTTCAACATTTCAACATTTATCATTTTTACTTTATATATAGTATAGAAGTCTTGTTTGGCGTAAACTTTTAAAATAAGTCATGTTTGGCGTAGAGGTTTATAAAGTCTTTTAAAACTATAAGCCCAACCAAATAAAAGAGGCTAAGGGTATGTTTGGCGAAATGGGTTGGGACTCTCGAGCTGAGCTGACGCTATAAACCGAAATTGAAATTTGTATTTTCATAAACTTGTTTAGCAAATTAGTTTAAGCTTGAGCTTATTATTGCTAAATTACTAAAATGAACGTAATTAAATAAACATATAGTATATTTTAGATATTTTTGTGGGTAACAAATTAATTAATAGGTTAAAAGCTCCAGTTTAAAATTTTTAGCCTCTTTTATTCGGTTGTGGCTTATAGTTTTAAACGTTTTCATAAGCCTTGACACCAAACAAGACTTATTATACAAGCCGACTTATTTTAAAAGTATAAGCCCCCGTAAGCCTCGATAAGCGTTCTCCCAAACACAGCCAAATTCTAAACCGGGCTTTTAAATATTAAATTACTTATTTACTGCAACTCATAACTAACTATATTATTAGCATATGCTTATTTAATTATGTCCTTTTTAGTAAATTTTGCAATAATGAGCTCAAGCTTAAGCTAATTTGCCAAACAAGTTTATTTCAGTTTCGGCTTATAATATAAGCCACAGCCCAACCTATTTCGCCAAACATACCCTAAGGTGTCATTTATTTATTGCAAGAAGCATTTTTTTTCCCTCTTTTCAATTCTTTTGTCTATGGGCGTAGAGGTATTTGTTTATTTTTTTGCAAACATAAGTGATTCTTTTCACTTTTCACTTCTTAATAAATTAGACATAAACTCACTTATTCTCACTTATTCAACAAAACCCCTATCTATTTCTTTTTAATTTTTTTCTTTCAAAAGCACAAAAAACAAACGGATTTCTTCCTTGCAGATGAAGACTTTAGATATACATTTTCTTCTGCAGACATGGTTTCATATGAAGACATAAAACCTCTGAAAAAACAAACGACACCTAATTGTCACTCACACTTGTGATTTGGTTCTCAATTCTGGTTTGGTTCGGTTTTTCAATTCTTATGCTCATCCATATTTGCTTTAAAAAAGGTATATTGGATTATTTTCTTAAAACAAAATAATGTTATTAACTGGTTTTTTGATATTACTATATTAGTATGTTAAGATTTTGTTTGTTTTTATACTAATGGGGTGTTGTTGTTAATGTGATTAATTAATTGTTTATCGAGTTTATTAACAGTGTTGAAAATGTTGAGTGGGATGAAGATGGTTGATGAAAAACGTTAAATTATATTAGAGTGAAGTGAGTCGAAACCGATGTAGATGGGTTGGTTGGCGGCATGGACATGTCGCATTTGTTTTTTTTTTTTTTTTTTTTTTTCCCTAATGGGGTTGTAATATTGGTGTATGATACTGGCATGAAGCCGGTCAACACTCGAAGCCAAAATGTGAGTGAGGGGAGGGATGTAACCCTTGTCACGCATGGCTCACTAGCCAACTAGGCGCCACATGGGCAGGTCACGAGTGACCATCTCCACTACACCCACCCTAAGATATTATAAGTAGAACTATTACATATTGAAAAGGTTGTGCGTTCAAGTCTCGTTGGAGACATTTGTGAGATACATGGTATATGTGAGAAAATATACATTTCTAAAAAAAGCAAGTACTATATATTGAAAAAATGTGATGATTCTACAACTGTTGTGTAAAGTGTAAATCTTTGTTGATTCTATCTTATTTCAACAATTCAGATGCAATTATATGCATCAAACTTACAATTAATATGACAGGAACCACAGCTTATATAACACCATTGTCCTGCATTATTAAGAATACGCTATATTTTCAGATCAAGATATACATACATACATGATACATGCCTTAAGAACAACCTACTCTGTCAACACGACATTCTCAATGTCTGTAAACTTCTCTTTAATTGCTGCTTTGACTCCCGACCCAATTGACTCAGGCCCGGTATACTTCACAATGCATTCCCCACCTTGAACGGATAATACCTCCACACTTCCACCAAAGTTGGTAATCGCTGGCCTCAGAATTTCAAGATGCCCATTCACTGCCTGCAATTATAATATTAACAATATCATTCCTATAGATAACATGTGGCAAATTGTGGGCAGGTCGGCCAAATTGGGTAACGGGGTCAAAAGGATTGACCAGTGAACACTTTTCTGTCATTTTTCAGAAGAAAAAAAATATACGCTAGTATGACTACGAATTTAATATTGAAACATTTAAAAAGTTTATAATTCGAATAAAGAGGATCTATAGAAGGTTGTATGCTTTAAAATAGACTTTAGTCGACATTCAACCCATTTCCCCTTTTAGCTATGAATTTTATTTAACCCATTTAAGTGAAACACAACCCAAGTCAGCTTTAACCCATTTCGCTTTTAGCAACATTTTTTATTTGTTACAATTGACCCTTTTGATATAAAACACAGCCTGAATCAACCCATTTGACCCCTTTGACTTCTGGCTAATTTTATTATGAGGCCCATTTCTCTTTTGAACTAAAAACTCATTTGACCTGATTAGAAATAACACAAACAAATCGACACATTCATAAGTATGGGTCAAAACTGCCACGTCTACTATAATATGTTCTTAGTCTCAAGTCTTTTAACATAACGATTCAAGTAAAGAGCTTGCCTCAACAGTTGTTTCAGCAGGTTGTTCATCATAAACTTGAACAATATCCTTAACAGCATCTCCAAATTTTTCTTTGAGTACTCTTTCAATCCCCATCTTCATGGTTGTTGTTGAGCTTGGACAAGTACCACATGCCCCTGATTCATATGTTCTTTCAAGGTCAATTACAATTATTACGATCTTATAAAGATTCAGCATCTCATTTTAAGTGTCAATTAGTTACTCTCTAACGGGCGTGCAGATATGCACTTTGAAAGTGATTAACATGAATAATGAGAGAATCAGACGCTTAAGCTAGGGCTTGGTAAGTAACTAGATAAATCACTTTAAACACACATCGAAACACCCTTACTACAAATTTGAATGTGGAAAAAGCTCATAACTATATTGACACTTTTTGGTAGAGTGTTTTTATAGTAATCATGTGACTGGTGCAAGACATAATGTTCATATGTGCTCTTGTTGCTTAAAGTACTAATAATCACTTTTGACTGTATCACCCGAAACATTTTAAAGCGACTATAATTCACAAGAGCCATACGGATATAACAACAGAAGTATTACTCTTTGCTAGTGTACTCAGCAATCTTAACATCTTTTGAATAAAAATTTATAGCATTTTGAAAGTGATTATCTGTTTATTGCGTTTCAAATTGCAAATATTCAGTTTCTAGTGTTTGGGTATAGTGACTAATTATTTAGGGGTCAAGCGATCAGTTTTGGAGTAGCTACAAGGTTGTAACAACACTAATTTTGGTTATCTGACTATTATCGGGCCATTTAACATATGACTCCTTAAATATGAAAGTTCGAAAAAAAGTCATATAACTAATTATCTACATTCAAATATCTCACACTACCCATTTTGTTAGGACTGTTTATCTTGAGTCTCATAATCACTTGCAAACCCAATGTCAAACACCGCCGAAGCTAGTATCAAACTAATCCATTAATGCATTTACGTCCTACAAAACTAGGTTATGGATTCGCTTATTTGAAGAGCTTGAGCTATTTTATATACAAATAAAAACAATTTATAAATTTATGTATTACTTGGAAAAAGGCGTTTGTATTAGCTTATGAACTTATAGATGTAAATATATAACTAATGCAAATAAGCTTATGCTGAAGAGTTTAGGCAGAACGGCTTTATTAAGTTAATAAGCTTAATCTCTTTAGCTTCACAAAACACTCACAGAGGTGTTTAGCTAAATTTCTTAAAAAAAAAAAAAAAAAAAAAAAAAAAAAAAAAAAAAAAAAAAAAAAAAAAAAAAAAAGAGTACTTTTAGCAAAAATCTCTCTTTAGATTGTATCTGGTCAAGCTAATTAAAGGTGCTTAGCGGAAATAAGCTTACCCAAACAGTTGTTCATATTGTCAAAATACAATTAGCCATTAAGCACCTGAATAGGCTAACCCAAACACCCCCTTATACCATTTCATTAATGCAATAAGCTAACCGAAACACCCTCTAAAGAAACATCATGTGATGGAAACTATCCTAACATGAAAATGTTGCAACATTTTATACAACATTTACAATTACAAGTGGACTCCACACTTGTAGCCTCCTATTCAATCAGCATAACACTAATTAGAACTCTTTTACGTGACTTAACATGCACATACATAGACCAATTGCAACATAGCTTTTATTTCTCTCGACATGGATATATAATTGCAATACAGTTTAAACTTTAGACTAGCAACTCACATTATCCTCAGCTTATACAACAACAAAACCCAAACCTGTCCAAGCAAGGGTATGGGGGAAGTAAGATGTAGACAGTCACACCAGGTAGGGAACAGAGAGAACAGGGACTGCTTCGAGATGACCTCTAGCAAGAGTGTGTGTCGGTGTATATGTGAGCAAAATATATAGCATATGTATGTGTGTGTGCGCTTTTGCGGGAGAGATGAGACTAGAAGCATATATAAGTAAAAACGCATACAAGCATATAACAAAAAAGCAAAAAAGCATACAATCATGCAAGGATACAATAAAAATATGGGTCTATGAGCATATATAATTATGTGCAACAAAAGACGCGGCATAACTTATAGATATATACAACTATAGATATCTGTATACACGTAGGCTACTAAGATCACCTACCTAAACGCAGGAGCATATATCTACACTTACGTCAAATGACATCATCTAGAAAGCCTAGAAGCAACTAACTATGAATTTACCAAGAAACGCATGAGCAAATATGTACATGCTAGGCTGCTAAGCCTAAAAGAAAAACTACCAAACCGCGTAGACCCGCTAGTCATTTATCCTAGTTCTAAATCTCCACGTGTTCCTATAACATGTCATGTCCTTGGCCAAGAAAAGCCCTTTCAGTTTAAGGTGTTTGTTTTAACTTATATAGCAGGCTTATGGCTTATGTGGTTTTCCGCTTATGTTTCATAAGCTCACTTTTTGTGACTTATTTGAAACTTTTCGGCTCATTAGATAAGCTTATTATGTCATCAACAACCTTATTTGTGAGCTTATGAGCTTATTTGATTTTGGCTTATATTTCTTAAGCTCGATTTTTCTAGCTTATTTTGAGACTTACGAGCTTATATAAGTTTATTACTCCCTCCGTCCCATTTTAATTGTCCGCGGGCCCGAATTTGACCGTAAATATTTTTGTTTGTATTATATAACACTTGATGAAATTTATATCATTGAAAAGTTCGTTAAACGAACTTTTCAATGATATAAATTTCATCAAGTGTTATATAATACAAACAAAAATATTTACGGTCAAATTCGGGCCCGCGGACAATTAAAATGGGACGGAGGTAGTATGTCATAATAACCTTATACACCCCTACATGTCTCTAAATAAGCCAGAAAATTTTGCTTATGAAATATATAAGCCGAAACCAAATAAGCACGTAGGCCCACAAATAAGCTTAAAACAAACACCCCCTATGTCATCTATATCTATACTACTATATAATGCATTTGGGACAATTCTATAATTAGAAAGGCTTAAAATTCAGACTTTTACTTGCTTATTATGGAAGGATTTCAAAATTGATTGGTTATGAAGGGTTGGTTAGGAAGTTGGTTAGGAAGCAAGTTAGGTTAGGAAGTTTGTTAGGAAGCGGTTGGTGGTTCAAACTAAAATTATTTGGCTTAACCATCTCTACTTATAAAGCATAAAGACAACTAAATGTTTAACCGAATAACGTAAAATATAGTCACAGGTACCCGCCGCCGCATTGTGCGGGTACCGTTCTAGTGTCATAATAAGTCTAAAAGTTTCAAAATAAGCCACAAAAAATGAAGCCGAAAACCAAATAAGCCAAAAGCACGCTATATAAGCTTACACAAACACTCCCACATAAGTCTATCCTCCCACCTAAGTTTCGGCCTTTTGCGACTTTAACTAAAACATAGTAACAGATAAAATTTTATAAAAAAAATGTATATATAAAAAAGAAACCTTGTAGCTTAAGGGAAACGACACCGTTTTGAACCCCAACAACATCAACATTGCCACCATCAGCAATCAAGTAAGGCCTGACGTCATCAAGAACCTTATCCACGTTTTCTGGGTTCAGTTCATATTGCTCAGCTGAGTAAAGCCCACCACTTGTCGCGTTCACTGCAGTGATACATCTTTGACTTTGACCAACTGTTGTCTGTGTAGTGTTTTTTATTGCTATTGATACTGGTGTGTGTGTCAAGTGTGTGTTTGTGTGTGTGAAGGTTGTTAGTGGTGGTTGGAAATGAAGATGTGACGTCATCATGGGTGTTGTGTACGTCATCGTTGGAGCCACCGTTAAATGGGTGGGTATTGAATTGATAATTTGATGTAAAAGAAGATTATGAGTTTAGTCCTTGTGTGTATTTTATTCTACATAGTTAGCCCTTGTAAGTTTACTTCTTGTTAGATCAAGAACTAAACATGTAATTCACATTCGGTTGGGTTCTCGGTTTCTATTTTTACCGCCCGGTTTGGTTCTTACCGGTTTCAGACCCGTTCTCGTCCTTACATTTAAGCATAAGTTTGTTAATACAAATAGGGATTAAGTCGTAGAATAGCAATGTACTTTTCAAAGTGTTTCGTTTTGATATGTGTACTTTTTTAAATTTATAGAATAGCAATGTACTTTCCATAAGAGTTCCAGTTTGGTACGTGAGATGATGTACCAAATTGAAACACTTATAAAAAGTACATTGCTATTCTACAACTTTAAAAAAGTACACGTACAAGAATGTGACACTTTGAAAAGTACATTGCTATTCTACAACTTAAAAAAATACACGTACCAAAATAGAACACTTCGAAAAGTACATTGCTATTCTACTTTACGGTCTCTCAATGCTTCGATAATGACAATTATAAAATCATATGACGTAGAAGTTTACGTAGCCAAGTTACTAGTCGTAAGTTTTCATCTCGACATAATTCACTAAAGTTAATAATGGGGTTATAAAGCTGGTTGAATGATCAAAGAACACAATTGCATGCATATAGCATTAATCATTTGTATAAGTTTACTTACTCATGACTAAACACATATTTTCCAAATAAAATCATGGTTAGATAACTAGGAGAAAATAATTAGGCTATATTAGAAAACAAATCTAACCAAATCTAGCAAATATTTCCTTTTTGGTGTTAAAAAAGATTAGGCATCTAGAAACAATGTCTTACTAAGATTGTAGAATGATTTGGAAAGATTTTTGGTTAACCACAAAGACAAAATATTGTATCTAGGTGCCCGTCAGATCCATTATTATCAAAGAAGGATCCTCAATAGAGGATTCGTGGATCCGCCGGGGAGCTGAAAAATGGGCAGAGTTTTATGCCTATAACTAGAGTCATAATCTCAAATTTTTGGCTCATCCCTTTGCATATTTGTCTAACCTTTTCTAGATACTTACTTGCATTCATAAACTATACACTCTTTGATCATTTCACTTGTTCTATAACTCACTACAAGTGATCCATCATCTACCGCTTTGTGTACAAGTGAAGAACACAAGAAGATCATCAAGCTTTTAAGTGTTGTAGTTGTTAGTGTGTACATTTATACATAGTTGCTTAACTTTGAATATTGTTGTGTCATTATACTCCACCATCATACACCAAAGATGTTAGTTATCATCATACACCAAGTTAGAGGGATCGGTTAGTATTTTAGGCTTTAAAATATATTGTGAATAAAGGTTGGTCTTACCTCGACAAAGACTCGATATCTAGTTTAGTATCGGTAAAGATACTAAGTGACGTTGTAAGGTTTTCTCTTCTGAAAGGGAGCTTGCTCATATAGTGCTTACGAATTCTCGAGTTTGGTACTTGAGGAGTGAAGTAGAGCGAGGAAGGAAGCTTCATGACAAACTACTATAAATTATTGTGTCTTTGGTTTGTTCTTTCTATTACTCTCTTGCATTTACTTATTCTTTATTGCATTTACTTACTTGCATATCGATTTAATTTCACATAAAGCGAACGAATCTAAATTTACTTAAAACTATTCAACACCCTTCTGGTTTTTCACAATTGGTATTAGAGCTATGTTGACCAAGATTTTTAAAAGAAAAAAATACACCGTTGGTCCCTAAACTTTCCATGAAACATCGCCATGCACCTTAACTTTTGAAAAACGTCTTCATGCGTCCCTCCTCAAGTTTTTTTAGGCCGATTGCTTCCTTTGACCCGTTTTTCGTCGGTCAACGTCGTTTTCTGCCGTTACATTTTGTTTTTAGCATAAGGGTAATATCGTCATTATGTAAAACCGTGTGCTAAGGCACACGCGGTATCTGCAGCTGCTACAGTAATTATATGTTAATAAAATCAAAACTTATTCACACTCATCCCTAAACTCTCCTCTTTCTCATCAAATCTTATCCTAAAATATTTCTGATCAAATCTTAAGAATGGCGCGATGCGGATGTGGCAGGTGGGCGGTCCTAAGGACATGTTGGAACAATGTCAACGCCGAAAGGCGTTATTATGATTGTCCGGTGGAGGTGCGTTCATGGTTGGGTTGCTTTAAGTTAAAATGTCACGTATAGTTTAATCAATGTTTTAGTCTAATGGCTGTTTTTTATTACATGTTTATGTTCAAGTTACGAGTTTAAGCGTCAAAGTCTTGATTTTAGATTATTAACTTTTAGGGATCCACATGTCCCTTCAATGGGTGGTACGATCCACCAATGCCACCAAGAGCAAAGGTGGTGATCCTCTACTTGAGGAGTCAAATTCACCGTAATGAGGCGGTATTACAAGAATGCCAAGCAGGCCTCATGGTTGAGACATTGGAGGCCGTCAACGCCCGAGATAGTGCAATCGAGCTAGAGGCTGCTCACCAAGCAGCTGTAGCTGAGCTCCATCTGGAGAAGGAGAAAGTTTTCCGCTTGAAGAACTTGTGTGTTATCTCGTGGATACTCATCGTTTTAGTTTGCATATGGTGTATGTAGTATATTTAGAAAGACATGTTTTTTGTGTTTTGCAAAGCTTCCTAGAATGTAGAATGCATGTACAGTAGTTTGGTTTGTGTTTTATGGAAGCATTATTGTGGGTGTAGGTTGTTTAGTGTTATATGGAAGCGTCATTGTAGGTTGACTAGTAGAAAGCTTTGACTTCATCAAATTTTGGTAATTGGCTATGACTAATACAAAGCTTTGACTTATTTGCTCTCTGTCAAAATACAAAAACATCAGCCAAGTAAGAACTCAAGCATGATATGATTTCTTACATAATGCAAAATGGATATATTTCCAAATGCATAAAATTTTGTAGTCTACATAGTTTAGAAACACACATTCTTAAAACATAGTTCATAAACACACATTCTTAAAACATAGAAAATATTGTCTAGGAATTACATATTGGATGAAAACCATTGTCTTAGGAATTACATACTCAAGCAGCATTCACTTGATTTCCAGTAACAGACTGGTCGACACTTGCTTGTTTAGTTGCTTCGAAGTTGTTACCTTTACCCTTTCTCTTCTTCTGTGATGAAACTTTTGGCTTGGATGAACCTGTTTTTTGAGACTGTTGCTGGCTTGACTTTCAGTAACACCTCCTTGCCCAAGACATGTTTTCTTGTTGTGTCCAGCATTGCCACAAATTCCACAAACTACACTCCTACTAGACTGTGACAACTTACTTTATTTATCAGTATCATCATTTTCTGTAAAAGCCCTAGTTCTCTTCTTTCGTGGCATACCCAATGGTTTATGATGCTTAGGTTGTAGGCACATTTGACTTTTTCCAATGTTGATATCCCCTGATGGGCTGGATATGGTGTTTTTATGTTTCTGCCCATGTCTTAAGCAAGTAACATGGATGAACCCATGATTCTACAAATCCTACTTCGATTCCATTGAACCTCATATACCGGTTGGATACAATAGCACGTTTGCATGGCATACCTGCAAGCTCCCATCTTCTACAACTACAAGACCTGGCTTTAATATTTACCAACCGCTTTTCTCCCCATCCACTAACCTGATAGTTATCTCCTTTAATCCCTAAAACGGTGTATTTATAAGCCTCTTTCTTATTGAAGTCTAACATGCCTTTGATGTAAACGGTCTCGGACACTTGTCAATTGTATGCATAACTGTAAAACCTCACGAAAATTCGTATAATTAACTTCGGTTAATTATATAAATAATATTTGTCATTATTGTAATTACCATTTTTACGGGGAAATTTAAAATTTTCTTTGTATATTAAAATGGTCACGATTACGATATTGTCAAATTCGTCAAACGACAAAACAAGTTCTCGACAAAATTAACAAAATATTAATATTTCACTAAACTTAATTACTAAAATTAATTAATAAACCGGACCCTTAATACTAAGCCCAACCCCTCGATTCACTATTCATCGGCCCATCGCCACAGGCCCATTTTTTCTTTGTTTTAATTTTTATTCGATCGACTAAGTAAGCTACAAAACGTCTCGTTCATTTTTAATTCGTACACACGACCTATGTATATTTTTGCATATCCTCATTAAGCTCCTAGCCAACTATTAGTGTGTCGAATCTCACGTTCACACGTTGAGTTTTGATACGTTTTTACGAGGCAAAGTGTTTAACCATAAATCGACTTAAACGATTTGTAATTTATTCAATTCTTATCCGTTTTAATCCCCGTTTGTTTCTAAATGCTCCTAATAATGTTTCTAAGATGATTTTATGCTCAAATGTCAAAGATGATCAAGTATAAATAAGTAGTATACGATTTTGTAAATCGTATATATAGATAATCACTTGGTCGACATTGGTATGAATCACCCAACACATTCCTTCTTTTGTGCTCTCACAAATCTTTCTAAAACAATATAAAAATGCATATAGAAGCTAGTTCACTGACATGCATTGTCCTTGTGTCTCTTTGGATGAATTTACAAACCACACGATTCGTTTCAAGTTGATACATATATACGACCATGCATGCACTAGCTTCATATCATTTCCATACTCTTTCACATACTCCCTCAGTTCTAAAAATTACCTCTACAACTCAAAGAGTCGATTGTATATAAGCTTGGACGCAAGGAAAGGAAATCGGTTTTTAATAATAAGTATAACGTTTGGGTTATACTTGGAAACGTGATATTCTTGTGTTCTATCCTATCACTCTCGACCTTTGATCATCTCTAAGGTGTTTGTAAGTAGTTTCCATCGTTACTCAATCCATTTCACACGTTAAATCTATGTCATGCACCATGTTTAAAATTTGTTCAATCGTATATCATTTAGTATATATATACACGTACATATTTATTTTTAGAACACAAAACGTGACTAGCCTCTATCTTGGAAGGCCTAGGAGTCACGTAGCACCCATAATTCACTTTAGTTGTAACGTTACGAGCATTTCATGCATCCATTTCAAAACATGTCACATGTATAAAATTCTTAAAACACTTTAGTAAATATTTCATAATTTTTCAAAATAAGTAATCGGTCCAAACATGTCACAAGGTACACGCATAACTCAAAATTTCACGTAACAAGCATACTATATTTTTGCTCAACCTAATAGACCACCTAGAAAACTATTAGTTTCGTTTATATAACTTATAAAAATAATCACGTTTAGACACTTCAAACAAGCCAAAGTAAATCGACAAACACAAGTTTTTCAAACTAAAACTTTATATAAAAACCTTATGTTGTCGAGTGGGCTTAACTAAGGCCCAACAAGACTTCACGATTTAACAGCCCACTGGGCCCATAAAATATATTTTTAGAATCATAAAGGAAGCCCAAGTTCAAGCCCAAAATAATTTTCATGCCCTCGCCTCTAAATTTTTAAATGGGCTTTTGTTTAGTTCGAATGAGGCCCATAAGCTAAAAAAATAAGCTTTTTATAAAATAAGTTGTTGAAATAAGCTTGAAATTAATAAAGGAAGCCACGGAAATTTTCATAAAATTTTTATAATCATTTTTTCAAATTTGGACTAAAAATGTAACGCGACGACACCTATAGGGACTAAAAGTGAAAACTGTGAAAAGAAAGGACTAAAAATGTAGAAACAGAAAGAAAGGATAAAAATTGATAATATAGGATTGTTACAAGCTTAGATTGTAATATTGGACATGTAGTGGACTATAATTGTAAAATATATATAAAAAGGACTAACGGTGTGACGCTAACGCCGTTAGTATAAAAAGTATAAAAATTGAAAAAGGACAAGGACTACACATAATCTATTTGACATTCTCATTTTATTTTCTATTTTACGGCAAACATCACGTCATATGCATTCTATTACATTTTATATATATATTATTTATTTTTACGTTAATAATATATATAACGATATCTAAAAAGTTAATATTATTACTTACGATTAAAAAGGTAAAACTACGATGAATATTTTAAATTAATTATTTTATCATATCATGCATGACATAATATTTACACTGCACCTCATCTATTTGTCATAATGAATAATAATTATTCGTTATTCGTTCGTATTTACCAAATAGTATTTGGTTATATTCACTGATAAAGTTATTTATCAGGTTCCGTATCAAAGACGTTTCCATAATCGTTTCCATAAATCCCATCCTATCTTACTTTTCATCATTTCCAAATCAATCCAGGTGAGTCATAGCCCCATTTCCAATAATTGTTTTTAAACTCATTGGGGGAGATACATGCTTACATATACTTTGATAAATTGATAAGTATATGAAATAAAATACATGATTCAAATCAATTTCCTAATTGATATTAAAATAATATAATTTGTGATTTAAAATATGTTAATGTTTCCATTGTGATTTTATGTGAAATATATATTTATTGATGAATTACTTGACTGAAATATTGATACTCATATGAAAATGTTTTCAATTCGATTATTGTGGTATGTGATATAAATGTGTTACTGGCGAAATATTCAAACTGAATTTCTGATACTCAAACGATAATATTTTCAAACTGAATTTCTGATACTCAAACGATAATATTTTCAAACTGAATTTCTGATACTCTAACGATAATATTTTCAAACTGAATTTCTGATACTCAAAAGATAATATTTTCAAACTGAATTTATGATACTCAAACGATGATATTTTCAAACTGAATTTATGATACTCAAACGATACTGTTTTCAAATTGATTTCTGTGATACGATACTTGATTTCATGATGTTATGCTAAATGAGCCCATTAGTCCTTGATATTGCCTAAGTTAGCTTATCGCCATATAGTCCCTCAATCATGAGCCATTAATCACTGTAATGTGAGCACGAATATAGTGAACAGATTCGAAACCTGTGTCGGATTGACCTCCGATCCCACTAATACTTGACGGAATGCCATTATGCATATGGTTAGTCGTATTAGTCGTGATACACTATATTTGAGACAAAATAGGAATTGGCAAATCACCTATTGTTAGAGGGCAAAATCTGTCATTGATTTGATAGAACACCCCCTTTGTTAACGTCTTGCGTGTCATGAGGCTTGGTGCAATATCTATAAAGGAAAGATATGTGTATTCAACATATATTTAGATACAGCTGTATAGGTTTGACCATACGTGAATTGTATATTTGATTGATTTAGTATCATGAGTTTCCAGCTCATGTTAAGATTATTGATTCTTTATTGAATGTGATTGAATATTTATATGATTTATTTGTGAATATACTCGATAATTGTTTCATTACTGTTTGTATTTTATTAATACCAAATATTCCTGAAATCTAATAAAATAAAGAGTTTTTCCTAAAACTCTATGAACTCACCAACCTTTGTGTCGACACTTTTAAGCATGTGTATCTCAGGTAATTTAACGGAGCAAGACAAGACACGGAGTGGGCATTTATTACTCTGATAAATTAAAATTGTGTAAAAATCAAATTTGTCATTTTTACAAGTCTTTATATCTTTTCATAAGATTTTAAATCAAATAGTTCAGCTTTTATAAAAATTATTATTTAAATGACAAATGACTTTCAAAATGTTTCTTTTAAACCTTTTATGTGGTTAAAACTTCGATCCTCACAGTAACACCCAAATAAATTTTCCGCTGCGACAAACTTTAAAAATGGGGGTGTTACAATAACATTCACTATTCTCTGCGTACAATATGCTCTAACGTATTATAAAGCAGTAATGATGTGTTGGTGCCTACCTCCCACAAGTTTCCCATTAAACACTTCACACATGTTATTAAGTAACACATCAGAATGAGCTCTCCCTACATGTAACACCCCCAATTCATGGATGCAGCGGAATTCAAACTGGGTGTTACTCGACGGCACAATAGTCACAATAATAGAAAACGAACTCCAATTGAGTCGTTTTAAAAGATGTATCATTCAAATTATATAAATATCAGAGATTTCAAAATGAGGTCCCAATTGGTTCCATGTTTACAATGTATAACAAATGAGTTTTGAATGATAATAAAATTTATAGCCCTCTTGAGTATCCGTGTCCTTCCGTGCCATCCTTGATCGTCATGAACCTGAAATACATGCTTGAGAGGTCAACACAAAGGTTGAGTGATATTCATAGAGTTTGTTAAATCGTTTGAACACAATGTGTTGGTAGTTAAATCGTTTGAACACCATAATCGTAGTGTTTGTAGGTAAATCGTTTGAACACAATAATCGTAGTGTGAGCTGTAGACTCACACCAATGTTTGGAAAACAAAACAGGTAGGCTACGTTATTATACGCCCATAAAATGTATTATACACTAAGCTTATGAAACCAAAACGTTAACGTGTACCAATATCGATTGGCAGATTTATCCCGGTAGGTACTTTGCCGTCATACCTAATGTCTCAAATATTAATGCATTTGTTTGAACTAATCAAAACAAATGGGATTCGTCAATCCCAATAGGCCTATTCACAATATTCGCGCTCACTTGCAAGTAACCCTCGCAAGTGATTAAATGGTTCATAATAAGGGATTTTGGTTTGGCAAGGATGTTACTTAGTGATAATAAAACATAGTCGAATAGCATACAGTAGAAAGCATTGTTTTCGAGTAGAAAAATAATAGCATGTATTCCCCCCAAGGAATTGTAAAACAATTAAGTAATGGAAAGTGGGGCTATGAACTCACCTTAAGTAAGATAGCAAGTAATGAATGTAACGGTTGAATCATGAAGGTTTCTACGAGCAACCTATAATCGAATGTCGCGACTTAGGATTTGAGTAATATAACGGAGTGCCTATATATATATCTTGCATCTAAGTCCATGATGTGGTATGATGTATATTGTAAGTCTTTGTAAGAAAAGATTCATGAAACATGTATGTTTTGTATATCGTTTACTACTGTTCGGGCCGACATAATTCAGAAGTCATGTTAGTAAGCGTTCGAGGAGCCAGGATACTTTAACTCGTAAATCCACAACTCATCTCGACGGCTTACATAATGAACTCCTCACATGAGGCTCCCTACTATTGTAGTAGTTGATGAAATATATAGATATAAGTTTTTGATCCGAAAAGTTACATGTCCGATACTTGAATAAACTTAGGAAAGTTTATTTGTACATGAAGATTGTTATTAGGGGTAGTTTCATAAGTCTTGTATGACCATTTTCTCTTTGTAATATCTCATGGTTCCTTTAGATGAAGTAGATCCAAATTGTATGTTCAAGTTATCGCTAACTTCTCTAGTTCATGTATTTGCCTTGGTAAGCTTGTATGGTCATTTCGTCATGGCCTAGCCATGACCTTTGGTCATTGTTCCATGGTCTTGAGACTCAACCTTGGCTCTAGCCATGGTTGTGTCTTGATTCTAGGTCATAAGACCCCTTTGGTCTTCATAAACCATAACTTATATGTAATGACTTTGGCTAAAAATGGGCTGTTTAGAATTTGAAGAATTTTATCACTCGGAAAGCATTTTTAGGTCTCGAGCTTCTTTGTTCCTGAACGAAAACGTCGTTCCGGACAACTTTCGTGTTTTAACTTTTTGATGAATCGGACCAGAAGTGGGACTTTCAAAACCCAAATTTGATCAGGAAGCTATTTGGCAGTTTTGCCGGAAATCTTTGGTAATTTCAAATCGCCATAACTTTTGACTCGTATACTCGTTTTAGGTGGTTCAAATTGCTATGGTTTCCTTGTTAAGTCCTCTACTATAATATGTAATGATCCAATATCAAAATTTTACCATTTTGGTCGTGGTTTTCCAAGAAAGTCACTAGTTTACTTGTTTGAATAACATAAGTTACATATATGTATCAATACTTGTTTTACTCACTTTTATACATCATGGACATGCATACAAGACATAATATAGCATGAATAATATGTAAATAACATGAACATAATTATTCAACAAGAAGCATGTTAGGGTTTGGCTTACAACTTTTGGCTTTCAAAGATGAAAGGAAGTTAACATGTAAGGATAGGACATTGATAGACTTTTAGCTTCACCCTTTGCAATCTATGATAAACCGAGGTTATTTGAAGATTATAACGACGCCTTCTTGAAGTCCAAAGCTATTTGAAGATTATAACGACGTCTTTTTGGAGACTTTAAAGTTATAACAACTTTTCTTAGAAAATTTCCAAGAATAAAGATCAAACACTAGTTTTCTTTCAAAAACTAGTTAACTTTCTTACAAAATATAAGAAAAGTGCCTTAGGTTTTAGGACTTGAAGGTTATAAGAAGGTGTGGTGCAAGAAATATCATGTGTTTAGCTTGGTATTTATAGGGTAGGAAAAATAGTTAACCATATATTGGGTTAGAGTTTAACCATGGTTAATTTAGACACTTGTAATGATCTAAAGAATCAATGGACAAGATCAAGCCACACCAAGGTGACTCCCCCCCCTAAATGGCGGTTTGGCATGGATAAGATGACTAGATGATGAGTCTTGGTGTTATCTTGCTTAGTTTGTGCATTTTGACTCCGTAAAAAGCTAACCGTAAATGATTAAGCCTCAAAACGTAAAACCGGGTGTCGTAAAATTATGGAACTTGAAAGTATTGATAAACATGTCAATAAGTTCCATAATAAAATATAAAATGAGTGGTAGGTTCCGTTTGGGTGGTAAACCCTGCTAAAAACTGGAAACACGGGCCTAAAACGCGTAATACGTAAAATGTACAAATATTGCGTAAAATTGAGAAAAGTAAAATGTTACTTTTCTAATGTGATAAAAATGATTTAAAATGACTTATAATGTCTATACTGGGCTCAGTCTAGTGTCGGTTGGTGTTAAATGTCTTTTAGACATCAAACCGTAAGCCTAAAAATCACGAAATGACTTATAACATCAAGGGATCATTTTTGGTCAATGGAGGAGGGAAAGAATATGTTGACTTTTTCTAATAAGTTGAAAACTCAAAAAGTCTTAGAAACGCGTTTTGTGGTCTCACGGTTAATCGCCCAAATGGTTAAGCGTGCTCATGCGAGAGTAGTACAGGCATGGGTGACCTGCTGGGAAGTTTTTGGTCATGTTTTTCTCAGTCACGATTAATTCTCAAATAAATCATGAGTGTGTCAAACATTTTTCCGATGTGGGGTCACCTGACGGGGTTGAATTTCGTTGTGCGTAGAATTTCTGATTGACGTTTTACCCTAAAACGTGTAATTCCTTAATAACTTTCACGAAAATGAGCTTATGAATGTCAAACTTTTAATTTTCCATGGAAATGATTTATCACTCGATAAAATCAAATAAAAATCAACTTTTGGGAAAGTTTCGGGAAAAATGAATAGTAAAAGTGAATAGTGAAATTTTCCGGGAATGGTAATTAACCTGAAATTGCGAATTGTTACAGTACATATGTATAGTACATGTTTTAGTAATACATACAAAAATGTTGAACATTGTTGATAAACACAAAATTGTTTACTACTTGAAAAATGCGACCTTGACCAATGGGCTGGTGGTATCTTACTTAACCAAGCATGTGCAGGTTAGCTAAAACTCTTGAACATTGCTGCCTCAAATTGTTCGACGGTTGTTGCTGCAGCACATCTCCACAAATGTGACTTGTATTCTGCAGAATTCCACTGCAATTTCATATTCTCATGGATGTACCTCAAACAGAATCTGTGTTCCGCACTAGGAAATACTGTTGCTAAAGTTGGAATTATACCCTGCAGAAAGGAACATCAATCCATTACTAATAAACCAATCATTTATGAATTATATAACCGAATATAATCAATTATAAATTCACATCACCTTTTGTCTGTCGCTGATAAAAGTGTAGTGTGAATTTGGTTGCAAGTCAAGATCTTCTGCTAGAAAATCCAGAAACCAAATCCATGAATCTTTGTTTTCAGCCTCAACAACAGCATAGGCTAAATGGTATATTCCATTGTTGCTATCAATACCAACAGCTGTAAGAAGCTGACCAGGAAATGGACCCCTCATAAAAGCACCATATAATCCCAACAACTCTCTTTGACAAGCTTTGTATCCTTCCTTCAAAGCACCTAAGCAAACGTACATCCTCTTGAAAACTCTCGTTGGACTTGATGGATCTAACGCAGTTTGCACACTTATCCTAACTGTTGTATTAGGATTTGTTTTTCTGCAACTCTTCAACATAGTCCCGCAAAATGGTATATTGGTGTTTATGATCACCCTTGATCTCAATTTTTGCCTTGTTTTTTGCCCTTAATACCTTTTGCATAGACACTTGAACTTCAAACTGTTTAGTGAGTTGATCTTGAACAACCCTAATTAGAATATCTGGATTGACTTGAACTTGGTCAAGTATTTGCTTTGAGAGAAACTTGTAGTCACAAGCTTTGATATCTCTTAATTTCAAACATTTGTGTACATCCTTGAAAGTTCTAACACTCAATACATCTTTATATGTATCTTTTGCTACATACAACAACCATGGGCAGTGTGTTGGTTCCTCCTTTTCTGATCGCAAATATACATCCCTTCCGTGACCTCTAGTTAACACACCAGTTTTCCTCTTTGGTACTGTTCCAAGTCCAATACCTCCACTTGTACCACACGCTGGTATTGTTCCGATACACCTAGCCCTAATTCCTTGTTTGTCATTCTTAATGAGTTGCAATTTCCTCCGAGTTTGAATTGAATGCAGGTTGATCTTATCTTTCACTTCTTTGGCAGTTACAAAGGTTTGACCACAGAAAAAAATACTTCCTCGTCTTCTTGTTGTGCCTCAATTAACTTTTGTTTCTTGTATGCCCACTCTTGACTGATGTTGACTTTGCAAGTGGTTCTGAGAATGAGGTTGAATATGTAATTCGGAAGAACTACCTATAGTGTCTATCTATGGAGTGTCAATCAATTTGAACATAGCAACCTCAACATCAAGCTTGTCAAAAATATTCTCTTCATCAACAAGTATGTTTCCATCTTGATTATTCTCAATATCATCGACATCAATCTCATAATTATCTGTTTCACTCACATTTTCATCACCTAACTCTTCATCAGTCTCACATAAGTTTATAGATTTACCTTTTTGCATACGATCGACAGGTGTATGTATTTCCTCATCTAGATGACCAAACTCTTGTTCAGTTTTACATACCTCTACAGGACTACCTTTTTGGCTATGGTCCACCGTAACCGGACTATCTTTTTGGCTATGGTCAACACTAACCGGACTATCTTTTTGGCTATGGTCAACAGAATCAGGACTACCTTTGTGGCTATGGTTAACACTAACCGGACTATCTGTTTGGCTATGCTCAACACTAACAGGACTATCTGTTTGCATATGATCAACATGTGTATCTATGATCAAGAAGGGTTCAATTTCTAGCACCTCAGTAGATTCTACGAAAGCATTGACTTCTAAAGGTGGTTGCCTGACTTCACTTAAACCCTCTACCACAGGCTTTTTAACAATGTTTTCTAAGAACAATTTTTTTTTAGCAATATGGCACAATAGCAAGGGATGCATTCTTCTTTGATGCATCCACTTGAGAAATAACTGTCATAATTGACTTTGGTGACATATCATCAACATCCAAACTTGTCTTACCGTTTTCAACATAAACTTCTATCATCTTATGATATTCAACAACATCTTTCAATATTTCTAAATTTGCAGCCTCACTTAAGCTATACAAACCATCGTCTAAATTACTACCAGGCTTAACAAAGTAATAGTAATTTTTTTGACCTAGGTCGTAACCCAATTCATACATAAGAACATCCAACTCTTGAACTGACACACTATGAACGTCAACCAAATCAACTAAACTTTCCATACCTCCATCGTATATTCTACCAGGCCAGTATTTAAAAACACCATTGTAATGAACCCTCATGCTAAACATATTAGATCTACCACCTGAAATATATCAACAGACCAAAGGACATTATCAAACCTTAATAACAAATTGAAATATACCCCAATTAGAAATTCCAATGATTATAGCAACAAAACGTACCGTATTTTTTCTTAGCCGAGTTGCACAAAACGGTATCAACAACTCGATAACCTGGATCTCTTCTTACTTTCCATAGAGTAAAATCCATGTTTTGAAATTACCAAAAATTTCACAATAACATGCAATGAGGGTTTGTGAATTGTGATAATTATTGTAACGAAAGTTTTGGGACGAATAAAAGAGGTCGTCTATGTGTTTATGGGGCGGGAAGAGGGATATGACATGTGAAAGTAATACGGAGTTGCTATACCGTAATTACATAATGACGATATTACCCTTGTGCTAAAAACAAAATGTAACGGCAGAAAACGGCGTTGACCGACGGAAAACGGGTCAAAGGACGCAATCGGCCTCAATAAACTTGAGGAGGGACGCACGGAGACGTTTTTCAAAAGTTAAGGTGCATGGCGATGTTTCGTGGAAAGTTTAGGGGCCAACGGTGTATTTTTGTCTTTTTAAAATTTGTTGAATTTTAAAATCTGAATCGATCTACGGAATTTGAAAACTACAAGGAATGTCAATCTATGAAAAGACCACCACTTTTCGAAAGTGATGGTTTTATATATTTAAAAAATAGATTCAAAACTTATATGAAATCACAAGATAATGATGAGGGTGATTTCCAACCTATTCAAAAGAATCCATACACTTCAAAAGATGAAAGAGTTTCTTTTGAAAATCAATCCGATGAACTAAAAAAGAAACTTGTTAATAATGAGGCTAAACTGGTTCTTTATAATGCTTTGCCTAAAAAGGAGTAAGAAAGAAATTTCATGTGTAAAACGACAAAAGAAATTTGGAAGTCCATATACTAATCACCCACCAAGGTAATAGCCAAGTCAAAGACAACAAGATCGATTTTCTTATACAACAATACGAGAAATTCTCGATTGCCGGGGATGAATCTATTGATAGTGGTTTTGCAAGATTTAATATTATTATTACTATTTTGAAAGCTCTTGATGAAGGTTTCTCTCGCAAGAATTATGTTCGAAAGTTTCTTAGGACTCTTCATCATAAATGGAGAACAAATTTTACCGCGATTGAAGAATCGAATGACTTGTCATCACTTGCACTAGATGAACTCATTGGTAATCTAAAAGTGCACGAAGCAATAACGGAAAAAAGGATTTAGAAACTGTCAAAGGCAAAAGAGAGAAGGTGAAGTCTCTATCCTTGAAAGTAAAGAAAGAATCTAGTGGTGAGGAAACTTCCTCGTCGGGTAGTGAATATGAGGAGTGTGCTATGGCCGTGAGAGATTTTAAAAAGTTCCTTAAAATGAGAGGCAGGTTTATTAGACAACATCAGGATGAAAATAAGCCATTCCGGAAAAGCTGGGATGATAAGAAAGGTAAGAGTGATTGTAAATGCTATAGATACGGAGACCCGAATCATCTCATTGGTGATTTTTCGAAACCACCAAGAAGCAATGAGCAAAAGGCATTTGTGGTAGGTTCTTGGAGTGATAGTGAAGAAGAGGACAATGAGAAAACCAAGGAGGAAACGTATCTCATGGTTCAAACATCTAACGAGGTAAGTTTTGATTCATCTTACTTTTGTGATAATGCCTCTTCTATTGATGATGATACTATGCACAACGAATACAATAGAATGTGTGAAACTAGTATAAAAATTCTTACAAAAAACAAGCTTATGAAAGTTATTAGGAATAGTTTAGAAAATAAAGTTTTTGAGTTAAAAAAAAGGTTAAAAGACTCGAGAGAAACAAAGCTAACGGTACGATTAACATTTATAGTTATGGGTTGCCGCGTGCACACAAATCCTTCATGAAGATCCATCCGTGAATAATGTCCATATGTTTGAGCTAGGTTCAGGGATTTGCCTTGTTTGAGTAGGTTGCCTTTTATCGTCTTGCATGACTGGCTGTTGATCTACTTGATAGTCAATTTCTACTAGGAAATCAGCCATTACTTGCCCGTTGGGCTGGAGCTCCCATACGCTATCATGTAAGACAAGGCTATATTTGTGAAGTGGTATTATTTGAAACTATGTAACTAATATTTGTTATAATTGACTAGATTACATAGATGTGTGAAGTATGTAACATTGATTAAAAAAAGCAATAAAGACACGTAAATATGGTTTGTGTGTTGTGTATGCTCTTTCAATGGTGTATTTTAAAGTTAAGTTAAGATTAGGTTTGTTAATTCACATTATAAGTTTAGTTAAGTTATTAGTGTTTCATATTAAGTTTGGTTTTAATTTCAAGCCGGATGGTTTAAGAAAAGACAAGTTTTCTACGTATAAGTTCAATTTTCTAAATTCAAAGGGCGTGTTCATCTTCAAGGGGTTCAAATCAAATTTTAAGTTGCTAGGTTATGTTAGTATGTTTCAAGTGGTTTTATAGTTAACATGAGCAACTAAAGTGCATCGTTAAGTATGATTTTTTTTTTATTTTTTATTTATTTATTTATTTATTATTTTTTAATTAACTAACTTCTTTAAAAAAAAATAAAAAATAATAATAAAAAAAAAGCTATAGCATCCATAACCAGAAAAAGCGCCCCACACGTCAACTTTGCCAGGGTTCCTACTTCGCCAACGACAACACATGAACCGCATCGGTGAAGGAGAACAAATAGAAGGTTTATGTGTCCTTGCTTTCTCTGCTTTCACGCCGATATCACGACCTCGTTAAAAAAATAAAACAACTGCAACGTTCTCATATCACCAACCAAGGCAATCTGTATCAACCTCTCTTCACTTCTCTTTAACAAAACTTAACGTTAACACGACACTATCTCACTCAAAACACTTTCTATAAACTTGATAAACAATTAATTAATAACATTAACATAATAATATTAATAAGAAAGAAACAAAATCTCATAATATAAAACATCAAAATCAATCTCAAAAAACAACTTTTATTTTCAAAAAGTAATCCATTCCCATTTCTCTCATTCCAACCTTAAACAAAAAAGAAAACAAAGTACACTAGGGTTTTAGACACCATCTCCGACTTCCCCTTCATTTCCACTCACAAACACTCACTTTCCAACTTCAGTTCCATCATCACCTCACCTCCTGGAATCTTTACTCACGGGTCGGGTTGAGAAAACATGGGTGTCTAGCAAATGGATCCGACCCGAGGAAAGGGTACTGCTTTACTACTGTTTTGAACCAATACTTATATTTATTGACTATCAGTTTTAGGGTTCTTTTTGTATTGGAATTTGGGGACATGCATATGTTTTTGTATGTGAAAAAACTGGGACTTATGGTGTGATTTTTGGAACTTATGCTCCGGGTTTGTTTCGGGTTTTGAATTATGGGTGAGTCGTGTTTCTTCGTAATTTTTTATTGTGAATTATTTGTTTTTTGAAGTGATTTATTTACGCGAATTGGTTTATCTATGGAATTTAGACTTTTTGTTATGCTGTCTTTGAAATTTAGTGATGCGCTTATTCGGTATGCTGTTTACGCGTCAAAATAGAATTGAAAACAGAGGGCTTTACCCGGTTTGAGTCTGTGTGGCTTGTTGCGGGTTTTGAATTATGGGTGGGTGGTTACTCCGGTTGTGTTTTTTTATCCATGTTTTAGGGACTGTTTGTTTAAGCTTATATGTGAGCTTACGGGCTTATTTGGTTTCGGCTTATATTTCATAAGCTCCAATTTTTCGGCTTATTTACCTTGTTATCTCGTAACAATCTTATATAAGCCCATAAGTCTACCAGAAAATTGAGACTTATATGTAATATAAGCCGAAATCAAATAAGCTCATAAGCCCACATATAAGCCTAAACAAACACCCCCTTATTGTAACTTATTTGTTGTATGCCAATTTAAGATGGTTTATGATTGTTTATGTATAGAATTGGAACTTTTTTGTTTTGCAGCCTTTGAAATGGTTTTAAAGTAACAGGCGATATGCGTCTTTAATGGGATGTGTACATCAATCGATATTTTTTAGGAATGTTTATAATTGTTTACGCTTCAAAATCCAATTGATTAGGGAGAGCTCAAACCTTGTGGAATAGTCGGCCAAAAGGTCGCAAACCATGGTTATCCATTTTTTTTTTGAAAAGTATACCCTTATTTCGATGTGCAATTTTGATTGTTGTTATATGCTCTTAATGGTTGAGTCGTCACACCGGTTGTGTTTAATATGTTTAATACTAGGCAATAACTTAAGTGTAATAACTTAAGGGATGGTATTATCCCTCACCTGATACCATCCCTAATCTTATTACTGTATTAGGAATGGAGGAGTTGGCACATATTAGCCCATGATCATCATAGACCTCACCTTCCATTCCTAAATCAAAGAAGCCTAGGATAAGTGTGAGAAAACCCATGATCATACACGTTTAGTATGCTTTTGATGCGATATATGTACATAAATCGATTTATGATGGTTTATGTATGGAATTATAACCTTTTTTTTCTTCCAAATAATGTTTGTCTTTACCCGAATTATTTTTTAATTTGCCCTTGTTTGTGCCTTTAATGTGATATGTACATGAAATCGAGTTTTTAGTGCGAAGGATTATGATGGTTTATGTATGGAATTATAACCTTTATTTTTCAAATAATGTTCGCCTTTACCCGAATTGATTTTTTAATTTGCCCTTATTTGTGCATTTAATGTGATATGTACATGAATCGAGTTTTTAGTGCGAAAGTTTATGATTGTTTACGCTTGAAAATCGAATTGAAAAGGGAGAGCTCAAACCCTGTGGATTAGTCGGCCAAAAGGTCGGAGACCATGGTTTTCTGAAAAAAAATCGAATTCAAAAGTATACCCTTAGTTTTCTAGGCTCATTTTTGATTGTTATATGCTTTTAATTGTTGTTAACCATGGTTGGAAACCATGGTTATCTAACACGAATGTTTTGAATTTTAGCTGAACGACGTCGTTTGAGGATCAGCACCTTCTGGAATCTTACTCACGGGTCGGGTTAATATAAATGGGTGGGTAGCTAATGGATCCGGCCCAAGAAAGGGTACGGCTATTCTATTTTTAATTCAATATATATATGTGTTATTAACTTTACTATTACACACACTCACTAGCCATCACTATCAAATTGTCATTTTAGGGTTTTAAAAATTGAATTTTGGGTGTTTTGTGTTGTACAATTTGTTGTAAGAAAGAGAAATCTATAGCGAGCTGTTTCAAATTCGTTTAGGGGTTTAACTAATGGGTGAGTCGTTACTCTGACCGTGTTTTTCTCCATGTTTTATTTTAAAATTAATTCTTGTATGCTTTTAATGTGAGATCTGTAGATTTAATAAGGGTTATAATCGTTTATGCGTCAAATCGAAACTTTTTTGCTTTGCCGCCTTTGAAGCGGTTTATAAATAATGGGCGAGTTCTTGCTCTGATTGATTTTTTCGAAGTATTCTTATGTTGATGTATAGAGTTGAATGTTTTTGTTATTCTTCCTTTGAAACGGTTTTTAAATATTGGGCGCATCCTTGATCTGATCGATTTTTTTTGAAGGTTTTTGATTGTTGATGTTTCGAATTGAATGTTTTTGTTATGCTTCCTTTGAAACAGTTTTTAAATATTGGGCGCGTCCTTGATCTGATCGATTTTTTTCGAAGTTTTTTTGATGTTGATGTATCAAATTGAATGTTTTTGTTATGCTTCCTTTGAAACGGTTTTTAAATATTGGGAGTCATTACTCTGAAGTCTGATCGATGTTTTATATTTGGTTGTTGGATTGAATTGGAAATCCTTGATGTGCTTTTAACTTGCCGTAATTTTGTGTGACTTTAATGTTATGTGTACATGAATCGAGTTTTTTTTTTTGAAGATTTATAACCCCTAGTTTCTATGTTCATTTTCATTGTTATATGCTTTTAATGTGATATCTGTATTAAACTCGCGAAATTATGTATATCTAGTGTTAATTTGGTGTGATGGATTGTTTATTAAATGGTTCTGATTTTGTTTCATTTTTGGTAAAAAAAAAAAACTTCTGAAAGAAAACAGCAAGACTTATCTTCAGGGAAGGCCAAAAGGTGGAAATTTCATTTGAAGAAGACCGGTTGAGCGGCGTTTGGTTCCCTGCAGTTGTTGTTGAGGATTTGGGTGAAAAATATTTATTAGTCGAGTACAAGTGTGCGGGGATCAATGGCGGGGAGAAGCTTCGTAGAGTGAGTGTAGATCAGCATCACATTCGTCCCTCGTTACCGAAGTTTAAGGATATAAGTTTTGGTTTGTTAGATAAGGTTGACGCCTTTTATGATTTTGGTTGGTGGAGTGGTGTAGTTACCAGAAACCTTGCTGATAGTAGGTACCTTGTGTATTTTAAAAACACAAATAAGGTGAAAGACCTTGGTCATCGGGAATTAAGGCCGCATGCGGAGTGGAAAGACGACAAGTGGTTGACACCTTACGAGGTATCAAACTTCATTCAAATGATTTTTGTTATAACTGTTATTTATGTGTCATTTGAATGAGTTGATGTTTATGATTTAGCTACACATATTCATGCTAGGGTGGATATAGAAGACTTATAGTTACCTATATGTGTTTTTTGTGCGGCATAGGAAAGTTATATTTTAACCACCATCAAGGTACCCTAGTGGTCAACCCTAACATCGTAACAAGAGGTCTCCAGTTCAAACCTCACTAGGTGCACATCTTGGGGGTGGCCAGGGATAGGGTTGAAAACGGTCACAGGGGTACCCCGGTTGGACTGTGTGCATCTGAGTAAAAACTCGCCCTCCCCAGTTGACCTGAACAGGAAAACCACACCCGTTTACAAGGGTTAGCAAATTATTTGACTAATGGTGGTAGTTCTGTCTCTCTGTACTGATAGGGTAAACCTGGTATCGACTAAATATGGTGGATTGCTTTCATGCCTTTAACCTCTTTTTCATCTATCCACGACTGTAAAATTAGTTAAGATACACCCATTTTACTACAAGTAGCAGTATAGTAGATCCTTAATTGTTTTGTCTCGGAATTTTTAGAATATTTGTTATCGCACTTTATTCCTATAGAAAATTGTGTTTGTTCTCGGGTATTTGGAAATCTCAAAGGTTATCTTTTGGTTGGCTCTGTTCGATTTATTACATTGACTTTAGATTGTATCATTCTTTGTAACATGTACCAAGTAAGAGTGAATGCTTTGTATACTTGAATCTGTTACCCACTAATGTCTGGTAATATGGATACAGTAATTATGTTGCAGACTTGTGCTTTGAACGTATAAATTTTGAACTAAGTGACTAATTTTGAACATACAATGTTTATGTTATCTCAAGTTTGAGTTTTCTTTCAGGTTTTTGTTTCTGATGTTGCTGATAATGTTGAAAATGGTTTCAAGCATAGTGAACCAAGCTCTGTGAACTGTAGCACCGAAGCGAGAGCAGCTGTCTCAAACTTAACAGACCCGACGAAGGACACACCTCAGGGCACTGATAAAGAAACTTGTTGCACCACCGGAGAGAGAGCAGCTGTCTCCTTGAACTCATCAGAGACAACCAAGGACACAACTCTGGGCACTGATAAAGAAACTTATTGTGCCACCGAAGAGAGAGCAGCTGTCTCTTTAAAATCAACTGACCCGATCGAGAACAAAAAATCGGATACTGATAAAGAGAGTTACTGTACCACCGAAGTGACAGCCTCAAGCTTAACAGACCGGAGCACGGACCCTACATCAGTTACTGATAAGGAAACACACCGTGGCACTGAATTGAGTGCAGCTGCCACCTCAAGCTTAACAGACCTGACTGAGGACACAGCTCCAGATACTAACAAAAAAACTTCCATTGTAACAAGATCAATGAAGAGGGAAAAACCTACAGGTCTTCGTAGCAATGAGAAAAGCGTAAAGCCTTCTAAGAAATTGAAGGTCAGAATTACTTCTGATGATCAAAGCCCATTGGAAGCGGGGCAGAGTAAAGAAGTAAGCAACGCCCCTCTTAGTCCATCTGGTGATGTTAAAAAAGCTACCCCTCTTAGTCCATCTGGTGATGTTAAAAAAGCTAAAGCTGATGGTGAAACCAGTGAGGCTACCAAGAATATTTCTGTTGATCAAAGCCCATTGGACGCTGGGCAAAGTAAAGAAGCAAACGACACTCCTGTTTATCCATCTGGACGCTTGAAAAGAGCTAAAGTTGATGGTAAAACAAGCGAGACAGCTAAGAGTATTTCTAATGGAAAGAAAAAGGTAGGTTATTTCTTATAGCAGGCAAGGGTGTTGAGTATATGAATTTAGTTTACATCATATCAACCACAAACATATAGTAATGATGCAGAATAAATATAATATATTTTTTCAATATTTTGCTTTTGCAGCCTGGTAAGCAAGAAAAAGCTGCTGAACTAAAAAGTCCCGTGATTAAGTCTGCCAGAAAGAAGGGGGAAATATCAGCTGATAAAGAAGGCCAGAAAACTTTACCAGAAGGTGTGTGAATAATTACTACAATTTTGGTTCTGATTGGTTATGTTATTTTACGTGTTTATATTCATGACACATATAATAAGTTATTAATGTGGGCAGGAGCTGAAGGTGATTCTACCAAAACAACAACCCCAGATATTGTTGAGGAACAGCAAGTTACTCAAAACTGGCCTATCCGTGTTGTTATGGGTTTGCAATGTAAAGCAGTTACATTATTACAAAGCAACAAACCCAAGCAGCTGTCCAGTGAAAATGATCCACTAAATCCAGAAGCTAAGACACCGCAATCCTTCACTCCATTGTCCCCCAAGACTACAGGCAATCAGGTACATTACTACGACTGTCATCTCCTTTCGTGTCCATAATAATTTCTCACTAGACACAACCACGCAGTTTAATAAATATATAATTAGAACAATTTTAAATGCTTTCTTTGCGTTTTAAGAAGAGAGAATTCTAACATGTTTGGGTTGAATGGAGTAACAAATCAGATGTGTTATATAAATCATCAAGTTGTTTTGCTTGTAAGATATAATTTCACAAAGAAATGATAGTGACTGTAGCTCTCATTGTTTCTCATATAGGACGCCGGAGCAAATGCTGACTCAACTGTGAGAAAGAAGAGGGGAAGACCATTTAAAGTCAAAAGACAAGCCAAACTTCCCGAAACTCCCTTGGCAGGTATAGTTTTTAAATTCGTTTTGTAACTTTGTTCAGTTGTTGATGTGACATCTGTCTACATATCTCATGATTAACAAGAACTTGATAATTGCAGTAAGTAATGAAAATGGAGACGCTATATCAGCTGCAGTTGCTGCCTCAAAGCAGGAAAACACGGCATCAGCCGGAGTAGTCAATGAGGATAAGACCCTACGTCGAGGTGGTTCTGGGATTGAGTTAGCTTTGCGAGAGGATTCCTATAACACAGTAAAAGGAAAACGGGGAAAGCGGCGTAGCATCGGCAGCTTGGAGACTGCGGCTCCAGCTCAAGGTAAATACTGGATTCTTAATAGTAACTTATGAGATTTTCAGGTGAAGGGTTTGGGAATAATGGCAATGATATAAGTTGTCCATTTTTGGAATGAGTCAACTAGGACATCTTATCCTTAAAACTTGGGGTTTCTTCATTTAGCTCTTGTCAGTAGGATTTTAGAAAAATGATTGGCGCCTAACTCATGTGCCTACTTTTGTGCCTAGCCATTCATTGTTTGACACGTCTTCATATTTTCTCGCTCCTCATATCTACCTTTAATCTTGCCACATGCCTCGGTTTCAATATTAGGCACAAATATCGGCACACGAGTTACGCATGCCCGTCAATGCTCACCGTAACTGCTTAGTTTTTTTATTGTGCTGATCTGTTTTTAACTAAATGTGACGATCTTTATCTTATGTAGGTTCTCAAGATTCTTCTGTGCAAAGAGCAAATGGTGACATGGTGGAGAATTCTACAAGACAAAATTCTGAACTTCATGTTGAGACGATCTCGGATGATCAACCTCTCTCAAGATGGTTTGAAGGAATACAGTCTTCAGCAACAGTCGACAACACAGGTAAAGCTTGTAAATAGGGTCTATTCTAGTTTATGCAGTGTTTATTGATAGTCAGATTGTCACTCATCCAAGGGCGCCTGAGCGGCTTGGTCCCCCCCCTACCCGCCCGCTGCTAACGCTAGGCGGTGGTTGACGTAGGTCATTTCCTTTTGACTAAAGCACCTGCAGGCTCTTTATTTTTTTTTATTTTTTATTTATTTTTTATTTATTTATTTATTTATTTTATTTATTTATTTATTTATTTTTTAATATTTTTAAAAGTAAAGGACATATATGACTCCCGCCGTTTGCTCAAAATTGCCAATTTCGTCCCTCACATACATGGTCTCTAGAAACATTGTTTGCTCTCACATTTGGTCTCTCAAGTATGTAGTTGAGTATAGTAAGAGTGCATGTTGTTGCGAATCTATAAAATTTTCACTTTTTTGTTTATCTATGTGCTAGGATTGCAAAGAACTAAATTCTCTATTGTATATTTTCTATATAATATAATATCTTGAACTTTTAAATTGTTAGAATGAATAAAAAAAATACTCTTTAATCTCAGATACCTAGAATTTATTTAACAATCCTAATGATCATTTTCTTATAATTATGATTAATATATTACTATAATATGTTGGCCAATACACAAATAGGAAGAAAAAGTACAAAATGGTAACAAACGTATAAGTTAAATAAGATTAACGCGTAGAGTTGAATAGGAGACCTTATATCGTAACCACTAAGCTACCATAACAATTGATGACTAATAATTTAATATCCCATCCAATCAATGAAGAGTGAATAGTAAACTTAGTATGGCTAAAGTCTATATTGTTATTGTTTATGTTAATGTTAATTGTTAATGTGTTAACGTTAATTTCGCTTTTGGTCCCTTTTGCCTTTTGTGCCTAATGGGAAAAGAGCAATGACCATATATGAAAGCAACGAGGGACCAATCTCATAATTTTGAGAAAATGAGTCAGACCATACATATAATTTCATGCTGTTTTTGGAGCGTGAAATCACCTATATTCTTGTGTATATTTATGATACTATGCCACTTTCTGTAGCGGTATTTGATCCCTTGTGCACGAAACCGTGCCTTTACAGGTTTACTGTTTTGTACGATTTCCTAACATAAAAAACTTGGTTCTTTATTGTTGGTTTCAGGGAAGAAACAGTCGGAAAATTCAAATCCTTCTTTGGCTGTAGCGGATTGGGACGGTGAAACTTTGTCCTTTGAGAAGCAGAGTTCAATTTGGAGGGCGATTGAATCAATGGAAGTGTTCCGTATTATCCCCCAAAACCCCCATTTCAGGCCACTAAACAACTTGAAACAGAGCGCTCGTGAAGAACAGGCCATCAATAAAACGATAAAGTTTTCATGTGTGGCAGAATATATTTCTCGTTTACGATCCACCAATCCAAAAAGTGATATTGAAGATCAGTTGGAATCACTTTCTGAACTCGAAACTCATGGATTTGATGTGAAAAAGCTTAAAAACCGCTTGACAGATATGCTTTATTTGAAAAACAAGATCGACGCGGAGAAAACAAGATCCAAAAATATCAGAGTGAATATTGCGGAGAAACCTGGTGGAGAAACATTTGATGAAGAGCTTGTGGCAATTAGTAGGCAAATGAGCGAGTTACTTGCAAGACGTGAGGCGGTGTTGTCAAAAAAGATGAAGGAAGGTTCAGACATCGCTTGGTTGCAAGCTAAACATAAAGAAAATGAAGAGGCTATGCACGAAACCCGTCGCCAGTTTGATGAGCTAGCTGCCGCACCCTTGTAAGTTACTAAGTTATAGTGGCAATAGATTAGCCAGTGAGATGCTTTAGAGGATATTTTAAAATTTCATTTTCTAGTTGTTTGAGTATTGTTCGAGTACCTATTTTGGGGCCAAAATGGTTTGTCTAAATATTTTTGAATTTGGCCATATTTTAGTGTCTTTGAGGATTTACCTTAGCTTCTTTTTTACATGCTAAAATCTAGCACTCCACAATAAGCTAAAATGACAGAAGCCTAAATAGTAAATACAGTCGTGTCTTCGTTGACAATTTTCAAAGATGGTCGTCTCATGGATTTCGGTGTCCCTGTGCAATCACCATAAAGAGGCCCTTAAACACATATACAAAATACACATGTATCACTAATGCGTGAACTAATTAAACTCAAGCCTCTTGTTGTGTATATACATATAATAAAGTGCATGGAATTTTGTGGCCTGTGCAATGACACCTCTTGCACTCCCTTAAAGCAGGCCCTGCTTGTTGCTTTCAGAATACAATAATTAACTTTTTAGTATCCAAAACCAGCTTATAGGTGAACGGCTTATCTGTGCTAAATAAGGTGTCTCTTAGAAACCATAGTAATGTGTGTTTCTAAAAGGGCTTGTTAAGCTCGTAAGCCTATAAGCATATAAGCTACTTTAACAAACACAAGTTATTTAAAGTAATCTAACCCAAGCACCATTAACGAACATGGGTTTTTGTGGAAGAGCTATACTCTGAGAATCTGTTTTTTGTTATGATCGCAGCACTTTAGTATCATTAAAAACCTAGCAGAAAAATAGTCGGTTTTAAGTGTATTACTCGTACATTGTCCTCCGACACCATGTGCACAACATTTTCATAAGCGAGTAAGCGACCTAGTCACAAATGGATTCCATTTCGGTTCTGCACATGTTCTTATTTGATTATTCTACTAAGCTGGTATAGATTGTTACTTTTCTCATATGGTATGTAGAGATATAATGAGATTTAAGTTTTAAAATTTAGAGATACATAGTAGTGCAGTAGAAACATCATAATGTAAAGTATTGAAAATTGAAGATGAACAATATTGTTCACAATTCAGATATGCATTTAACAGGGCCATGTGTCATTATGTCTCACATTTGACATCTTTTATGAGCTTCTTTTCGTGCACGTGACCACCATAAATCAAAACTACAAGTAACAACAACTCATAAATTGTATCAACTGTTTGTAAATTCCAACCCACCAACCCAATTTCAATGCTTTTTTTTTTTTTTTTTTTTTTTTTTGGTGTTGTTGTTGTTGTTGTTGTTGTAAATAAGTCGATTAAAATGGAGAAATGATTTGGAGACCTTTAACGCTTCATTTGCGTTGCATCGATGTGTAGGTTGCTACAAATGAACTCATTTCCTTATAACTCCGCCTTATCGAAATCTCAGTGAAAGGAAAGAAACCAAAGAGATAAAGGACACAAGTTTTATATCAGATGTCGATATAGACAACTTTTTAGGTACAGTATTTAAAACTTATTTTAGTTGTGCAAAAAAGTTGGAAGTAAATGAAAATGTATTATGAGCCTGCATTGGTTGCTTGAGACATTTATACTGACACTCACTAACTGCGAATAGTACATATACATAAATATTGAATAGCTTAAAAGCATTACCATAAATATTAGGTCCACAGACTATATATTTCACAAAGCAACCCTCACAAGATACACTTAAACGGTGTTATATTAGGGAAATTATCTCAATGGTCGAAAATGTCACTTATTTCAACTTACTCAACTTTGTGACATATTGTCAAAGCCGCATGATTTTTTTTTTTTTTTTTTTTTTTTTTTTTTTTTTTTTTAATTGTCAAAATTATCACATTCTCACATACAACACAACTCTTACACACTCTTATATCATTGTATGCCCTTTTATTTCCAGTTCGATGTTTTTGTTTTCGTATACATCATAACTTAAATTTATTATGAAATGAGTTTTATAAACCTTAAAATTGAAGGGTTTTTTTTTTTTTTTTTTTTTTTTTTTTTTTTTTTTTTTTTTTTTAATTTAGCAAAACTGATCTCAAATGAAACTAAATTTTAAGATTTTTGATATAAATTGTTTAGTAATTTTTTTATTACTTTCTATTTATTTTATAAAATGTGTAGATATTTTCTAAAAGATATAAAAGAAAATAAGAATTCTTAATAACTTCACAATAAATCTGTATGATTAAAATGAGGAGAAAGATAACATTTATTAAAAATTAATAAGGAGAGAAATTGTATTCATAGAGAGAAAAAGTATGAAAAAGAAGTGTATTTGATGGAATAATAGGAAGAGAAAAGTCATGTCAATAAATAGAAAGCGAGAAACATTAATTAAATTTGTTATACTTTGAAATTAATTCGCAATGTGTTATTTTTCTCTTGTATTTTAAGTTATAACTTGTTTTTATGTTATTATTACGTTATTTGTGAAAATATTGTAAAATGGACATCAAATTAAAAAGAATAAAAATACGTTTATTGGTATAATTTATTTGATGAAAAACTTTATAATTTTACATACTATGAAAACACGATGGTTGAAAATACGATGGTTGTGTAATTTGCCTGAGAGATAGTATTCTTGCATCCCATAGCAGAAAGTGATAATTTGCATGTAAAAGTAAGAACAATTTCGTCATTTCATAAAAAAAAAAATATTTTTTAAGTAAAGTTGAGAAATGAAATTTCCCTTGTATTATTGTATGTCACTTTGGTTATTGGTGAAATAATGTAACGAACATTCATTCTACACTCAAACCATGTTCCTTCAACATTGGCGCACAATGAAAGTGATAATACAATGCGGACACTTTAAGAGCGAAATAAGTTATTACATTATTAGATGATCTGTCAAAGTTACAAATATGATCTAACACGTAGGTCAAAAGATCAAAATTCAGACTTATATCTTCATGAAGACTTTGTGTAGCAAAAGTTAGAGAGTATTTATTGAACACAATACAGTAAAACGAGTCTAAATTAATACTCAATAAATTAATAAACTCGATAAAATTAATAATTTGTCCAGTTCTAACTTGACACCAGTGCAAATTTAGGCCCCAATCGATAAAATAATAAGATAATAATTTTTCTAAAACCCCAGTGTATATATATTAGTCCCAACAAAACTATAAATTAATAATTACTAAAAAATCCATATATATGTATATATGTGTATGTGTGTAAGAGAGATACACTTCAAAATCCTAAGATTGTTTAGTAAAAAATGAATTAATAGTCACTTGTTTTTTTGTTAAACTTTAAATCTATATTGAGTTTATCTTAATCTCCTTATTGCACTAAAGAGCTGGTGCGTTGTCTTTTTGTATTACAACAAAAAAAAAGTGTTAGTTTTATTTTTCATAAAGTGTGAATGTGAATTTATAAAATGTTAATTGGAACTTGTTTTTCAAATTTATTTTTCGTCTCTAATGAGTATACATTGTAACTAGATAGTATATTGGACTTGAAAATTTAAAGACCATATGTAAAACCTCTTTAAATTAATAAATTATTAATTTATCGATATAATAATATCTCGCTAAATTAATAAAATATCTCGGTCCCAATACTATTAATTTATAGAGATTTTTCTTATAAATTGAAAAATATATTTAATACAAATCAATTAAACTTATAAATACGTTGATTAGATGTATTTCTAATTTACTACACTCAAACTTTCATTTTTTGTCACCAAAACCGGCTCTTTTTTGGAATGACCAGCCTCTTTTCGGATGTTGCAAAGATTTTTCTTTCCACCGTGTCAAAAATCAAAAGACTAAAAACTAAGAACATTTCTAAAATTGGGCTCTTTTAGTGGATAACGCGCGTCTTTAGGCATGCCGCATCTAACTCGCCCTGTTACACTTAGTTTTGAGTCAGGTCTTTTCTTATGCTAATGTTCCTAAACTTAAGTTCCCAAGTACTTGATCCGCTTTACATCATACTTAAACCCAACTACTTTCCTTAATTTGCAGCTTAATTCGAGTTATTAATTTTGGTCTCACACGTAACTTTTGTACGGATTGATTTGACCGTTCTTATAATTAATAGCTTGACATATAATTAAGCATTTTGCTAAACCATGTATAGAGGTAGTGGTTTTATCATTTCAGTGTGTTATAATTTTGAAAGCAACATTACTATCAAAATGATCAAATGTAGCATAAAATAAAATCTAACTTGCTTGGTACCAAACTAAGGCACGAGCGCATAGAACCTTAAACACTTTTATAGAACCATGTCTAAATTTGTCCATACTTATGCTCCGTTCTCAAGCTTTGTGAGGATGGAAAAGTACACAAATAGGAATTAACATTTTCAGTTCAATTTTGCGAGTAAATATTTTACTTCATAATCAATTAAATCACCGTTCTTTTTCAGTCATTTTCCTTTTCTTTAATTCCTTAACCAATACTCAAGAACACATTTTTTTTCTCTTTATTTTCTTTCATTTCTTTTCTTAAGTGATACTCAAGAACACAAGGTTACTGTTCTACGCAAAAATTATATTTTTAATCTATTGTATGTAATACTATAAAATTGTATATGATTCAAGGACCAACTAAAACAATAGTCATTTGAGATATTTTAAATGCAAGTCATAATTTTGCCAAGTTACTAAAAATTAGTAAATTTGATTGGCCACACCAATCGATAGTTGTTTACGTATAGTACGATTGAGGGTTTGGGCTGGTCGATCGTTTGTTTTCTCACGTTCGGTAAGAACCTCAAAGTGTGACCGAAGTCGCGGGTTGGGGTAGCGCTCACGAGTCGACTCAGTTGGTTTGTGTCAATTACGAGAGAGGATAATCGACTTTGGTGTGGAGTTGCCAAGGCAGGCCTGACGTGTATTGCTTAAAATTTGCTTGGACCATTTCGAGGAAATGGTCAAGTATTTATAGGAGGACCTTTAAGGTTTGAGAATCCGTGAAGGCAATCTGATAGCCCCGGATGATCCACGTGGTGATCATTAAGGTAAAAAGTGAGGAGGGCACATGGTGCTCGTCCTAATGGTCCTGGCGAGGTTGCCAGGCGTACCGTTCTCCTGGACACTCTTGTCAAGGTTCGTAAGCCTTTTAGGCGTTATGTGATTTCCACTTTTACATTTGTGAGCCTTTCCAGCATTATAAAGTTTGCTTTGATAGGCCTTTTATCGCTTAATGCAAATCTGTTTTGTTAGGAAGTCTGTGCCTGATTGTTTCCATGCCTTGAATGTTTGCGAGGTCTAAAGTGTAAATTCTCAGAAGTTTTTTGTTTACGATCTATAAATCTCTTAGACATTATAGATTTTATCAGGATGTGTTTGCCTGATCATTGTCGTACCTCTCTGAGGTTAAATTTGGCTCCTTAGAGAGTCGATTGCAAATGTCTATTTCTTTAAAAGCATTCTGCAAGCACAAGGGTTGATGACGATTTTGGAGCTCATTAAGTCTTTGCGATAGTAGCACATTTAGTGATCAAATAAATGTAACTAATTTCCACTCAGGGAATGATATGTTCTCTTTGTATTTACATGAATCAATATGCAATTTGTAGTCTGTTTGACTGCTTCAGGTATCTCAAAGATGCAAGAAACTGGCGTATACACGAAGTCATTGGTATTGCAACTATATTGTGAAAATCTTTCATCTGTTTAGTTACGTGTAACGTGAACTAAGTATGAGGATACGAAAGAAAGGATTGACCTGGCCAGTCGTCGACGGAATATGTTTCAAACATATAATTATGGTCTGTGTGATGGCATATAAGCCTGATGACATTTAAGCCTGATGGTGTTTGAGCCTGGTGCTGTTTGTGCCTGATGGCGTTTGAGCCTGACAGTGTATGAGCCTGGTGGCGTTTGAGACTTATTGTATGTGATTACTCTTTATCAGAGTATTGTTTTTATTGTCAGGTTTATTGATGCGTGGGAATCGCAACAGGCTTTACCTCTCGAGGGATCTCGAGAAGCTTACAACCCCCACCAGGCAGTGTACCTGATCATTGTAGTATAGTATAGTGACAAGTACCGGGGGATTGATCGTTCAGCTTAGGAATAGTGTCGCTAGGATTAGAAAGCCTAATTACTAGTTCTAAGGGTGAGGGATGATTATTTTTGTGTTTTTATATTTTTATGAAAGCAAGTAAAATCTCGGGTTTTGAAGGATTAGGGCGGAATTAGTTGCTATTCAACTAACCCAAAACTAAGATGCAATCAAAGTAAAATACTAAAAAATGAAAATAAACTAATTAAACTAAGGTTGTGAGCAGTAATTGGAGAAAATGTGTTTACTTAGACTTCACTACTCCCTAGATATATTTTACACGTTAATTACTTGTTATAATTGTATGGATGACGGATTGTATTCCTTAATACCATTAATGGGGTGGCATACATAACTCCCCAATTCTATGAGCTCTTATCTCCTCCTACACCATGACCCAGCACAACTATAGGGATTGTAAACAGTGTCTCATGCATTAAATACAACCAATAAAGACCTAGTACGCCTCGGTTCATGTTTCTTAAGACGTTCAAGCATGTTACCATTTGGAGATCTGCCAGTTTTCTTAAGCCTAACATATAAAATCATTCATCCAAGACAAGAATAAACAAGTAATCAACACATAATCAATATCTAGGTTTCATTAGATCTAAGCAAACACAAAAGAGATCTAGCCTAGCATAATGGAATTGAGACAAGAACAAGATATAGACAACCAACACATAAACATATTGATTGAATTAGAAGAACACTTATCTCAATTACAATGCAAGGTATCAAGGGTTTGGAACCCTTGAAAAACCTGTAAAAGTTGCACCAAATTCGTCTTTAGGGTTTCACCAAAACTTCTCCTCTTTAATGTGAAAAACTAGAAAACTATATATAGGAAAACAAGGGTGACGGCGTCAAGAGCAAGGGTGTGACGCCGTCATCTCGCCGCCAAATACTTCCTCGGACGGCCTATGTGACGCCGTCATCAACCACGGTATTTTATTCTTGGGACTTTGACGCCGTCAAGAACAACTCTTGACGCCTTCATGCACTGTTCCCAGCATAGAAATTTGAGACTTTTCCGTTTTCTTCACTTTTATGCTCCAAAAACGTCCGAAATGGCTTCTTTTCCAGAATTCACTCTCCAAGTACCTAAAATCACAAAAGGAACGATTTAGGGCAATATTTGATCAAATAAAGTCGGATTCGGGCTTAAATGACCCCCTAAAAACGGACCATTTTTCGCCTCATCATATACCCTTACACTTGAGATTTGCTTGTCCTCAAGCAAATGCGCTTTTATTCTACTCAAAAGACAAGTTAGGGGTCATTTAACGCTAATATAAAAGTAATTACAACAAATAATCGTTCCACTAAAGACCAATAGACAAGCACGGAGGTCATACACAAGCACCTCACAAATAGTGTTTAGATACTTACATCTCTCGGGTGTAATAAAGTAATATAACATTATGGAAATGGAAGATATCTCTCACTACCTGTCATAGCAAAATAGATTACCATAGGCTTGGGAAAGGATCAAACCTCCACCACATGGCGTAAGCACCTAGAATAAACTATCAAAGAGGTCTTTTAAAGGGTTGTAACGTTAGGTATAGGGATATGAATTACACGGTTTTGTTGGATAAAGGAAGTTTTACTGGTGGCGAGTTAACAATCTTAGTTAATTACATGTACAATATGGCGTTGCTAAGCCAAGACTAGACTCAACTTAAGCTAACAAATGAAAAATAACAAAAACATAAAATGAACATAGAATGAAACGGGATGGTAGTCCGTATGTTTTTTTTCTTTTTCTTTTTTTTTTTTCTTTTTCTTGATTTTTTTTTCCGATACACTCTTACCCTACCATCCAAAATAATACATCACAGGGAATGAAAATTCCCCTCACACTTGAATTTTTACATACTTTACATTCAACTAATCTAATGACTCGAATTAAGAAAATCAAAACACTTGGAGCACTTTTAAGATTAACGTACATATGGGGGTAATAATATTATGTTCTTCCCCATAACTCCATAAAATAAGTACTTACCCATGAGTCCCAATCGTCCCAAAACAATATGTACAAGGATATGACTCGACTTAGCAACCATGTAATCAATTAGATAGTTAACTTAGGGTTTAACAAGTAACAATAATGCACTAAAAATGAGCGCATACACGAAAGGCTAAGGCGATTTGGTTGTACATTTAAGTGGGGTGTAACAAATTCTTCCTTTAAGTAAAATGCTTAAAGTTAGAAACGAAAAGATAGGCTCGGAGGGGTGTACTAGGGGTTTCGTGTACTAAAAATGAGTACAACGCTAAGGGTGTGGGAAAAATTAGTTGACTTAACTAGCCAAGTAATATGACTTAAATGGTCAAGTAATTATGATACGGGTTTAACACAAGGGTGATCCTAATGCCTCTTATCATGTAGTAAATCCTACCACACGAATGTAGTCTCACTAGCGGTCTCGGGATGCATCACTAACGCAAGTTCTAGAATCTAAATGCTACCGGTACACTCATAAGCACTAATAGTAAATGCTTTTCCTATCAAATCTAAAGGCGAACCTCACATTTTTGGGTGGAAAATTTTTCTGAATATACGGTTATGTGCTAGTCATACAATCTCCTATCCATGAGACGCTTGCTATGGCTAAAGTTTCACTCCTAAATGTTGTAAAAAATTTTAAATTTGGCGCTAAAATTGCACTAACAAGTATTTCTCATAGTTTTATTACACATCTACCATTAAACAAAACAAACTCAAGCGAAAGTGCATATGTAAGGTATCATCTTTTTACCCTCCCCTTACACTTAAGATGAACATTGTCCCCAATGTTCAAGTAAAGAATGTAAAAGTTAAAAAGTAAAGAGAATGAAATCAAATACTCCCCTGATTCGCTCGGTATGGATTATAGGTTGGCCAGGTTAAATCTTCCTCCAAGAAAATGAACAATCAAAGCTTCCCTTCCAGAATATAAATCATCTCGTTGTCATACATAACCTGTAAATCCTGACAACAATTGACAAGACAACCTCGCGTAAAATCGGCGGCATCCTATATAAGTAGAAAACAAAGTAAGATATAATGCTTGTGGAATGAAGTTTGCAGATTTCCTGGAGATTATAAAACTTAATAATTCACAAAAACCATAAGACTCCGTTAGAAAAACAAAACCGGTAAAATTTCCAGATTTTAACTCCTGACGCCGTCAAGAGTAAACCCCTGACGCCGTCAAAATGGACCTGCAGAAATTCTTATGTTAAGTTTCCGGAAAATTTCTGGAAAAACTTGGTCCTACTTCCTGAAAAATCCTGCAAAACTTCATTATGACTCAATACAAGCATTTGACTCTAACAAATACGAATATACATGCTCATTTAATATTGTGGAGAATCATGATCGGTTTGTTTCTTAAAAACATATTTGGGGTTTCCCCTTACACTTATCTTTTGCAAAAATACTTTTAGGTTGGAGTTAAGACTAGGCCAAACAACATAGTAAAGTATTTCCACATTTTAATTTAGAAACATGATCAACCAACAATAAAAATAAAGCATGCATACGGAAGCAAATAACAAGCAAACAATTAAAATCACACAAAACATGGGTTGCCTCCCAAGAAGCGCTTGTTTTTGTTCGAGTCACGAGCCTGACTCTACCCTTATTTAACGGAGATAGGGGAGGTTTTCCCTACACTTAGGATTAAGTGCGGGTGGAAGTAGCGATACACACCCTTAGGGTGGAAATATGCCTCGTGAGGAAAGAGTGGTGGATGAATTATATGCTCAAAGGGGTGTGCTCCTATCATCATAACTTTACCTAATTCAATCGGGTTAATGGGTGGATTAAGATTTTCTCCTAGAAAGGGATCATTTTCTATCATCTTCAAGAGACTACTAGTTGGGGATCCATCTTGACCTAATAAACCCGGTTTAAACCCATAATGTTTCTTACGATCAATCATGAATGGGTGATGTAAGTATGTAAGGTCATGGTTCACTCCTATGTTGGCTTCTTCTCTACAAGGCTTGGGGTCTACTATCTTCAACGTAAAACTACCCTGACTATATGGTTTGATGGGTGGATCGGGACCTATTTCAATTCCTAAATCTTCATCCAAGGATGGAAGATTAGGTAACGGTTTTGGTTGAGGCTCCGGTTCATCAAAACTAGGAACTTCCCTAGAACTTGGAGTAAGGTTCTCACTACAAGTATTCAAACCTATATCCTCAAGTGGTGTTTGGTTCAAGGGCTCTACCTCTATTGGGGTTCCTATAGTCTTTTCTACTTCTTCAGGGTAAGTCACGGGTGGTATGTGTGCCTCAAATGATGGTAGGACTTGTGGGGTACTTTGTGGGCTTGGATTATCCACCTCATCCTCCATTGTATCAAGATTACCTATGTGCTTGTTTTGTACTATGGCTTTAGGTGACATCCACACAGGTATCCCTGAGTAATCATCCCCAGACAAACTTCCTGTTTGCTCCTTCAAACTTGTTTTTGATTGATTTGTGATGTTGTTTGTTGGGTTGTCTACTCTATAATAATATTGGGCACAGTCTTCTATGGTATCCCATGCTTCTTCAGCACTTAATTCCCTAGGGCCCCCATTGGCAAAATCATCAATGCACATTTGGTCACATCGGCTGACACGATAGTAAAAGGTTTGGGTTAGGGATGCTAAAGAGAAACTATGATGAGGGAATTTTCGAAGTAAAATTTTAAAACGAGTCCATGCATCATATATGGGTTCATCTCGATATTGTTTGAAATTCGAGATGTCAATAGGGTAGAATGGCCTTTGTGGTTGGTGGTATGGTGGATTCGCGTACTCCATAATGGTGAACGGAAGAGTCAATGGAAATTACGAACAAACACACAAAGAAAAAGATAGACTAAAGAAAACCTAGATAATAAAAATAAAATCTTACTAGAAAGGAATCTAGCAAGTAGACCTAATAAAAAGAGATTCTAACCTAGACAATAACTATTCCCCGACAACGGCGCCAAAAACTTGATGCGTGGGAATCGCAACAGGCTTTACCTCTCGAGGGATCTCGAGAAGCTTACAACCCCCACCAGGCAGTGTACCTGATCGTTGTAGTATAGTATAGTGACAAGTACCGGGGGATTGATCGTTCAGCTTAGGAATAGTGTCGCTAGGATTAGAAAGCCTAATTACTAGTTCTAAGGGTGAGGGATGATTATTTTTGTGTTTTTATATTTTTATGAAAGCAAGTAAAATCTCGGGTTTTGAAGGATTAGGGCGGAATTAGTTGCTATTCAACTAACCCAAAACTAAGATGCAATCAAAATAAAATACTAAAAAATGAAAATAAACTAATTAAACTAAGGTTGTGAGCAGTAATTGGAGAAAATGTGTTTACTTAGACTTCACTACTCCCTAGATATCTTTTACACGTTAATTACTTGTTATAATTGTATGGATGACGGATTGTATTCCTTAATACCATTCATGGGGTGGCATACATAAATCCCCAATTCTATGAGCTCTTATCTCCTCCTACACCATGACCCAGCACAACTATAGGGATTGTAAACAGTGGCTCATGCATTAAATACAACCAATAAAGACCTAGTACGCCTCGGTTCATGTTTCTTAAGACGTTCAAGCATGTTACCATTTGGAGATCTGCCAGTTTTCTTAAGCCTAACATATAAAATCATTCATCCAAGACAAGAATAAACAAGTAATCAACACATAATCAATATATAGGTTTCATTAGATCTAAGCAAACACAAAAGAGATCTAGCCTAGCATAATGGAATTAAGACAAGAACAAGATATAGACAACCAACACATAGACATATTGATTGAATTAGAAGAACACTTATCTCAATTACAATGCAAGGTATCAAGGGTTTGGAACCCTTGAAAAACCTGTAAAAGTTGCACCAAATTCGTCTTTAGGGTTTCAACAAAACTTCTCCTCTTTAATGTGAAAAACTAGAAAACTATATATAGGAAAACAAGGGTGACGGCGTCAAGAGCAAGGGTGTGACGCCGTCATCTCGCCGCCAAATACTTCCTCGGACGGCCTTGATCTACTTATGACGGCCTATGTGACGCCGTCATCAACCACGGTATTTTATTCTTGGGACTTTGACGCCGTCAAGAACAACTCTTGACGCCTTCATGCACTGTTCCCAGCATAGAAATTTGAGACTTTGCCGTTTTCTTCACTTTTATGCTCCAAAAACGTCCGAAATGGCTTCTTTTCCAGAATTCACTCTCCAAGTACCTAAAATCACAAAAGGAACGATTTAGGGCAATATTTGATCAAATAAAGTCGGATTCGGGCTTAAATGACCCCCTAAAAACGGACCATTTTTCGCCTCATCATTTATCATGTATGATTTTACTTCAAAATTTTAGAAGTGATTGTAACGATAGTTTAGAAGTAAATAGCCTCTCAGGCTGAGTTGTTTGTTTTGAACATACAACTAGTAATATAAGAGTAACACGGTGAATTTACTTTAAGTAGCTTTGACTTGAATGCTTTTACATTATTTACATGTTACAATTTAATTGTATTGAAAGAATCGAAATGGTGAATTTGTAGTGTATACCTAGAGTCAGTCTTTCCTTGGTTTAATCATGTTCCTAGACAATAACCCCCTTGTCACACCTGTACGTAGGTTGTAACCTTTTTCGTTTTATTAACCACGCCTCGATCTTTCCTAGGCTCATTTTAGTTTTTCCTTTTGCGTGTTCCTTTGTTGACTTCGGACCGTTGGTCTGATTGATGACCTATTAGCCTGATGAAATGGCCTTCGAACATGACCGGATTTTCTTGATCTTGAGGGTGTGTGATTTTGATGTGAGGAATTTTTCCAGGAGAATGGTTGGTTGTTTGTCTGTTCGTCAGGTAATGAGCTTTAGCTTTTGCCTGGTCAGTGTCGTTCAGTGTCATAATGACGCCTTTTTGCGACACTGAATGTTTTGAATGAGTTTTTGTTTTGTTGTGTAGAGGCTTGTTCGCCATGCCTGTATGACTTTTGTGTTTATCTTGTATATTCATGGGATGTCTAGGTTGAGGCTTGTGTGTTAGCTGTTGTGGTTTGTTTTGTTGTTTTTGAGTTTTCCCAGGCTATGTCCTAGGGTCGGTCGGATTCCCAGGATTGGTTTTTGCTTTTATAGATTTTGTTGGCGAGTGGTTTTTTGTAGAAGGGTTGTCGAGATATGTCCTAGGCTCAGGGTCCTAGGATTTGCTGTGTATGATGTTTGAAGGTGATCTCAGGCTGTTTAGGGCCGAGACTAATCTATTTTGAGGTTGAGGTTATGCTGCCTGAGGTTGTTTTAGGCTGCCTTTCAGGTTTCCTTGAGCCATTTTTCAGGTAGTTTCGAGTTGGTAGCATCAGTGCCATTTTTTTTGTCAGGGTGGGTGAGTTGGATACGATTTTGCCTAGATTAGGCTCCGTATGTGTTTTTGCGAGGTTTTCTATGGGGAGGTGCTTTGCACACTCTACTTTTTTATTGGCACACTCACCATACAAGTTATTAAAGCAGGATGTAAATACGGTACAATTGTCTGATGCGGTATTTAGAGTGTCCCAATCAAAAAACAAAGTGTGCAAATCAATTGTTGGGAATAAAATGCACAAAGTAAAGAGTCTGCCAGAAGAGCCTGCTAGTTGATAGTTAAGCCTGCCTCTTCTGTTTTGCTGATGTTGAAGATATACTAACAATACCTTCTGGGTAAGAAGGTACTGCTAGTTAAAGAAGGTCCTGCCAGTTTTCACGACAAGTTGCTATATTTTATTTAGAGATATTTAGTTGTATTATTAGTCTTTGTACAAAGTTATACGTTAAGTAGAAGTAGTACAGAAGTCTCAGTAGATATAATGGAGTGTTTTACCTTGAAAGGTGTAATATTAGGATAAGATAAACCTCTAATATATTATATTAAGCAACTTGACCACTTGTAATAAGGGCTCCTTATACTATAAAAGGAACCCTTAAGACACCTTCTTAGATATCTCCAACACTCATCTTTCCCATGCATAACTTCCATATTTAAACCCTTTCACGTATCAAAGATTCAAGGTTACACTTGTAATCCTGGTGATAGTTTAGATCACCCATTTCATCAATAATATTGAATCGTTTTGTGTTATTCATGTTGTGTTCATTCTCATTTACTTATTTACCACCTTTGTTCCTTTAGTGTGTTTTAGTAAATTCCGCGTGCTAACTCACATTCATTCATAAATATCCTAAACACATTACTGAGATTAACATCCCAAGTGTTTGCAAAAAATCAACACAGAATCCTTCCACAAGTGATATCAGAGCAAGGCTGATATTTACGACATAAAAGAACAAAGCAAAAATGGATGTTGAGCACATTCAAACCAATGTGGCTGCAAAACTTCCATTACTCAAACATAATGAGTTTGAGATGTGGAGACTGAGGGTTGAACAATACTTCCAAGTGCAAGACTATGCACTTTGGGAGATCATTGAAGAAGGAAACTCATTTAAACCAGTAACCACCACCTCCACAGTAAATGATGCACTTGTCACAACTGTGCAAGTAAACCCAATAACAGCTGAAGAAAGAATTCAAAAGAGAAATGATCTTAAAGCCAGGAGTATGCTTCTCATGTCTATTCCAAATGACCAGCTTTTAATCTTTAACAAGTACAAGTGTGCTAAAACCCTTTTTCAAGCTATTGTGGCTAGATTTGGTGGTAATGATGCCACCAAGAAAACCCAGAAAACACTTTTAAAACAACAGTTTGAAAACTTTTCAGCCACACCAAATGAGTCTTTGGACAGCATGTTCAATAGACTACAAAAGCTTTCTAGTCAGTTAGCCATTCATGAGGTGATAATATCTCAAGAAGACTTAAACTCCAAATTCCTTAGAAGTCTACCCTCTGAATGGGCCATGCATGTCATTGTCTGGAAAAACAAACCAGATATTGATTCCATGAGTCTCAATGATCTTTACAGCAACTTCAAAATAGTAGAGCATGAACTAAAGAAGTCTACTAGTTCAAGCTCAGGAAATATGGCATTTATGTCATCTCATGGTACTTCCAAGAAAGTTGATGAAGAAAAAGATGGTAGAGAAGAAGGTATTGCCAACACAAATTTCGGTACTACCAGTACTTCCAGCAGTACCAAAACCATTTTAGATGAAACAATTGGTTGTGCTTTCCTAACATCACAACACAATGGTTCCACATTGACCTTTGAAGATCTTCAAGAGATCAGTGATGATGATCTTGAAGAAATGGACATAAAATGGCAGCTTTCACTTCTTAGCATGAGGGCTAAGAAATATTTGATGAGGACTGGAAAGAAGATTGTCATCAATGGCAATGAACCTGCTGGGTATGACAAATCTAAAGTGGAGTGCTACAACTGCCACATGAAGGGTCACTACTCAAGAGAATGTAGAAGACCAAAGAAGCAGGGTGATAAGGGAAGAGGTTTTGAGAACAAGAACAGGGGAAACAATGAGAACAAGAGCAAGGAAGTGGACATCACTGAAACAAAAGCTATGGTAGCTATTGATGGGCTAGGTTTTGATTGGAGCTTTATGGGTGAAGAAGAGTCATCCTCAAATGAAATGGCTTTAATGGCTCTCTCCAATCCTGAGGTACAAATTACTAAATGTTCTGCTACTTGTGAAGTTTTTAAAGAACTAGAAATCTTAAGAAAACTTTATGATGAACTGAAAGAAGAACAAAGAAAAACTCATCAAGACCTAGTTAATCATAAGTGTGATATGTCCAAACTTGAGAAACAGATAATTCACTTTAGAGAAAATGAACTCACCTTTTCTGACACAAAAGCTATTCTTAATAGAGACATATTTCTTAAAGATGCTGAAATAAACCTGTTAAGAACTGAGTTTGCTAAAGTAAAACAAGCAAAAGATAATATTCAACTAACTGTTACAACATTAGAAAATGCTTCTGCTTGTACTAAAAGTATAGTTGAGAACCAAATGAACAAGAAAATCAAATCTGGGATTGGATACAACACATGTCCACCTCCTTACAGAGGAATTCCCTGTCCCCCAGGTTTAGATCTTGCTGAATCAGGTTTACATGAACTCACAAATAAACCACTAGAAAAAGTAAAACCTGTAGAAAATAGTGAACCTTTTGAGAGTACAAGTGATACTTCACTCTCCAAAGAAAAGGTGCTCACTGATAAGAGCTCAGATGTTACATCTAATGAAGGTTGGACATCTGATGAAAATGGAAAAGAGACTGTTTCTAAGAAAGGAAACAAAGTAGGACCAACCAGTCCTAAAAGTGTAGAAAGTATCACAAAGACTAAAGTTGTTCTAAAAACAGTTGAATGTTGTGCTAAATGTAATAGCAAACCTAGAGGTAGTCAGAGAAATTGGAACAATCTTAAGTCACATCAACTTGGTGATAACTTTGTTTTGTACAATAAAGCATGCTATTACTGTGGTAGTTTTAATCATACTCATGCTTATTGTAACAATTGGGTTTCTGGGAGTACATCAAAGTCTAAAACAAATAAAACAAACCCCAGAAAAGGTTTTGTGAAATCTAACACACCAAAAGTCAATCATACTGTTAGACCAAATGAGCCTATTTACCCAAAATTCACTACTAAGGGTGCAAGTAATACTTTCAAACATACACCAAAAGTTGTGAAAAGTCATATTGAAAGGAACTTTGTGGTTAAAACACAAGACTGGAGACCAAAACCTAAAGGTCCTACTAGGCCATATGGTCCTGCTAGACCAAATGGTACTGCCAAATTTGATACTGTTAGACCAAAAACCACAAAATGTGTTAAAAATGACAATGCTGTTAAGTCCTCAGCATGTTGGATTTGGAGACCACTCCAATCAAATGGTGCATCAACAGTCCTAAAAAGGTTTGATTACATTGATGCACGAGGCAAACCCAAGTCAGTCATGGCTTGGGTACCCCAAGGAAACTAATATGTGTATACATGTGCAGGAACATTCAAATGATATTGCAGATCAAGGATATGTAGATAGTGGATGTTCAAGGCACATGACAGGCAACATGTCTTACCTCACAGACTTCAAATCATTTGATGGAGGATATGTTACCTTTGGGGGAGGAATCAAAGGAAAGATTACTGGTAAAGGTACAATTAAAACCAGTAAATTAGATTTTGAAAATGTGTACTTTGTGAAAGAACTACAGTTTAATCTCTTGAGTGTCTCACAAATGTGTGACATAAAGAACAATGATCTTTTTACTGACACTGAATGCATTGTACTTTCTCCTGATTTTAAAATTCCTGATGAAAATCAGATTCTTCTTAAAATCCCTAGAAAGAACAATATGTACATTATTGATTTAAAGAACATTGTTTCTAAAGAGAGTTTAACCTGTCTAGTAGCAAAAGCCTCATTGGATGAATCTATGCTTTGGCATAGAAGACTCGGTCATGTAAACTTTAAAACAATCAATACAATTGCAAAATATGATTTGGTTAGAGGTTTACCCAAAAAGATTTTTCAAAATGACCAAACTTGTATTGATTGTCTAAAAGGCAAACAACATAGAGCTTCTTGTAAGCCCAAGACCCATAACTCAATTTCTCAAGCTTTATACATGCTTCATATGGATCTCTTTGGTCCTCCATCTGTGAATAGCTTGAATAGTAAAAGATATTGTCTTGTAGTTACTGATGATTACAACAGATTCTCTTGGGTTTTCTTTTTAAGAACTAAGGATGAAACAAGTGAGATCCTTAAGTCCTACATTACAGGGATAGAAAACCAAATTGATAAGAAAGTAAAAGTAATTAGATGTGACAATGGGACAGAATTCAAGAATAGAGTTATGGATGAATTTTGCAAAGAAAAAGGAATAAAAAGAGTATAGTGTAGCTAGAACCCCACAGCAAAATGGTGTAGCAGAAAGGAAAAATAGAACACTTATAGAGGCTGCTAGAACAATGCTAGTAGATTCTAAGTTGCCTGTTTCATTTTGGGCTGAAGCTGTAGGTACTGCTTGTTATGTACAGAATAGGGTTCTTGTGATTAAACCTCATAGAAAGACTCCTTATGAACTTTTGTTTGGTAGAACACCATCTCTAAGTTTTATGAGACCTTTTGGATGTCATGTCACTATTCTCAATACCAAAGATCATCTAGGAAAGTTTGAAGGAAAAGCTGATGAAGGCTACATGATAGGGTATTCTTTGCAAAGTAAGGCCTATAGGGTGTATAATAAATGCACTAGGCTAGTGGAAGAAAACCTGCACATAGAGTTTCAAGAAAAACTACCAAATGTTGCAGGCACTGGACCAGATTGGTGTTTTGACATTGATAAGCTTTCAGAATCTATGAATTATGTGCCTGTCACAGGTACAAATACTAATGATAATGCAGGTTTTGAAGACAATGATGAAACAACTGAGGATCAAGATTACATCTTGATGCCAATTTGGACAGGATTGGATTCATCTTCAAGTCATGGAGAGCCTTCAAATACTACAAATGAAAGTGTTGAAGATGATCATGGAACTCAAGATCAAGGGAATCAACAAAATTCTGAAAATGAAAAATGGTACTGCCAATTCACAAGATGGTACTGCCAGTTCAGCAGATGGTACTGCCAGTTCACAAATTGGTCCTGCTGAACCATTAAATGTTCTATCAGATGATTCCTTACCAGAAGATGTAGGGATTGGAAACCTTCCAATTTCCTATGATGTTCCTACAACACACAACACAAGAATTCTCAAAGATCACTCCATTGATAATGTGATTGACAGCATTGATTCTGGTGTTAAAACAAGAACTCAAGTCTTATCTTCAGACAAATATGGGTTTGTCCTAGTTGTGTATGAAGAAAAGAACCATGAAGTTTCCCACATATGCCTGTTTTGATGCTTTCTCTCTCAAGTAGAACCCAAAAACATTACAAAATCCTTAGATGATTCAAGCTGGGTTGAAGCAATGCAAGAAGAGCTACTTCAATTCAAACTGCAGAAGGTTTGGGTATTGGTTGATTTGCCCAAAGGTTACAGGGCAATTGGAACCAAATAGGTTTTCAGAAATAAGAAAGATGAAAGGGGAATAGTGATAAAAAAACAAAGCCAGATTGGTGGCCCAAGGGTATACTCAAGAAGAAGGAGTGGATTATGAAGAAGTTTTTGCTCCAGTTGCAAGAATTGAAGCAATTAGGCTATTCTTGGCCTATGCTTCTTTCATAGGTTTCACTGTCTACCAAATGGATGTCAAAAGTGCCTTTTTATATGGTACTATTGAAGAGGAGGTGTATGTTTCTCAACCTCCAGGCTTCATTGATGCAGAATATCCAGACAAGGTGTACAAGGTTACCAAAGCTCTTTATGGTCTACACCAAGCTCCTAGAGCATGGTATGAAACATTGGCTTTCTATTTATTGGAAAATGGATTTCAAAGAGGCAAGATTGATCCAACTTTGTTCATCAAAAGAACCAAGAAAGACATCTTGCTGGTGCAGATTTATGTTGATGACATTATCTTTGGATCCACAAATCAGGAATTGTGTATAGAGTTTGAAAAACTTATGCATAGTAAGTTTGAAATGAGTTCCATGGGGGAACTTACTTTATTTTTGGGTCTCCAAGTGAAACAATCAAATGAAGGCATATTTATCAGCCAAGATAAGTATGTAGCTGAGATCCTAAGGAAATTTGGGTTTGCAGATTCAAAGGTTGCAAGTACACCAATGGATCCAGAAAAGGGGTTACACAAAGATGCTGAGGGTGAAGATGTTGATGTGCACAACTACAGATCAATGATTGGGTCCCTAATGTACCTTACATCATCAAGACCAGATATCATGTTCTTAGTATGTGTATGTGCAAGGTTTCAAGTCAATCCAAAAGTTTCTCATCTTACAGCAGTCAAAAGGATCTTCAGATACCTCAAGGGCCAACCTAAGTTGGGTCTATGGTATCCAAGGGAATCATCTTTTGATTTGGTAGCTTACTCAGATAGTGACTATGCTGGTGCAACCCTAGACAGAAAATCGACAACTGGTGGATGTCAATTTCTTGGCTGCAGACTCATATCATGGCAATGCAAGAAGCAAACAATGGTGGCCAACTCTACAACTGAAGCAGAATATGTTGCAAGTGCAAGTTGTTGTGGCCAAGTTCTTTGGATCCAGAATCAATTGCTTGACTATGGGTACAATTTTCTTAATACCATTATTTACATTGACAATAGCAGTACTATATGTATCATTAAAAATCCAGTTCAACATTCAAAAACAAAACACATTGAAATCAGACACCATTTCATAAGAGATTGCAATGAGAAAAGGTTAATTCAAGTTGTCAAAATTGATTCTGAAAATAATTTTGCAGACCTTCTCACCAAAGCTTTTGATTTAGGTAGGTTTAAATACCTGGTAGCAGGTATTGGTATGATAAATCTTTGAAAAACATGTGTTTTGTATATAAATAAACAAGTTCTGGTCTCTAAACATGGTACTGCTAGTTAGTCATAAGGTACTGTCAATACAAAGTTGGTACTGCTAGTTCAAAGTTTGCTCTGTTTTTGCTCATCTTGATGTTTAAATGTTAACAATGCTATAAAACAAGTGCTTTGCACTCTGTTCTTTTGGTTTACAACTAACCATTTCAGGTTACTCAAGCTTGCTAACACAATCAGGATATGGAAATGGTAATCAGTTCACCAAGTTTTTCAAAACTTAAGAGCTGGCTAGTCCAAAGCAAACGGCTCTTGGTAAAGACTTCTCAAATCCGTTGATAGCTGATAGTTTGCTAAAAACTATAAGGTAATCAGTTCACCCAGTTCCAAAAACTTAACGAACTGACTAGTCCAAAGCAAACGGCTCTTGGTAAAGACTTATCAAATCCGTTGATAGCTGATAGTTTGCTAAAAACTATAAGGGATATTTTCTAAAATTTGAAAGAGACTGCCAAGTTTTATTTCAAAAACAAGGTACTGGTAGTTCAAATTTTAGTACTGGTAGAGTAAAATGGTACTGCTACATAGCCGTTGAGTCTGTCAGGTTAAAATATAGCCGTTGTTTTTAAAGGGTATTTTTGTGAATTATTCATGTTTTCCTCGAATTAAGAATATAGTTATTATAATAAAAGATCTTTTTGACCGCCTCTTCAATTACTTATCCATATCTTTTATAGTCGGTCAAAAGTCATTTTTCTCATAATCAATCCTTATCATAATTCACACTCACCTTTCATCTTCTACCAGGACAACAATAAAATCTCACCATCAAAATCAAAATTTTCATCAAACCTTTCACCATGGCTCGTCTAAGTTTTGTCAAACGTCACAACCAATTAGCATTTTTGGAAAAGTCTGATGACAATGAAACTTTTCATCAAGCAGTGGATTTTCTAAACAATTCTTATGTCAGGTTTGCTTTACTCGTGAATCCCACTATTTTTTAATCTCAAATTTCACAATTTTGGCAAACTGCTAAAGTTAACACTCTTAGGGATGGGATTCAAGAGTTAATGGTCAAAGTGGATGGTAGAACCTTGACTTTTACCAAATCATCCATTAGAAGACATCTTCGTTCAGATGATTCAGATGGCATTAGTCAACTACCTGATACTAAAATCTTTGAAAATTTGACAAAAATGGGGTATAATGTAACTTCTACAAAGCTTACATTTCTTAAAAAGCATTTTACCCCTCAATGGAGATTTTTGATTCATACCATCCTTCATTGTTTAAGCCAAAAGAAAACCTCATGGGAGCAATTTAGTGGTAACATGGCTGTAGCTCTCATTTGCCTGGCAACAAACAAGAAATTCAACTTTTCAAAATATATTTTTGAAGGATTGGTTAAAAATGTGGACAGTGAAACAAAGTTTTTGATGTACCCAAGGTTCATTCAGTGTCTCATCAACAAATCCAAACATTTGTTACTTCCCCCAAACAAACCTTTTAAGACTCCCAAACTTACACACAAGGTGTTTCAAACATGAAAATTGGTTTTCAAGGAGAAGAAGCACCACTTTTTGAGGAAATGTTACCACAACATAATGAAGAACCATCCACATCATCTGAGCATTCATCACCACATCCATCACCAGTACCATCACTCACACCAACAGTACCATCAGTCACACCACCATCACCAGTTCCATTACCATCTCACCAACCAATACAAACACCATCTGCAACATCACCATCATTATCACACCATAACTCACCACCACAATCTCCTCCACAACAAAGTGTAGATGCTCAGACTATCAGGGAATTAAAGGAGCAAGTGCAGCACTTGCAAACTACTCTTGAAAGTCAAAACAAACATTTTACAGAGATCAACACCAAGTTAGTTAAGAGGGTTGAGAAATTAGAGTTGAAGGTGAAATTATTGAAGGGTAAAGGAACATCTCAGTTGGTTGTTTCTAGTTCCTCAAGTTCAGAAGCAGAGGGTTTGGGTCTCTCTTCTAAAAAGGGGAGGATGGGTAGTTCTAAAAATGAAGAAGAGATTCAATTTCAGTTTCATGAAGGAACTCCAGTGATTGATGAAGAGCCTGCTATTCAAGAAACAGAGCCTGCTTCTCAAGAAAAAGAGCCTGTTAGCTTAAAAGATACTGCTGAAGCAGAGCAAGAGCCTGCTGGGATTCAGAGGCTATTAGCTATGAATTTAAAAGGTTCTGATCAAGTGTCTTACAAAAGAAAGAGAGGATCAAAGCCTCAGGGGAGGTTTCTTGTTTCTGATGAACAATCTGCTGCTCCAAGTCCAGTATCATCACCAAAAGACAAGGGCAAGAAAATTGTGGTTGAAGATGAACCAAAGCCTAAAAAGTTGAAGAAGAAAGAGCAAGCACAATTGGCTGTAGATGAAGAGTTGTCCAAACAGCTTCATGAAGAAAAAGTTATAGGGGCTGAAGAAGAATCAAGAATGCTGCAAGAAAAGTTTGATGCTCAGCTGCAATACATCATTTCCATTGATCCAATTGTAAGAGGTGAAGCTTACACTCTGGTGTGTGATGAGTCTCTTAGCTCAGATGAAATGACAATCAAACTCAATGATTTCATCACCAAGAAATACAATCAAGAGGCATTGGATGATGTCTATCAGCAGATTCAGAAAAATCAGAAGAAAGGATTTAAAATGCCACATTCTGAAGCAGATCAGAAGAAATTCTTCAAGATATATCTGAAAAGAGAAGTGAACATGAAAGATCATCAACTCAAAGGTAAATCTTTTGATGAATTGAAGCTTCTATACTTAGAGGCTTACAGAAGAAACAAAACCAGTCTTCTCATGGATACACAAGAAAGACCTTCCAAAGGAAGAAAAGATGATCAGAAGGAACAAACAGCAGAATTGCCTCCTGTTCAATCAAGAGAAATGGTTGCCCATGTTCCACAAGTTGTTTTTGCTGAACCTTTACATGCAAGGCATCCAGTCATTAGATTGGGAAATCTTCAATGACAAGTTTGGCAAAGCATGGAAGATAACAAGAGTTGGAAACAAGGTTGAGATTTTCAAGAACTTTGAAAATCTACTTAGAGCATGTAGCAGAATGGATTTAGATGAATTATGGGTAATAGTTCAAGAGAAGCTGAAAACCAAGTATAAGCCAGATGTAAAGGAACAAGAGCTATGGGTTGAGTTCAGCAGATTGTATGATCCAAATCCTACTGATACACATTGGAAATTTCCTTACTATGATTTATCTGTTACATGGGAATACTTCAGCATGAGTCATGTTCATCATCTTTCCACTCAGAGTGGAATAGAGCTCTTTATGCTAGGTGAGAAGGAGTATCCTTTAAGCTATGAAGTATTATCAGTCTTGATCTCCAACAAGCTATTATGTGAAGAAGAAACTGATGCAGTCAAAAGATTGAAAGAGAGCATATTTGATCAGTATGAAAGCCTAAGGAGAAAAAGATAAGGATTTTGGAAGAGTTCCCTTAAATCCTCAAGGTATGAATTTTATTCACAAAGAAACTTGGTTATTTTAAATGGGAATAACAAGTTTAGGGGAGGATTGTTGGGAATAAAATGCACAAAGTAAAGAGTCTGCCAGAAGAGCCTGCTAGTTGATAGTTAAGCCTGCCTCTTCTGTTTTGCTAATGTTGAAGATACACTAACAGTACCTTCTGGGTAAGAAGGTACTGCTAGTTAAAGAAGGTCCTGCCAGTTTTCACGACAAGTTGCTATATTTTATTTAGAGATATTTAGTTGTATTATTAGTCTTTGTACAAAGTTATACGTTAAGTAGAAGTAGTACAGAAGTCTCAGTAGATATAATGGAGTGTTTTACCTTGAAAGGTGTAATATTAGGATAAGATAAACCTCTAATATATTATATTAAGCAACTTGACCACTTGTAATAAGGGATCCTTATACTATAAAAGGAACCCTTAAGACACCTTCTTAGATATCTCCAACACTCATCTTTCCCATGCATAACTTCCATATTTAAACCCTTTCACGTATCAAAGATTCAAGGTTACACTTGTAATCCTGGTGATAGTTTAGATCATCCGTATTATTTCATCAATAATATTGAATCGTTTTGTGTTATTCATGTTGTGTTCATTCTCATTTACTTATTTACCACCTTTGTTCCTTTAGTGTGTTTTAGTAAATTCTGCGTGCTAACTCACATTCATTCATAAATATCCTAAACACATTACTGAGATTAACATCCCAAGTGTTTACAAAAAATCAATACAGAATCCTTCCACATCAATTCCCTTTTCTATGAGTTTTGTGTTTTCTGGTGAGCCAAAAAGTTTTTCCGATGAGTCAGAGAGTGAGAGAGTTGGTTATCTTTTGGATTTTTGTGTGGGGTGAGGTTCTTCGATTCTTGCAACGAAGAACAAAGTTTCGATTTTTTTTGTTGGAAATGAGGGTTTCGCGGTGAAACCTATTCTGAGGACAGAAAAGTGTGTTTGTAGGTTTTTGTGTTTTCCGACGCCAGGGGGCGAAACGATTAACATTTCGCTTGGTTTTTCGGCGACTGATTTATCAAAAACTAAGTTTTCATATGCCGGAAAACTTAAATGGTGGGGGTTTTTTGGTTTTTCGGTGAAAACAACTTTTTCCGATTAACCGAAAAAGGAAAGAGATCGCAGCTATTAGTATCGTATAGCATGGATGGTGCCATATTTATGTATAGTACATATTGAGGGTGTGGGCTGGTCGATCGTTTGGTTTTCACGTTCGATAAAGACCCCAAAGTGTGACCGAAGTCAAGAGTTGGGGTAACGCTCACGAATCGACTCAGTTGGTTTGTGTCAATTACCCGAGAGGATAATTGACTTAGGTATGGAGTTGCTAGGGCAGGCCTGACGTATATTGCTTGAGATTTGCTTAGACCATTTCGGAAAAATGGTCAAGTATTTATAGGAGGACCTTTAGGGTTGTGAGAACCCGTGAAGGCAATTTGATGGCCCCGGATGATCCACGTGGTGGTTATCGAGGTAAGAATTGAGGAGGGCATGTGCCCGTCCTAACGGTCCTGATGAGTTTTCCAGGCGTACCGTTCGTCTGGTCACGCTTGTTAGGCAGGCTTTGTCTTGATGCTGTCTGAAGAAGTATTTCCAAGGCTTTTTGTTAGACTTCGGCCTTTTTGGGATCATGTTTGGGTCGAGTCTGGAGTGTATTGGCCTTAGCCGAGTGGGCTGAAGGTCCTATACACTATCAATAATATTATTATGATCGGGTAAATAAGAGGTATTTTAGAAGAATTGGAGAAAACTATCAAAATTTTAATTATTTAAAACCGTTTGTTACTTTTCTTTTTAATAAAATATCTTAAAAACGATAAACTTTTAAGTGAAACAAACTACGTCAGCGTATGATGAGCCCTTTTGTGTCTTTCAACAAAAAGATGTTTCCATATACTCTCAATAAAACCTTTTTTTACCACTTTTTATGCTATAAAATGTACAAGTAATTTATGAGGTGTTAAGTCGTAAAATAATAATGTACTTTTTAAAGTGTCTCGTTTTGGTACGCGTATTTTTTTTAAATTGTAGAATAGCAATGTACTTTTTAAAGTGTCCTATTCTGGTACGTGTACTTTTTTAAGTTGTAGAATAGCAATGTATTTTCTATAAGTGTTCCAGTTTGTTACGTACGATTTCCATAAGTGTTTCAATTTGATACGTCATCGCACGTACCAGACTGGAACACTTATGGAAAGTACATTGTTATTCTACAATTTAAAAAATTACACGTACCAAACTGGAACACTTATGAAAGTACATTGTTATTCTAAAACTTTAAAAAAGTACACGTACCAAAACGGGACACTTTGAAACATGCTTTGCTATTTTTCAGCTTAATCCCGATTTATAATGTAAAACTTATGAGCAATTTCATATCTCCCCAACTAAAACTTGAAGATTTTATATTTACACAGATCTTGCTTTAAAAGCATTATACAAAATGAATTCAATAGTTAGGATCTATATGAAAAGAGGGGAATATATGAAATTCTCCCAAATATTTATAATTCATATTTCATTAATGAGTTTGAGGTTGTAGGGTACTAAGGTGCAGTTGCTGTACCAAAGGGGGGGCCGTGTGAGAAGCTGCCCCACAAGCCTGCATATACTTTTGCAAAAAATACTTTTTTAGGAGTATTTTTGTAACATTCAATAACTGCCCTCATATCCCAATCTAAAAAATGAAGCGACAATATAGACAAGAAAGAGCAGCAACAGTTTATGACTTCTCCACATCGTGTGCAAGTGGGTTTCGAAACTTAAATGACAATCAAGCAATGAAGAATCGTCGTGGTCTTTTGCCAAAGTAATGATATGTTACTTTTATTTAGAACGACTGCATGTCACATTTTTTTTTTGCGCTTGTGTTAGATAGTATTTAACTTTTACGTCGATTATAAGAAAGATGCTATATAACTGTTTGTTGCACTTCATTTTATACAACAACAACAGCAACAAAAACGTACCTAATCCCGTTGGGAGGGGTATTGGGAAGTAGAATGTAGAGAGATCCTACCCCTACCCCCAGGATAAACCCGAGAGTAAGGAGACTGCTTCCAGAAAAACATCCGGCAAGTGTGTGCAGTGAGAGTGCTTATAAAAAAAGTACACGCGTGAAAGTGAGCAATGAAAGTGTGCAATAACAAGGATAAGCATACAAAAGACAAAAGGATAGAAACAAGCAACTAAGCACAACATATAGGCAGAAAACCATCAAAAGAGCATAAATAAGCAAACACCGCAAGAAACCCAAAAAAAGAAAAGATAAAAACAAGCAACCAAGCATACAGGGCAGATAGGCACAAAACCAACACATAAACATAAAAAAAAACAAATGATGCAAGAAACCCATAAAATAGAAAAGAAAAAGCGCAAAAGAGGTATATGGGACACGAGCAAAGCATACAAGATTAAAAGCATTAAAAAAAAAAAGGGGGCAAGGGCACCAAGAAAAACGCAGGCAAAAAAAAGGGAGTAAAAGGCAAACAAAACCAAGGCCAAAGAAAGCAACAAAGATCAACGCAAGGCAACGCAAAAAGACCTATAACTAAGTCAAAACAAAAGGAACAAGATATAATGCATGCTTTATTACTTCGACTTTGCCCCTTAAAAAAAATTTCCCTGGTACCGCACCTGTAATACAAGTAGGGTGGCTTGGGTTATTATTGGTTGTGGAAGTTAAAAAGCTTTGTGGGTTCGTTTGTTTTAAGGAAACCGTTTCTTCATTTTACTGCCTTGAATCTATATGTCACTATAGTTTTTTCACTATTTGTATATAGATTTAGATTTTTCACACTAAGTTTGCTTTTACTTCCATGCATTAAGCTCGTAAATCACGACTTCATCCATTTTAGTTTTTTTGGTCCATTGTATATTGTTCTTTATTTTGTGATTTATGTGTTTGTTAGGTAGTCTTAAACTCTCATAGGAAACAACTTATCAACGTCATCCACTAGAATACATTAAATGTGATTGCACTTGATACCAATCTAGAGTGTAACGTATATCTGGTCGATCTATATATATTTCTAAAGAAGACAACTAACTAAAAGCTAGATAACTCAAACAAATCTTTGAGAACCCGTTTTGTTTTTAACCAAAAAAAGAGTTGTATCGATTTCATAACTTGTGATAAACTATAACCAAAAATATGATAAATTTACATTATCATCTTTTTGAAAATGTTAACTTTAGACCTTTTCTTATTTTTGTAACCCGACATGACAATGAATACTCGGATAATGATGTTGTAACGTACGAAATATTTATACGACGCGTATAATTAATTTATTTCTTCATTTTCAATACTTAAAATCTCCTAGGGACAACTTGAAAATTCCATAAGGAATGGCCCATTAATTAAATAGCGATTCATACAAGCTAAATCTTCGTATCGATAATTTAGCTGAAGGAATCGATCACTCAAGCCCAACGTAGGCTTGTTTCAACGTGTTGGAGGCACATATGATTTCTGAAGTGATAGAAATAATATTTGTCGGTTTATGGACTAGAGAATAGTCACTTTCGTAAAAACGCTAGACACTATCTTGAGTAGGTTGTTGGGTTAGATTGAACATTGTCTTCCACAAATTATCCGTTAGACGTAGCCTGCGGATTTTTTCGATTTATCAATGTTTGCAAGAATGTTAAAAGTATATTCATTGTCTTATATTGTAGTTTTATCTGTGATGCAATATTTAACCCGCTAGTTAAATATTGTGACATATAAAAGTATAAAACAACTTTTCGGGCCTATCATAATCTCTTGTTGACTCGTATTAAGAGATACAATTTTCATCTAACACGAACCAAATTTAACCGTTTAAACAACATGATTAAGCACTAGATTTCGACACATCGAGGTGATGAATGCTAGAACGTGAGAGTGGTACAATGTTTACTGTCATCAATCCAATCAAAACAAGTACACGTAAAAGTCATTTAGGTTTGAGTCCTGTCCTTTTAATATCTATATCATAAATGTACATTTAAGAAAGACACCTAACCGTTTTTCTATTTTTTCTACATTCAACGACTTCGCTTCATATCCACCACTCTCTTCAACTAGCTAGGTCAAAAGATGCATTCTTTTTTTCAAGTTTATACTTGATATAAAGTTATATAAACGGATGAGTATTTCCGTGTTTGGATAACAAATTGAGTACGAGTTTTTAATTTAAATGTATGCGGTCTAACTAGGGTTTTTGGTCACTTTCTGGCCTTTTCTCTCATCACTATCCAAAATATGTTTCCAGTGAAATTTAAAAAACCTAAAACCTTTTTGAGAGTATTAGATAACCAGTAGATCCCCATGATGGTAGTTAATATAAAGCTATATGAAAGATCAAAATGTAGGTGTGTTTTCTGGTTACTATAATCAAAAAGTGTAAAATAACGTAAAAATTAAACGTTTACCTTATTTTTTTTATTAGCGTCTTAAATATGAGTGGATTAAAAAAAACTTAGCACTTGTTTCTAAACAAGTATTATATTAACAAAAACGTATATAAAGGTGTGCAAGGCGTGCAATCACACGAGGCCTTACAATTTTAAAGGCATCAAAACATATGCCTCATTGCAATCTTGCATACACGGGCCTCAAAATTTACTTTTCCGACAAATATGTTAATGATATATGATTTTATGTTCTGTATATTTGTTAAAATTGAAGTTAGACTGTAAACATACTACGTTCTTTTTTCTCAATAGTTGATATGATATATTTTTGACCGTTATATTCAATTACGACATAAGATTTTGCACATAACTCCCCAAATCTCGGATACTACACTGTATATTACTGTAACACACTAAATGCTAAATGTTCTTAAACACTTCGAGAGGCTACTCGCCAGACATTAACCTTATCCAAAAGCTAAATGATTCTGACTTTTTCTTGAACAATTCTGATTCTGACTTCAATAATGTAATAATGTGACTTAACCAAAGTCACAACTATTTGAAAATTTCATATCTTAAAAATACTTTTCATACTTCTAAAACCCTTTTTTCGTTGTTTTCAATTAATAAACTCCTACTACAAAATAATGAAAGTGGTTCACATAATGCCGGTCAAAATAAGGCAAATAAACATTATTGCATCATCTAACTGTACATAATGCATTAATATTTGCACTTTACATATATAGTAGTTTGATGACACTTTAGGTTGAATTCATTGGCCCCTACTTAAATTGCTCTATATTATTATGTTTCCAACTACAAGCTTTTTCAACAAAAAGAGAAGATTGTATTTGCTCTCTTTGATCATCACAATCATCTCAATTCAGGTGAGTTAGTCATCTCTATCATTAGTGTATGTTTACGTTTTTCTTATCGTGTTACGTTGTCTTGAAATAAAATATTTGTGTTTAGATAAGTTATATCGAACTTATAGTAATATGTACCAAAATGAAGAGTCGTCTTAAGGTTTTGAGAGGCCTAAAAATATTTTTTCTATAGGGGTCATTAAAAGTTTACATGATAAAAAAGTGGTTATATAATTGGTAGAGCTTCGTTCTTCTCTTATTTTTGACATTATTATATAGTATTTAAGGTCTAAAACGGTTGCTTTACTAGATTTATGGCTAAGAGTATTATGCCAAAATCATATTTACCTTTATCCAAACATTGAAAATTGACTATATCCGTCTTTTAATAGGGTTGATACGCACACCACACTTCTTGATTATTTCACCGCTAAATCATACCCGTGATGCACACAGTAAAACCGCAATAATCAGATAATCAGTTTGTAAACGCGACACTATAACCCATTAAAATCCCCTTTAGCAAATAAAATGTTTCTTTTCACACCACTTTTTGTATCTTACTTTTACCTTTTTTGAATCTTTTTATGTTTCCTAAACTTTTAAAAAATGTGTTCTTAGTTTTTTTCACCATATATTTGTATCTTTCTATGACCCTTTTACCTGTTTTAAGTCTTTCTGTGGTTTCCGCTACAAGAAACATAATTCACAACCCATGCTACATACTTTAAATCTTGATCACTATATAAAAAAATCATTTGTGTTGTTTGTTACTTGGTTCAAAATTTTAACTCTTAAAAACTATACAGAGCTAGGAAATATGGATAAGCAGTTTGCAGTGAAAGTTGAAGAAGGAAAGAAAGGTGTTAATGGCGAACCTTCTCTCGGTCCAGTTTATCGTAATCCTCTTGCTAAAGACGGGTTTCCACCTCTTGATTTTGGCTTGAAAACTACGTGGGATGTCTTTAGGTAAACCATACTTTTGTACTGTTGTTTATATGTCATATATAGTTAAATCCAATGCTAACATAAGTTTTATTCAAATGATAGAGCTTCGGTCGAGAAGTATCCTGATAACAGGATGCTAGGGTGGCGTGAGCTTGTTAACGGTGAAGTATGTATTTTACTACAATTTTACTGCAACTTATATGCATGTTCATATGTGCAGTGTCTACTTAGATAATATCATATGACCACTAACTTAAATTCAGCCTGTCATGTTGCCTCACTATACCATGATTTGTCGTATTTTGATTTAATGGCAACATGACAGTATCGTGTAATTCGGTTGAATATATGAACATGGATATATGTTGAATGTTCTACTATGTTTGTGTCATTGTGTGTTATGTGGGTGCCACCAATCTAAACTAGTTTTGTATATATATTTTTTATTATTATTATTATTATTATTATTTTTGTTTCATTTCTAGTGGGGCCCATATATATGGAAAACTTACAAGACCGTATACGAGGAAGTTTTGTCTATTGCTTCGGCCGTAAGGGCTTCTGGAATTGAATCTGTAAGGATATGTTAAATTGCTAATGTATACAACTTGAAAAGTTATGATGTCATAGTCTTTAATTTATGATGTCATAGTCTTTTGGTAATTTGCTGTCTTTTTCATGTTTTGTGATTCATGTGTTTATAGGGATGTAAAGTGGGAATCTATGGTGCAAATTGTCCTCAATGGATTGTCGCAATGGAGGTAACGTTTAGGATTATGTTCATATGTGCGGGTTATAAGGTTCCAATTTTGATTCTCTAATACGGCAAAACCAGTAAATGTGTACCGGCATGATCCACAAACATGGACCTGCATTGCATATAAGTTCTGCTACTATTTTTGCTTAGTTTATTCTATAAAATTGAATTCCGATTAAGCTTTTTTGCATGTGTATAGGCTTGCAATGCCCAGAGTTACATTTCCGTTCCTCTATATGATACTCTCGGTAACCACTTCTATATATTGTTTATTTTGTCAGTTATCTTAATGTACTCGGTTCGATCAGAATGTTTATGAAGTTAGAATCTTTCATTTGAGCAGGATCGGGAGCAATCAACTTTATATTGGACCATGCTGAAGTTGATGCTGTTTTTGTCCAAGACAAAAAAGTTAAAGAAGTGAGGACCAAAAATTTACCATGTTTTTTTTTTACCCAAGTTAGCATATTAAGTATTAACCGTAAAGTTTCATACTTTTTTATTTTATTTTATGTAATAGTTCTTTGATTTTGCAGCTATTGAATCCAGAGTGTAAACATACTAAACGGTTAAAACGTAAGGATCAGTTTTAACACAGTTGCAGATAGTTAATAGATTAGTAAATTAATTTTTGTATTTTGTGTGATTGTAGTGATTGTTTGCTTCACTTCAATGAAAGAGGAGGAAAAGAAAAAGGCAGAATCCATGGGGATTAAAACGTATTCATGGAGCGACTTCCTTCAAATGGTTAGTTGTTTTGACCTATTTACTTATGGGTCGGATGGAAAATTTTAGTTAAACTACGGGGAAGTGGTCAAATGGGGTGAAAGTTGTTAAACGCCGATTCTTAATGCTTACGACCAAAAAAAGGGTACAAAAGTGTTTGCAGATCAACCCAACTTGAGCCTCACCGTTTTAGCCCATACTAAGAATGCCTTATTTCTAACCGAACCTATTTGGCCCATTAGGATTTAGCATTTTCTTATTCTCTAATCTTTGTTATATTATCGAGTAGGGGAGTAAAAATCCATCAGAGCTGCAGACACCTAAAGAATCTGATATATGTACAATTATGTACACTAGTGGCACCAGTGGCGATCCAAAAGGTGTTATATTGACTCATGCAAATGCCACCACAAACATACGAGGTGTCGATCTTTTCATGGAGCAATTCGAGGACAAGGTATACTACAAAAGAAGTTTGTAACAGAATATAAAAATATTTCTCATTATCTTATTTTTTATACTTGATATCCTCATAGATGACTACGGATGATGTCTATATATCATTTTTGCCTCTCGCCCACATTCTTGACCGCATGATTGAAGAATATTTTTTCCGTAATGGTGCTTCCGTTGGCTTCTATCATGGGGTACATTGAAACTCATACTATATGTTACTATCATGAACGGAAATAAGATTGATAATTTAGCTTAATAAATCGCTATTTTATGAAGGATGTCAATGCCTTAAAGGATGACATGATGGAGCTAAAGCCAACCTTTTTGGCTGGAGTACCTCGAGTTTTGGAAAGAATTCACGAAGGTGACACTCTCGTGGATATCAAACTTTGTGACAATCTTTATCCAAATGTTTAGCCTCTTATTTTTTTTTTTTTTTTCTCGTTTCTTTTTTGTATTTTGTCGTTTAGGTGTGCTTAAAGGACTACAAGAAGTTAATCCAAGGAGGAGGAAAATATTTCAAATCCTATACAATTAGTAATTGATCACTTCTCTCTTTTTTTTTTTTTTTTTTTTTTTTTTTTTTTTTTTTTTAAAATTTATATGAGAATAAGGAATATAACATAATACGAGTTATGATGCTACAATGCAGCAAACTTAAATGGTTGAAAGCAGGCTACAAGCAAAAATACGCATCGCCATTTGCAGATTTGCTGGCTTTCAGAAAGGTTGGTTTAGCCATTAAATACATTTTATCCGGGCCCATTGCATTAAAATGTGACCAACTTTAGGATGCTTTCGGTTTCGGGTAACTAAATCACCCTCAAAGTTAACCAAATTCCAAGATATACAATTTGAGGCAATCGTCTAAATTTCAAAATTTTCAGTACAAAGTCACAGCAACTACCATGTCATCCTTTTGACTTAGGCGCCATTTGAGAGAAAAGTATGTTCTCGCATTGTATTTAAACAAACTTTTTTCACCTAAACTTTATGTGGTTTTATATATCAGGTCAAGAACAAGCTGGGTGGTCGTATTCGTCTGATAGTATCTGGAGGAGCTCCGCTAAGCAGTGAAATTGAAGAGTTCTTGAGGGTTACATCATGTGCTTTTGTTGTACAAGGATACGGTAAAAGTTCAAAGAACAAACATAAACTAACTAATTACTTTACAGTTGAGTCGATTCCGGTTCTGCTTTATTTTTACCAGTCCAGCATGTTAAATAGGAAAGATGGGTTAAATGGGTCAAAACTCACCAAAAGTGTGTTCTTAATGCATAAAATTTTTCACGTTAATATTCAAAATCGTTTATATTACATTCGAAAAGATATTAAAAAAATCATATTTGACACTTTAAATTCATATAAAGAAAATATAATTGGAAAAGTAATTTTGGGCCAATCGGACCCAACCCGTACAAATGTACACATTTTAACCCATTACCCAACGACCTACCTGATTCCATCAATTTCCACCAATACGCTAAGTTTACCCTTTGGTTTCTAAACTTGTTTTTATTGTTACAGGGATGACAGAAACATGCGGCTTGGCTACTCTTGGATATCCAGATGAATGGTGCATGCTAGGAGCTGTCGGTTCAGCTTTTGTATATACAGATTTACGTCTAGAGGAAGTTCCAGATATGGGTTATGATCCGTTGGCTGATCCTCCACGCGGTGAGATATGTCTTCGCGGGAAAACATCATTCGCTGGCTACTACAAGAATCCAGAACTCACCAACGAAGTCATGATAGATGGGTGGTTTCATACAGGTTAAAAGTCGTCCTACTTTTAGTGAATAATATAGAGAAAATTACTGATCTGACTCTTTTGAATACGACCAACTACAGTGTATCTTTTTTTTTTTTTAAATTTAATTTGATGTTTTGTGCAGGTGACATAGGAGAGATGCTACCAAATGGGGTTTTAAAAATTATCGACAGAAAGAAACATCTGATAAAACTATCTCAAGGGGAATATGTCGCGCTTGAATATCTAGAGAAAGTTTATACCATCACTCCTATACTTGAAGATGTAAATATCATTATTTATACTTTAACAATTGATTAGTTTGCTTCTACGTTTTCCGACTAAAATTCAGATATCCATGTTTTTATGTGATCAGATTTGGGTGTACGGGGATAGCTTTAAGTCATCGTTGGTAGCAGTAGTTGTACCAAATAAAGAGCACGCCGAAACGTGGGCACATCAAAACGGGCATAAAGTATCTTTCTCTGAGTTGTGTAATCTTCCACAGCTCAAAGATTATATTCTCTCCGAGCTTAAATCTACTGCAGAGAGAAACAAGGTATTGATAGTTCTACATTTGTATGCAGATCTTAGATGCTTCTTATTGATATTTAATAACCTTGTTATACGTATGTTATTATAGCTAAGAGGCTTTGAGCATATAAAGGGTGTAATTGTGGAGCCAAAAACATTTGAAGAGCAAGCCGATTTGTTAACTGCGACTATGAAGAAGCGAAGAGATAGAATGCTCAAGCGTTACAAGGAAGGAATCGACAGCCTTTACAAGAACTTGACAGTGAACAAACGCTGAGATTTATTTAGTGTCCATGATTCACATGCATAATAATTTCTAAGTTTGTGTGCTATTTAGTGTAACTTAATTTCGTTTGTTTTTAATTATGTATCATGTTTATTGGAGTAAATAAAGTGTAGTTCTAAAGGAAGTTATCTCTAGACTAATTCAGAATTCAATACCGAAAAAAGAAACACGAAAAGAGTGTCGATTAAACGTTTTACTTTCTGTACCTCAGTCGAACAAGTCAAAAGTAGCGCAAAGCATATTCTTAGTGCAAAAGTTAATAGTAGAGATTTGTATAAATAGATTATTATGAAAATAATACAATGTAAATCAAATTTGACTCGCTAGATTACCAATAATTAAATATTGTTTCAGGTGAAACTGACTCAATCCGTTTCAACATTCACCAAAAATTACCCGTTTTGACCCAAACCCACTTGAACCCATTCCCTCATTTTGTCACATCTGCTAGCAATATTTTTCTTGTAAGGATGGTAAAGAACCAGACAAGTTACTTAAGGAATAAACGTGATTCACGTGGAAGTGATTTAGGAGACATTTCCCTCTAAAGTTAATAACGTATTATACTGAGAAATTCAGTTAACTTGATGTCTGTGCATCATTAAGGGAATACCATTTGATAGAACTATCTCAAAGGGAGTATGTCGCGGTTGAATACCGTTTATGGCATCATTCCCATTGTTGAAGACGTAAGTATCAATACGCATACTAGAATAATTCAGTTTGCTGGTTGTTTGACTCGAAGCACAATGACCCATATATTTATGCGGTCAGATATGGATGTAAAGGAGTTGCTTCAAGTCATTGCTGGTTGCAGACTAATGAGCACGCCAGAGTCCATAATCTCTTGTTAACATAAACTAATAAGCTTAATCATACAATATGTTATTGTAGCTAAGAGGTTTTGAGCATACAATAATTGTGGAGCCGAAACATTAGAAGAGCAAGGGGCGTTGTTAACTATACTAATAATAGCAACATTTTCTTTTTTTCGAGTCTCTTAAAGAGCCAAACAAGTTATGAGAGAACAAACAAAAAACACTGAAGCAATTTAAGATTATTCAATTCGAACACAAGAAAATGACACTAAACTAAGATACATGATAACTCCATTCAAAACAGTTGTGTCCACCACACCCTCTTTTGATACTCTTCAATAGAAATTACAGATAAAAATGAAACCTAAGTGAGTGGGCCAAGCGCGGTTTCTTCTATCTTCTGCTTTTGCTCTCCTCCTTGTCTTTTTCGCGTTTCTTATATAGCTTCTCCAGAACACGTTTCGCTTCACATTGAGGAAAGTTTTCAAGATCATAATAGTGTGGAGCGATATCAACAATCCTGAAAACAAAAACACCAAAAAAACAGATTTAGTAATCGACAAAATGGAAGTGACGGGTCAGATGATTATTACTTTCGAGTGATTAGTCTTACATATGGGTTGATCAGGCCCGTAATATTTATTTCACAAACGAGTAAAACTTAAAAACTCAAACTACAATAGCAACATGCCAAACATATCGACAGTCACCGACAATGTTTTCAACCATTGAAATCATTATAATCCATTCCTATCATATAACTTTAGTTAGTAATACTTTAGAAAAATACCTACTTATAACCAAACAAAACTAAAGTGTGGACATGAGAGTGTTGATAAAAACCAAAGTGGCACGGACTATTTGGACCAGTACTCATTATTCATAAATCACACATTTTGACCCAGCACTAATGGTCTTTTCTTTTTGAGAATGGAAAGACACAATGCCCACAAGAATAAACAAGAGGTAGACAAATAAGAAAAAAGTTAATAGTGAAAAATGACTAACCATTCACCACGAACATCTGTAACAGTGCGTATAAAATTCCTGCTTGTTAACACATATTCGTTATAAATAACCCATTCCGGCTTGTGATCCAAACAATTTGATGGGTGCAAATGAACAACCTGCAAATCCAAAATCCATGTAAGCTTTAGCATACATTAAAAGAATGCACATGTTATATACGGCAGGTAAAGAAAAAAAAGCAACATACTTGATTGTCTTTCACGGTCAAATAGTGTCCAGTGCGCTCCAAATGGGCAACCTGCATGAAGTACCCTGATAACATAGCTTTTCTGATGTTGATATAGTAGTCACGGCTGTTAAAATCTGTGCTGACTAACTTGAGGTTGAACCTCGCCATTATACGAGCCAGCTGTTGCCTCACGTTATCTGCAGACTTGAGCGCCCTATGATTCACAAAGTTCTCGTAACACCATGATTGATCTTCATCTGCAAGCAAACACATATCAGTTGGTTCTATTAGAAAATCTACGCACAGGGATTTTTGCAGAAGTTACAACCTACTTTTTCACTAGTCCCGTTTTAGTCATTAGACTATTATTGGCTGAACATCTGTCATTAGAGAATGGTTTCGTGCCCCTTTTAGGTAATTTTGTAACCCATCGTAATCTTAGTTATTCCATAAAACTTTTTACATTAGATAAAAATATTAACCATTTCATACATAAATTTAACATTTTTTAGATTAAAAATTCATTATTTCCGGAAGTCAGTTTTTACACGGATTATTTCTACAAATGACTTAAGTGAGACACGAAGCCATCTTTATAGATGAAAGAAGTAGAATGAAAAAGTAAGCTGGCATTTTTTGCACAAAATAAAAATATATATTAGAACACGAGTACTTACTATTTTGCTTGTAGGCGTGATATACGTTCAACAGCGTCAAATGGTCCCCATCAATGTGTCCAAAGCGAGCTTTTGCCTCGTCAGCAGCCTTCTGAGCTTCTCTAGGCCGGACAAAGCAATTGGGTACTAAAGAAAAAATTGGGTTATCACAGAAGAGGCCCACGGTGGTCAGTCAGCAGATTCATAGAGGCGAGATCACACCTTTGCTTCATGAGAGAGAATACTGAGAAATTTAAACTATCTGCATCAGCACTTGCTTACAAACTCTATGGTACATGCCAGCCACCGGGGGCTGGCATAGAACCCAGAAGACAGCTGCTGATGACAACCTAAACCGACACATCTAGGGGGTGTTTTGGATGTGCACTTTGAAAGTCATTATCTAGTTTTCAGTTTTCAGTAACATACTTCTTAGAATTCCAATTATTAACGCAAGATAACTTGCATTACACTTATTTTTGGGGAACCCTTTAGAGCGGGGCATGTGACAAACTGTCCTACTTTCTAGAAACTTAAACAAAATAACTCCATAGTTCGCAAACTACCATAATATTGCTTGGACATAAAATATGTAAAAAAATATAGGATTTTTGCAAGTAATTTGAAATTTTGTGATGTTATTTTTTTCGCAAACCAAAATGAAACCTTTCTTTTTAATTCGAAATTTTGGCCATTTTAAAATCTAAAAAATTGACTCAGAAACTTTGGGGTTATTTTGTCTAAATTTCTAAGAAGGAAAACATTTGTTATATAGCCCACTCAGAAAGGGTTAGATTAGGAACTTCCCCGTATTTTTGTCTATTGCTTGAAAAACGAGATTTGCTAAAAACACACTATCAAAAGTGACTACTACAACATCAAAAAGTGACTATTAAAGCAAAATTGCCTAATTTTATATTTATTCAATCTCACATAATCACTCTCAACATGCACATTCACGCACCCCCTAATCACATACATGCAGTCACGTACATATTTATAGTATTAACTATTAACCAATATGCACCCATGTAACTTGACCCTCTCCTAACCATTTTAAGATAAATCAATGTCATGCATGAAAGATAAAAGGCAGGAAAGTAACTGTACCTGATAGCATAGCCGACACGGAAAGAATTTCGTTCGAACAGTTGAACTCAGGACTTACTACAAGCATCTTCCCCATTTGAGGATCTAGCGGGAATTCACTCATGATTTCCCCCAACTTGGTCAAGTTTCCTTCATCATCTAACGCTCCCAAATAATTCAAAACCTCAAGTGCACGCATCAAAGTCTCGGGGGCAGGTGGGTCCATGAAATCAAAATGAACTAAATCATCAATACCAAGTTTCTTCAGAGTAAGAACCGTATTCGCAAGGTTTGATCTAAGAATCTCAGGATAGGTTTGTGGCTGAAGATCGTTATTGAAACTTCTCTCTGTGTACAATCTGAAACATTTACCCGGTTGTGTTCTTCCAGCACGACCTGACCTCTGATGAGCACTTGCCTTTGATATTGGAGAAACCAACAAAGACTCAACACGTACACGTGGATTGTAAACTTTCTGCTTTGCAAAACCAGGGTCTATCACATAAACTATTCCATCAATGGTTAGAGACGTTTCTGCAATGTTTGTTGAGATTACAATCTTCCGACCAGCAGGACCACCCTCGGTTACTGGAGGTGGAGCAGGTTCAAAAATCTTCTGCTGCATAGCTGGTGGGAGTGTCGAATAAAGGGGAACAACTTTCACAGGCCCCACTTGGTCTCCCATGTTTCCAACTTCTTTGTTAATCTTGCGACATGCGTCTTCAATTTCCTCCTCTCCAGTAAGAAAAACGAGAATATCACCAGGAGGCTCACACATATGTATTTGTACAACTGTCCGGATTGCAGCTTCAAGATAATCCCTTTCAGGTTCTTGGGTATAGAAGATCTCCACGGGATGAAGTCTACCGGGAACTTTCATCAAAGGTGCACCGAAGAAATACCCCTGAAACTTTTCGGCTTCAAGCGTAGCACTCATAACAACTAATTTAAGATCAGGTCTGTTTTTCAGCACTTCCTTTAAAAGCCCGAATAAGACATCAGTAGCCAACGTTCTTTCGTGAGCCTCATCAAGAATAATCACCTTATACCTCTCGAGAAGTGGATCTGTCATGGCTTCTCTTAATAGCATACCATCTGTCAAGTACCTATCGACACCAAATTAACAAATATCAGTAAAATTACCCAACGAAAAAAATCTGAAAGCCATGAAATTGTATTACTTTTGTAAGACTTACTTCAAGACGGTTTTGCCACTGCTGACATCTTCAAAACGAATGCTGTAACCTACTTCATCTCCAATTGTAACATCCATCTCCTCTGCAACACGACGAGAAACAGACATTGCAGCCACTCTACGAGGTTGGGTGCAGGAGACCATGAACTTCTTGCGTTTATCAGCACTCTCTAGTTCAACAGCTTCCAAGACAAATTGAGGAATCTGTTGGTCACAAAGTATTTCAGAATTAGAAACTCAATAAGTTGGTTTTTAGCAAAATAGCAAACAAAATATTATTCTGCGTTGTGACTAGCAATACAACCATCTAAAAACACGTGCTTATCTGAATAAACAAATATCTAAACAGGGTAGTATTTTGTCCATAAGATTTACTTCCTCCTAGAATGGTCTAAACCACCTACTCAAACAAAAGGGCCATTGAACTATAACATCACTGCTGGCGGTTGCCTTTTAATACACGACCACTAACACTTCCTAATGAAACTCGTGGAGATAAAAACAGCAAGTCAGCAACTAAACCAGAAGCGTAAAACCAAAAACCACAGGTAATATATAAGAGCGCACAATTAGGATAATACTAGTCAAGTAAAATATTCTTCAAAGCTTGCATTTCGGTTGTAACAGGACATATCAGATAAGATGGTGTTTGTATAAGATTAATGTTGCTTGTAGCAAAAATGATCACTTCTAATAACGCAAGTTTTTGACAAAATTCAGATCATATAAGAAAGTGATGACTATATATACAAGTGTATAACCTAATCAGTTTTCTTTGAAACAACTAGTACTGAATTGAACAAATATCTTATCGGAAGGCGTTCATTAATCAGGATCGCATATTAAAATTCTTTTTGATTGTTTGAATGAAAGTAAACCGCTTATTTGGGCTTAATTTCAGCTTATGTTCCATTTTTTTAAGTTTTTTTCATCTTTATATCACAATAAGCTCGTAAGCCAAAACTATGGGCTTATGAAATATAAAGCCAAATAATATAAACTCGTAATCTAAAAAATAAGCTTAACCCCCCCCCCCCCCCCCCCTCCCCCTTCTTAGCAATAATATCTTAAAAGGAATGTTTTTTGGGTTAGCTTATTTTACGGGCTTAATGAAATTTGGAAAAAAGCCGATAAGCTCATTTTTTAAAAGCTTATGAGCTTATTCTGCTATGTTTATGGCCGTAGGCCATAAACTCATCTCACCAAGCTCATAAGCCATGAAAAGTGAGCTTATTAGGTTTTCCAAAATTTCAATAAGCCCGTAAAATAAGCTGATCCAAAAAAAAACACCCCTTTAAGATGTTATTATATAATATGTAGTCATTACAAATTAGTGTCCGTATTCAAATACGGAGTACTTCTTTCAGTATTCGTTTATGTTCGTTCATTAAGACACTAAAAATATAAATACATACAAACAAACTAATCAATAAAAAATAAAATAAAAAAGTAAAAAAATTTATTTACCTGGGTAGTTTTACCACTACCAGTTTCACCAACGAGAATCAAAGTCTGATTCTCTTTCAAGACTTTCAAAAACTCCTCCTTCTGATGCCAAACAGGCAAAGTCTTCCTTTTCTCCAGAATCTCATAATACCTCTGGGAATAAGCTCTTCCATTCCAAGGGTTGATTCCGGATACAGCGTTTGTTTTGACCTTGGCCGTTACGCTTTCGTCGACCACGTCGAAGAGACTGACCTTGCGTTTGCGTTCGGTGCCCATTTGGGTTGGGGTTGGGGTTGGGGTTGGGATTAGGGTTTGATGGAAACGAAACCCTAGTTTTTTGGTTTTGGGTAAAAAGAGGGAGAGAAGTCGGCTTATGGGTTATTTATATAGGGGTCGGTTTTGGGTTTTTTATTTTTCTAAGGAGTGTATCGATTTGGTTAAATATAGGTCGAATGGCGGTTTAACCAACGTTTTTAAGATCAACTTTTTTTTTTTTTTTTTTTTTTTTTTTTTTCTTTTTTTTTAGAACAACAATTACTATCTCACAATATATAATCACATAAAAGTTCATTTACGGACTAAGAGGCTGTTTGTTTTTCTATAAAAACTGTGATTGACTTCGGATCTCTGATTTGGTCAGATGTTTGTTGTTTTCTACTGTTTGTTTCTTTTAAGAATTCAGATGTTTAAAAGTCTAAAAAGCCTCTTATTCTTTTAGATGTTATATAATATCTTATTACTTCTAAAAGCCACAATTGAAAGAAACCCAAACATCGAATCTGCTGCTCCTCATTCTTCAATCGTCATCTCCGCATCTTAGTCTTGATTTTTTTACTAATAACGAGTGGGGTACCCGCGCGTTGCTACGGGAATGTTTTGTTTAATCTAAACTCTTAATGAAACGGTTGTAAAAAAAATTATTTTTGTTATTACAGACTATATATGCAAAAGGTCGATAACCGCAACTACTATTTTCGTAAAGTGTTTCTGAAAATAGTATGATTTTTTACGGCCTGAGATTGTCGGTATGTTGCAAAGTTAGCCCTTAGGGACTAACTTTGAAATTAAAAAGTTAACCTGAGAGGCTTTTGTTGTACAATATTAACGGTCGTTAAGGACTAACTTTGCAATAGATCTATAACCACAGGGTCTAAAAGCGAAAATTGGTCAATGAACAGTGCAAAACAGTTCTTTTACTATTCATCCTAATGATTTTTAGTATATATCAACTAGTTAAGATTTATCCTATAACCACATGGTCTAAAAGCGAAAATTTGGTCTTCGGTGGTCCAACCAAGTAAGATTTATCAACTAGTTAAATCAAGGCTTTATTAATTTTTTATCACTAATAATCAGGTAATGGGTTGATTCTTAACTTTTTTCTATTTTGTGAATTATATGTATAAAAAGGAGAGAAATATATTAAAGTTATTTAAAACATAATGTGTTAGGAATTCAAGTTAGGAATCGTTATTTTATAGTGAAAGGATTTTTATTATTATTATTATTATTATTATTATTATTATTATTATTATTTTTCGTAAGAATCGTCGTCTATCAGTTACGATTTGTTTTATAGCAAAAGGATTGTTTTTCGTTTATTCAGGCATTTTATAAAAACAAACAGTCTAAAATAATTCAGATTCAGACTTTTGTACCACTTTTAATATTCAGAAGTGGTGTTCAGATTCAGACATAAAACTTCTTAAAAAACAAACAGCACCTAAGTTTTTTATTGCATTAACAAATCCTTATCATTCATCTAGTTTGATCTAATTGTGAGTATTAATCTAAAATTTACTATTTGATACGCGGGATTGCGCCCTCGCAACAGGTTTTACCTCTCAATGGATCTTTAGAAGCTTGCAATCCCCGCCAGGCAGTGTACCTGATCGTTGTAGTATAGTATAGTGACAAGTACCGTAAAAAATTACATTTTATACGTTTTTTATAAATTTTCTCTTATATTTTTTGAACGTAAAAAACGGATAAAACGTACAAAAAATAGATAAAACCAGATAAAACGTAAAAAAAAACTGATAAAAACATACAAAAACAGATCAAACGTAAAAAAAACGGATAAAACATACAAAAACAAATAAAACGTACAAAAAATGGATAAAAACTGATAAAACGTATAAAAAAAGGGGGGGAATGACAAAAACGGATAAATACATACAAAAAACGGATAAAACGTAAAAAAAAAAAAAAAAAAAAAAAAAAAAAAAAAAAAAAAAAAAACTGACAGAAAACAGAGAAAACGTACAAAGAACAGAGAAACGTATAAAAATGGAGATAACGTAAAAAAAGGACTAACGATGCAAATACCGTTAGTCCTGAAGGCTAACGGTGTAACATTATCAATCTCGTTAAGAGATAACGGAGAAAAAATTTGCATCGTTAGTCCTCATGGTTAACGAGGGATGTAGGGTGGCAAACGTTTACCTAACAGGTGATGTATTTTGCCAAAGATTTCTAAAAGGGATGTAAGATGCCAAAATATGTAAACCACGTGTACTTTGCAGTTTACTCTTAATTAAAAATGACTTAAGAATACCTTCCGATAATGTCACACTTCCGCTTTCCAATTCATCATTAAAAGAATTCAAATCACTCATAGATCCACCAGAAACATACATTTTAACCATATAAATAATATAGCCACTCGAATTATACTAGTATATCTTAACCGAATTCATTCTAATTCTATTCGGCACACGAATGCAGCCAATACTGCTCATGATTAATTAAGTACAAATTTAAACGACGGCTAACTGAAAAACTAATCCACATAAAGGTTTTCCATGTCATTTAAAAGCTCATGAAGCATTGCAGCGGACTGACATGCATGGTCCTCGGGATGCCTTTCCATATCTAGTCTTGCCTCCAATATCTTGATCTTTGCCTTCAGTATCTTATTCTTTAGAGCCATTATCTTGCAATTTAAGCACTCTGGCTTTTCAAGACTTGGTGCAGATACACATCCATAATCTTGTTTTGCTTCACATTGGGGAGAGTTTTCAAGATCATAATAGTGTGGAGCGATATCAACAAGCCTGAAAACAAAAACACCAAAAAAAGATTTAGTAATCGACAGAAAGGAAGTGACGGGTCAGATGATAATTACTTTCAACTGATTAATATGCATATGGGTTGATCAGGCCCCTAATATTCAGACCCAAACGAGTAGAACTTAGAAAACTCGATGGCAACATGCCAAACATATCGACAGTCACCGACAATGTTTTCAACTGTTGAAATCCTTATAATCTGTTCCTATTATATAACTTCAGTTATTACTTTAGAAAAATAACTTCTTATAACCAAACAAAACTGAAGTGTGGACATGAGCGTGTTGATAAAGCCCAAAGGGACACAACCCACTTGGACCAGTTCCATTATTAGTAAATCACACATTTTGACCCAGTACTATTTGTTTATGAGAATCGAAGGGCAATGGGCAATGGCCACAAAATAAACAAGAGGTAGACAAATAAGAAAAAAAGTTAATAGTGAAAAATAAAAAAAGTTAATAGTGAAAAATGACTAACCATTCACCACGAATATCTGTAACAGTGCGGATAAAATTCCTGCTTGCTAACACATATTCGTTATAAATAACCCATTCCGGCTTGTGATCCAAACAATTTGATGGGTGCAAATGAACAACCTGCAAATCCAAAATCCATGTAAGCTTTACCACACATAAAAAGAATGCATATGTTATATACAGCAGGTAAAGAGAAAAGCAACAAACTTGATTGTCTTTCACGGTCAAATAGTGTCCAGTTCGCTCCAGATGGGCAACCTGCATGAAGTACCCTGCTAACATAGCTTTTCTGATGTTGATATAGTAGTCACGGCTGTAAGCTGGTATTTTATGAACAAAATAACAATATATATTAGAACACGAGTACTTACTATTTTGCTTGTAGGCGTGATATACGTTCAACAGCGTGAGATGGTCCCCATCAATGTGTCCAAAGCGAGCTTTTGCCTCGTCAGCAGCCTTCTGAGCTTCTCTAGGCCGGACAAAGCAATTGGGTACTAAAGAAAAAATTGGGTTATCACAAAAGAGGCCCATGGTGGTCAGTCAGCATATTCATAGAGGCGAGATCACACCTTTGCTTCATGAGAGAGAATACTGAGAAATTTAAACTATCTGCATCAGCACTTGCTTACAAACTCTACGGTACATGCCAACCACCGGGTGCTGGCATGGAACCCAGAAGACAGCTGCTGATGACAACCTAAACTGACACATCTAGGGGGTGTTTGGATGTGCACTTTGAAAGTCATCATCTAGTTTTCAGTAACCTACTTCTGCTTAGAATTCCGAATTTTAACGCAAGATAACTTGCATTACACTTATTTTTTGGGAACCCTTTAGAGTGGGGCATATGATAAACTGCCCTGCTTTCTAGAAACTTATATAAAATAACTCCATAGTTCCCAAACTACCAAAATATCCCTTGGACATAAAATATGTAAGAAATATAGGATTTTTGCAAGTAATTTGGAATTTTGTGATGTTCTTTTTTTCGCAAACCAAAATGAAACCTTTCTTTTTAAATCGAGTTCTTGGCCATTTATGGGTGTCTTGCATGAATGAGGAAATCTAAAAAGTTGACTCACACTAAATTTCTAAGAAGGAAAAACATTTGTTATATAGCCCACTCAGAAATGAGATTTGCTAAAAAAACACTATCAGAAGTAACTATTACAACTTCAAAAAGTGACTATTAAAGCAAAATTGCCTAATTTTATTCATTCAATCTCACATACAAGCACCCCCCCTAATTATATACATGCAGACATGCAGTCATGTACACATTTATTGTACTAACAGATATGCAACAATGTATCCCGACCCACTCATAACCAATTCCATTCTGAGATAGATTAATGACACACATGAAATGTAGAAGGCGAGAAAGTAACTTGTACCTGATAGCATAGCCGACACTGAAAGAATTTCGTTCGAGCAGTTGAACTCAGGGCTTACTACAAGCATCTTCCCCATTTGAGGATCTAGCGGGAATTCACCCATGATTTCGCCCAACTTGGTCATGTTTCCATCATCATCTAACGCTCCCAAATAATTCAAAACCTCAAATGCACGTAACAAAATCTCGGGGGCAGGTGGGTCCATGAAATCAAAATGAACTATATCATCAATACCAAGTTTCTTCAGAGTAAGAACAATATTTGCAAGGTTCGATCGAAGAATCTCCGGGTAGGTTTGTGGCAGAAGATCATTATTGAAACTTCTCTCTGTGTACAATCTGAAACATTTACCCGGTTGTGTTCTTCCAGCACGACCTGACCTCTGATGAGCACATGCCTTTGATATTGGAGAAACCAACAAAGACTCAGCACGTACACGTGGATTGTAAACTTTCAGCTTTGCAAAACCAGGGTCGATCACGTAAACTATTCCATCAATGCTTAGAGACGTTTCTGCAATGTTTGTTGAGATTACAATCTTCCGACCAGCAGGACCACCTTCGGTTACTGGAGGTGGAGCAGGTTCAAATATCCTCTGCTGCATAGCTGGTGGGAGTGTCGAATAAAGGGGAACAACTTTCACGGGCCCCAGTTGGTCTCCCATATTTCCAACTTCCTTTGTTATCTTGCGACAAGCATCTTCTATTTCCTCTTCTCCAGTAAGGAAAACGAGAATATCACCAGGAGGCTCACACATATGTATTTGTACAACTGTCCGGATTGCAGCTTCAAGATAGTCCCTTTCAGGTTCTTGGGTATAAAAAATCTCCACAGGATGAAGTCTTCCCGGAACTTTCATCAAAGGTGCACCGAAGAAATACCCCTGAAACTTTTCGGCTTCAAGTGTGGCACACATGACAACTAACTTAAGATCGGGTCTGTTTTTCAGCACTTCCTTTAACAGCCCGAATAAGACATCAGTAGCCAATGTTCTTTCATGAGCCTCATCAAGAATAATCACATTATACCTCTCGAGAAGTGGATCTGTCATGGCTTCTCTTAATAGCATACCATCTGTCAAGTACCTATCGATACCAAATAACAAATATCAGTAAAATTACCAAACGAAAAGAACTGAAAGCGAACAAATTGCATTATTATTTGTGAGACTTACTTCAAGACGGTTTTGGCACTGCTGACATTTTCAAAACGAATGCTATAACCTACTTCAGCTCCAACTGTGTCATCCATCTCCTCTGCAACACGTCTAGATGCAGACATTGCAGCCACTCTACGAGGTTGGGTGCAAGCGACCATGAACTTCTTGCGTTTATCAACATTCTCTAGTTCAACAGCTTCCAAGACAAATTGAGGAATCTGTTGGTGAAAATTAAAGTATTTCAGAATTCGAAACTCGATGAGTAGGCTGTTAACAAAGTAGCAAACAAAATATTATTATGCGTTGTGACTAGCAATACAGCCATCTAAAAACACGTGCATATCTGAATAAACAAAGATCTAAACAGGGTAATAGCCGTTTTATTTGTCCGAAAGAATTACTTCCTCCTAATAAATGGTCTTGAACTACAACATCACTGCTAGCAAAGTTGCTTCTTAATACACGACCACTAACACTTCCTAATGAAATCATTGGCAATACATAGCACTGAGATAACAAATCAGCAACCAACGTAAAAGCAAAAACCACTAACAATATGAGAGAGCTACCAATTAGAAAATAAACTTAAAACCCCTCTTATCTACTTAACCGTCCATACCGGTTTCTAAATCAAACATGAGTTGTTTCAAATCTAACTAGCATCACGTTCGTTGTTCAAGATGATGTTTATTTTAAATTTTGTAACATAAAATTATCAAGCGCATACTAGTAACTTCACTCTTAACATTCATTATATAAACAACTCGGATCGCTTATTTAACCTGTGTGTCCGCTTATACAACTGCGAATCCTCAAATGGGCATTTGAATCTAAATACTATCTCGTAATAATCACACATTATGTAATAACAGCTTAAAGGGGTGTTTTGTTTGGATCAGCTTATTTTACGGGCTTAATGAAATTTGGAATAAGCCGATAAGCTCACTTTTTAAAAGCTTATGAGGTTATTATGTTAAGTTTATGGCCGCAGGCCATAAACTCATCCTGTCAAGCTCATAAGCCTTAAAAAGGTGAGCTTATTAGGTTTTCCAAAATTTCAATAAGCCCGTAAAATAAGGTGATCCAAAAAAACATCCCTTTAAGCTGTTATTACATAATGTGTGATTATTATAAGATAATTTTCATTTTTTCAATATATATAAAAACTAACCCAACAAAAAACAATTTATAATAAGTGAATTTATAAAAAAAAATGAGTACCTGAGTAGTTTTACCACTACCAGTTTCACCAACGAGAATCAAAGTCTGATTCTCCTTCAACACCTTCAAAAACTCATCCTTTTGATGCCAAACAGGCAAAGTCTTCCTCTTTTCAAGAATCTCATAATACTTCTGGGAATAAGCTCTTCCATTCCAAGGGTTGATGGTGCCCATTGGGATGGGATTAGGGTTTGATGGAAACCTAGTTTTAGTTTTTGGTTAAAAAGAGTGAGAGAGGGGAACTTGTTTTGGGTGTTTTTTTTTAAGGATTTGGGGAAATACAGCCGAACACTGTGTTTATAGGAAATGAAAATGAAAATAATTTGAAAGTGAAAAGGTGATACGTTTGTTCATATGTCGGAGGAAAACAAACATATAGGAGTATGTTTTTTATTTGATAGTGCTGATTTTTTTAAAAATGACGTATTAGCCTTTAAAGAAGTGGTTGTATTCTTTTATCCATCGGGGGTGTTTATTATTTTTCTTAGCTGAGAGATGGGTGGGGTTCATATGAGACCCATGCTTCTTAGTGTGTCTTAATAAGGAGAGGAAGATATTTTAAACCTTGTAGATATAGATATATTACACAAAAAAATTAATATTATTAAATACTTGTGTAGACCCATGTGGACCCATTCCCTTAGCTAAGGGAAAAAAGAAATACCCCTCATGCATAGCAGTGTTGTATTGTGTGCATATCACTGGTGTAATTTAGTGATGGATGGGTACAAATCATCTCCCTTAAAGAACATATTGTAAAGTTCACTTTGTCTCTCCTCTCATAGCGCTACAGTTGGTGCCGTGGATGGTCTCATTTGTGATGTGGAAAAAGCAGTGCTGTCAATTATTTTATTATTATTTTTTCCATTTAATATAAACAATATATAACTAAAATTTAATTTCATTAATAATAACAAAAAAAAACATTACATAATTAAAAAGACATTACATTAAAAAAAAAAAAAAAAAAAAAAAAAAAACTTAAAAAATACATTACAAAATAGTCTTTGGGGTTATCTATCCGTTACAGAGTTAGCCCCTTGCGCTTTGCGACGGCTCGCAATAGAAATCAATAATTTTGTATTCAAAATTCCCGCCGCGAAGCGCTGGCCTTCACACCTCATATACTTCATATATGTTTATGCCGTGTAGACAAAGTTTTGAAGAGGTTTATGTTATAAAATTGAAGAAATAATATAGATATAGATCCCTCTTGGTCCACCAATCACCATGGGTATGTTTGCCGCAATGGGTTAGATTTAAGGCTGGGGCTGAGGCTGGAGCTGGGGGTGTCTTATATTATAAACCGAAAGTTAGAGCTTATATTTTATAAAATTATTTGACTAATTAGTTAGAACTGAAGCTTATTAATGTAAAATCACATAAAAATACATCAAATTAAATTCAGATATATTTTCGGCTTTTAGGTGATAATCTATTATATTTTGAACGGTATTCAAGTAATTTAAATAGCTATAAACCCTCATAAACCCCTTTCAATGGGCTTGGACTTATTGAGGCTTATAGCTTATATATTCCTTCATAAGACTGTGTAACAAACAAAACGTATTTTATAAGCCGGCTTATTTTAAAATTTAAGCCTCCTTAAGCCCTGTAGAAGCCTCTCCCAAACACAGCCATGTATGAACGAGTCCAGAAATACAATGTGATCTAAGGCTAAAAGTAATGGTCATACGGTCACCACTGCACATCGGCGTCAAATCACTACAACTTTTTTCATAACCAACTTAATGTAATAAGGTGATTACGGTCATCACAAAAAACATGCCCCAACACAAATATATAAAGGTTGTGACTTATTGTATGAATTTAAGAATCAACAATTGAATACAATACAATATACATTATCTTGATCAATTGCTAAACATAGAACCTGTAATATTCGTCTTTTATTAGCAATCAGCATCCAATTGTCATATAACTAAACAAAAGTAGGTGAAAATCATTGATCTTTTACTTCTATTATAGAAACACATACATGTAATTCCAAAAGGCATAGAACTAAACGAATTGACAAAGTGCTTCCTTTTCATGTTCCAATATTTCCTAGTTTGAGGTTGAAGCCGTGAACTTTTTTTCCTGAAGGTACATGGTAAGACTCGAACCTGAAACCTCTCCAAAGATACCTCCCCAAGGTTTCCCTTGGTGGCCAACTAAGCTAGCCCAGTTAGTTATCTTATTAACCAAGTCTTGTTGTAGAAGCTAAGACTCTTCGAGTTCGACACTGTTCGATAAAAAGGTTGAATCTCGCCAAGACCGTACATTTGCAAAGGTGCAACTTCACCTTCGTTCAATTGGTGTTTGAACCCTGCAACCAGAGCCATCCAAACAGTTGCTTGAATCTTTTTAAACTGAAACATATAGTTGAATCGACATATGAATACATATAAAGTATATACATTAATCAGGTGTTCCTTTTAAAAATTCTACGCCCACAGGTTTTTTGCATAAGTTACAACCTACTTTTTCACTGGTCCCATTTAGTCATTAAACTATTTGGTTGAACATCTGTGTCATTAGAGAATGGTTTTGTGTCCTGTTAGATAAAATATTAACCATTTCATACATAAATTTAACAATTTTGATATTTAAAATTCATCATTTCCAGAAGTCAATTTAACACGGATTATTTCTACAAATGACCAAGATGAGACATGAAGCCATCTTTATAGATGAAAGAAGTACAATGACAAACACTAGAATGGAAAAGTAAGCTGGTATTTTATGAACAAAATAACAATATATATTATAAGTTTAGAACACGAGTACTTACTATTTTGCTTGTAGGCGTGATATACGTTCAAGAGCGTGAGATGGTCCCCATCGATGTGTCCAAAGCGAGCTTTTGCCTCGTCAGCAGCCTTCTGAGCTTCTCTAGGCCGGACAAAGCAATTGGGTACTAAAGAAAAAATTGGGTTATCACAAAAGAGGCCCACGGTGGTCAGTCAGCAGATCATAGAGGCAAGATCACACCTTTGCTTCATGAGAGAGAACACTGAGAAATTTAAACTATCTGAATCAGCACTTGCTTACAAACTCTATGGTACATGCCATCGACTGGCATGGAACCCAGAATACAGCTGCTGATGACAACATAAACCGACAGCTAGGGGGTGTTTGGATATGCACTTTGAAAGTCATTATCTAGTTTTTAGTTTCAGTAACCTACTTCTGCTTAGAATATCGATTATAACGAAAGATTACATGCATCAAACTAATTTTTTGGGAACCCTTTAGAGCGGGGCATATGACAAACTGTCCTAATGTCTAGAAACTTATACGAAGTACAAAATAACTCCATAGTTCGCAAACTACCATAATATCGCTTGGACATAAAATATGTAAGAAATATAGGATTCTTGCAAGTGATTTGAAATTTTGTGATGTTCTTTTTTTCGCAAACCAAAATGAAACCTTTCTTTTTAAATTGAGTTCTTGGCCATTTTTGGATGTCTTGCATGAATGAGGAAATCTAAAAAGTTGACTCACAAAGTCACAAACATTTTGCTAAAATTCTAAGGAAAACATTTGTAATATAGCCCACTCAGAAAGGGCTAGATTAGGAACTTCCCCATATTTTTGTCTATTGCTTGAAAAACGAGATTTGCTAAAAACACACTATCAAAAGTGACTATTGCAACTTCAAAAAGGGACTATTCAAGCAAAATTTCCTAATTTTATTTATACAATCTCACATAATCACTCTCAACATGCACATTCAAGCACCCCCTAATTACATACATGCAATCACGTACAAATTTATAGTACTAAAAATTATGCAACAATGCATCTCCACCCTCTCATAACCAATTCCATTTTGAGATAGATTAATGACATGCATGAAATGTAAAAAACAAGAAAGTAAATTGTACCTGATAGCATAGCCGACACCGAAAGAATTTCGTTAGAGCAGTTGAACTCAGGGCTTACTACAAGCATTTTCCCCGTTTGAGGATCTAGCGGGAACTCGCTCATGATTTCACCCAACTTGGTCAACTTTCCTTCATCATCTAACGCTCCCAAATAATTCAAAACCTCAAGTGCACGCATCAAACTCTCGGGGGCAGGACAGTCCATGAAATCAAAATGAAGTAAATCATCAATACCAAGTTTCTTCAGAGTAAGAACCGTATTTGCAAGGTTTGATCTAAGAATCTCAGGGTAGGTTTGTGGCTGAAGATCGTTATTGAAACTTCTCTCTGTGTACAATCTGAAACATTTACCCGGCTGTGTTCTTCCAGCACGACCTGACCTCTGATGAGCACTTGCCTTTGATATTGGAGAAACCAACAAACACTCAACACGTACACATGGATTGAAAACTTTCTGCTTTGCAAAACCAGGGTCGATCACGTAAACTATTCCAGCAATGGTTAGGGACGTTTCTGCAATGTTTGTTGAAATCACAATCTTCCGACCAGCGGGACCACCTTCTGTTACAGGAGGTGGAGCGGGCTCAAATATCTTCTGCTGCATAGCTGGTGGGAGTGTCGAATAAAGGGGAACAACTTTCACGGGCCCCACTTGGTCTCCCATATTTCCGACTTCCTTTGTTATCTTGCGACAAGCATCTTCTATTTCCTCTTCTCCAGTAAGGAAAACGAGAATATCGCCAGGAGGCTCACACATATGTATTTGCAAAACTGTTCGGATTGCAGCTTCAAGATAGTCCCTTTCAGGCTCTCGGGTATAAAAGATATCCACAGGATGAAGTCTACCAGGAATTTTCATCAAAGGTGCACCGAAGAAATACCCCTGAAACTTTTCGGCTTCAAGTGTAGCACTAATGACAACTAACTTAAGATCAGGTCTGTTTTTCTGCGCTTTCTTTAAAAGCCCGAATAAGACATCAGTAGCCAATGTTCTTTCGTGAGCCTCATCAAGAATAATCACCTTATACCTCTCGAGAAGTGGATCTGTCATGGCTTCTCTTAATAGCATACCATCTGTCAAGTACCTATCGACACCAAATTCACAAATATCAGTAAAATTACCAAACGAAAAGATCTGAAAGCGATGAAATTGTATTAGCATTTGTGAGACTTACTTCAAGATGGTTTTGGCGCTGCTGACATCTTCAAAACGGATGCTATAACCTACTTCATCTCCAATTTTAACATCCATCTCCTCTGAGACACGTCTAGATGCAGACATTGCAGCCACTCTACGTGGTTGGGTGCAAGCGACCATGAACTTCTTGCGTTTATCAGCACTCTCTAGTTCAACAGCTTCCAAGACGAACTGAGGAATCTGTTGGTGAAATTAAAGTATTTCAGAATTCGAAACTCAACAAATATTATTCTGCGTTGTGACTACCAATACAAACACGTGCATATCTGAATAAACAAATATCTAAACAGGGTGGTAGCATTTTTAAAACTTTGTACGAAAGATTGACTTCCTCATAATAAATGGTTTGGAACTACCTATTCAAACAAAAGGGCCATAGAACTACAACATCACTACTAGCAAAGTTGCTTTTTAATACACGACCACTAACACTTAATGAAATCAATGGCAATACATAGCGTGGAGATAAAAAAAAAGCAAGTGAGCAACCAGACCAGATGCGTAAAAACAAAAACCAATGGTAATATATATAAAAGAGCTAGCAATTAGGAAAGTACTAGTCAAGTAAAATATTCTTCAAAGCTTGCATTTCGGTTGTAACAAAACATATTGCATAAGATGGTGTTTGTATAAGATTAATGTTGCTTGAAGCAAAAATGATCACTTCTAATGATGCAAGTACTTGACAAAATTCAAATTATGTAACAGGCGTATAACCGAATCAGTTTTGTTCGAAACAGCTAGTATTAACTTATTACTTCGTATATCTTAAGGTGTTTGGGATCGCTTATTAAGACTGCTTTTATAATTGTTTGGATAACAGTAAACTGCTTATGATCATCTGCTTATTCAAAGGTAACTCTAAATAAGTTTCGGCTTGTTTATTCAATTGTAATTCTAAGAAACTTACACCTACAATTCTTATATAAACGAAACTTCCAAAACAACATTTTTGGGGGCATTACGGTAAGTCAGTTTATTTGGGCTTGATTTCAATTTATGTTTCATTTTTGAAGTTTATTTTTTCAACTTTATATCACAATAAGCTAATTCTATGGGCTTTGTGAAATATAAGGCAAGAACATTAAATATCTTATACAATAACAGCTTAAAGGGGTGTTTATGGATTAGCTTATTTTATGGGCTTAATGAAATTTGGAAAAAAAGCCAATAAGCTCAATTTTTTAAAGGCTTATAAGGTTATTATGTTAAGTTTATGGCCGTAGGCCATAAACTCATCCCACCAAGCTCATAAGCCTTAAAAAGTAAGCTTATTAGCGGTTCCAAAATTTCAATAAGCCTGTAAAATAAGCTGATCCAAAAAAACACCCCTTTAAAATGTTATTATATAATGTGTGGTTATTATAAGATAGTGTCTGTATTCAAATATATATAAAAAAAACTAAACCAAAAAAAACCTTTTATAAAAAGATAAAATATGGGAAACTATCGGTATTCATTTATGTTCGTTCATTAACTGATGCTAATGGCAACCACATTTTCACAAAAGCAACCCCGCCATCTCAGCACCACCTCAGCTTTCTCTCTCCACAACTCCACCCCAACCGACTAATGCTAATGGGTGTTGCCCTCCAACCACAACCCCATAAAAGCAATGCGTTGCCCCATTAGCCTACCTCAAAGCGACGTGTTGCTTGATGACCATTTCAATGATTTGGTTGGTTGAGTGACCGAAACATTTAACAAAGCTACTCCAATTTTTGTTACTCTTTATTTGTATATTTACGGGGTTGCTTTTGTGGTCACCACTAGCTAGTTGTTGAGAGAGAAAGCTGAGGTGTCACTAAGGTGGCGGAATTGCTTGGGTGAAAAAGTAGTCACCACTAGCATTAGCAAGTGGTGACCACAAAAGCAACCCCATAACATTTTCACCAAAGCAACCCTCAACTGGCAAAAAAATGGCGTCCATAGTGCAATTGTTTCGGTTGGTGAGGCAACAACTTTTTTGCAATTGTTGCAAAGCAACGCGTCGCTTAAGGCATTGCTAATGGGGAAGCGCGTTGCTTTTCTTGGTTATTGTCACCATCCAACTCCCATTAGCATTAGTCTTAGAGATGCTAAAAAAAAAAAAAAAAAAAAAAAAAAAAAAGTAAATTATTTATTTACCTGAGTGGTTTTACCACTACCAGTTTCACCAACAAGGATCAAAGTCTGATTCTCCTTCAAGACCTTCAAAAATTCATCTTTCTGATGCCAAACAGGCAAAGTCTTTCTCTTTTCAAGAATCTCATAATACCTTTGGGAATAAGCTCTTCCATTCCAAGGGTTGATGGTTGTGACCTTTGCCGTAGCTATTTCTGTTGAAAGTATTTACTCACAAGTGTCAACCAGATGAACCTTCAGGGGTATTTTGTATAAATATTTTATACTAAGTTTCTTAACTTTAGTAGTCTGGTTGTGTTTTGTATGGTTTATTTGTGCAGGGACTAAAGTGAAAGATCCTTGGCTATTTAAGCTTCTCTACAGCTAGGGTTTCAATCACTTTTTACGATCTCCTTCTCATAATTCACACACACAAGTTTCTCTTTGTTTCTCATCTGAGTTTATTAGTTTCTGGGTTGTTTACCATTGTAAACAAGATTGTTTTAGATCATCTTGATCTGGGTTTAGGTTTGGTTATAGTTGATTAGTGTGTGAGTTCTTGTATTTCTGTTGTTGCACCTATTAGAGGGACAACAACTTTTCTCTTGTATTTGTTTGGTTAGCACCTGTGTTGGGGACTAATCTTCAGTGTATATTGTTATAATAAAAGTGGATCACCACGGGGTGGTTGGTTGGGTGATTATTGACTGAGTTCTATATCATTTTTACATGGTATCAGAGCTCTAGGTTGATAATTGATTGATTTCTTGGTTGATCTGGAGCTCGATTGAATTTTAGGGTTTTTTCTTGAAACCCTAGAATTTGGGGTTTTTGTTGCTGTGTTCGATTGGGAGGTTCTGGTGTTGGATTCTTGAAGAATTAACACTTAATTGTTGATTCTTGGTTGATTCTTGGAAACCCTAATTTTTTAATTAGGGTTTTGGGGATTTGTGGTTTTCTGGGCTAATTCTTGGGTTAATTTTTCAAGAGTTATTGGCTCTTGGGTGATTGATTTGGTTTCTCCGCTGCTTTTGCACTGTAAGTGATCTATTTCTTCTTTTAGGGTTAACTGATTTGTAGTTTAGTGGGCGTAAACGGTTTGGCTAACTTCTTGACCTGCCAACTCTGATTGGTACGGATACCTGCTCTGGCCATTCACAGTCTGCTGACTTGAATCAAGTTAACTCTGGGTGTGAGTTGTAATTCCTGGCTGATTATTTGTGTTCTTTAAGTTTTGTTAGTTTTTGCTATCTTGTTTCTTGATTATTTGTTGTTTCTTGTTTCTTGCTGGTTTATTGGTTGTTTGCTTGTTGGTTATTATTCTTTCCTGGTCTGTTGGTTGTTTGTTGTTTAGTTGATTCTTTGTTGTTTCTGTTATATTGTTTTTTGCTTATCTGTTCTGTTTTAGTTGTTATCATTATGGCTATCTTGATCAGTAATTTGGACCAGAGTAATCCTTTGCATTTACACCCTAATGACTCTAATTGTGCTTCTGTTGTGAGCATTAAATTGGCTGGTGTTGAGAATTATAGTGTGTGGGCTAGTGCTATGAAACTTGCTATGCAAATAAAAAATAAGATGGGGTTTCTTGATGGTTCTTGTGTTAAAACAGATTATGTGGCTAGTCCTTTGTTAGAAGCTCAGTGGAATAGGTGTAATGCTGTTGTGCTTAATTGGATTTTGAGTTCTTTGACTCAGGATGTGTATCTTGGGCATGTTTTTTCTGATAATGCTTCCGTGGTATGGAAAGAATTAAAAGATACTTATGATAGGATTGATGGTTCTGTAGTTTTTAATCTGCTTCAAAAGATTAATACCTTTAAACAAGGTGGCTTGCCTGTGTCTGAATATTATCATAAGCTTAATTCTTTGTGGAGAGAATTTGATATTCTCACTAAGTTGCCTGATTGTACATGTGAAGCTAGGCAAGAACTAGTTGATCATGGTAGGTTGTTAAAATTGATGCAATTCCTTATGGGTTTGGATGATATCTACCAACCCATAAGAAGTACTCTCTTGACTAGGGAAATCCTCCCTGAAGTCAAGGATGCCTTTGTCATTGTATCAAGGGAAGAATCCCATAGAGGGGTTCCTACCACAACTGTTAAAACTGAGAAGCCTCAGGTGTCTGCTTTTGTTTCTAAAACCTATGATAATAAGAACAATACTACTTGGAAAAGAAACAATAATGGTAATAACTCTGGGTCTAATAACAGGGGAAATTATGATAGTTTGCTTTGTTCTCACTGTGGTTTGAAGGGTCATACTGTTGATAGGTGCTTTGAAATTATTGGTTATCCTCCTGGTTTTAAAAAGAATCCTAATCTGAAACCTGCTAATAATTTTAATAAAACAAATGAATTTAAAAGTGCCTCTGTGATTAATAATGGTTCTAAAAGTGGTTCTGGTAGTATGTCCCTGAGTAATGAACAGGTTATGAAGTTGTTAAGCTTGTTGAATGATAAACCTGGAACCTCTGCTCATGCTAATATGGCAGGTAGGGATTCCTGTTCCTTTTTTAATTGCAATATTTTCTTTAATCAGAATTTCTATAGATTTTTTGGTGCTAATATTAAGTTGGATGGAGTTAATTACCATTTGGGTTGGATAATTGACTCTGGTGCTAATCAACATTTAACTAATAGTCCTCTTAATATGTTTAATTTGGTTGACATATCTGATTTAAAGATTACTGTAGGACATCCTAATGGAACTTTGGCTAAGGTTACTCATGTTGGGAATTTAAAACTTAATAACAATGTTGTTCTGTTTGATGTTTTGGTTGTTCCTGAATATTGTGTCAGTCTTATGTCTGTGAATAAGTTGATTAGAGATAGCAAGTTAAGAGTTGGTTTTGATGAGACTAAATGTTATATCCAGGATTTGACTCAGCAGAGGGTGCTGGGGACTGGTAGTGAGTTTGGTGGTCTTTATTTGTTTGATAAGTATACTGCTTCTTCTGCTTGTGTGCTTAAAAGTGAGTTCTTTAGCTGTTTTGTTTCTAAAGATGTATGGCATTCTAGATTGGGACACCCTGCTAATCAAGCCTTAAAACTTTTAAAAGGCACTTTGAAATTAAACCATATTGATCATGGAGCACCTTGTGATGTTTGCCATAAGGCTAAACAAACAAGGGATCCTTTTCCAATAAGTGAACATAAGTCATCTGGTTTTGGTGACCTTATACATTTAGATGTATGGGGTCCTTATAAGGTTGTTAGCAGGGAAGGGTTTAGACATTTCTTGACTATTGTTGATGACTTTAGTAGGTCTGTTTGGGTGTATATGCTAAAAGGAAAACATGAAGTTTTTGATATGTTTCAGAGTTTCTTTAAAATGGTTTTAACTCAGTTTAATAAGAAAATTAAAGTTGTGAGGTCTGATAATGGTACTGAGTTTGTGAATAATAAAATGGGTGAATTTTTTGACACTATGGGAATTGTTCATCAAACTAGTGTTGCATATACTCCTCAACAGAATGGGATAGCTGAGAGGAAACATAGGCATTTGCTTAATGTAGCAAGGAGCCTTATGTTTCAGGGGGGAATACCTCTTGTGTTTTGGCCTGATTGTGTTTTAACTGCTACTTATTTGATTAACAGGTTGCCTTCCTCTGTTCTAAATGGTAAATCACTTTTTTCTTTGGTTTATGGTAGAGAACCTAGTCTGGTACATCTTAGGAGTTTTGGATGTCTATGTTATGCCACTGTTTTAAAAGAATCTGATAAGTTTTCTGAGAAGTCTGTAAAATGTGTTTTACTTGGATATGCTAGTGGTAAGAAAGCTTATAAGCTTTTGAGTTTGGAAAATAGGTCTGTGTTATATTCCAGAGATGTAAAATTTTATGAAACTATATTTCCTTTTAAAATGAAACAAACTGATTTGTCTGATTCTCATCTGGAAATTAATACTTTAAACTTTTTTGATAATGTTGAGTCAAAAACCAGAACTCCTAGTGACTCTCCCAATGATGAAAAAGAGGATGTAGCATCTGTTGGTAGAGAAGGTGGTCTAGGTCAGTCTGGTAGGGTTGTGGATGATGTTCAGGATGTGCCTTTAGGACAGATTTCTTACCCTGGTGCACCTCAGCAACCAGCTGACTCTAGGACTGCAACTCCTTTAGATGAAAATAATAATTCTGAGGGAAATGCAATACCTGAAGTAGATGTACCTGGTTTTCAAAATAGTTTTCAAAATCAGACTGAGGAAGGAACTACTAGTTATAGGAGGTCTAACAGATCTTCTAAGTTACCTGCTAAACTTAATGACTATGTGCTTGATTCTAAGCTTAGATATGGTCTTGATAAGTATGCTAATCATACTAGGTTGAGTTCTGATAATTGTTGCTTTGTTGCCAATTTGAACAAGTCTTGTGAGCCTACTTCCTATAAGGAAGCTTCTATGAATGTTAATTGGAAAAATGCTATGGATGAAGAAATTTTTGCCTTATATGAAAATGATACTTGGGAAGAGGTTGATCTTCCTGAAGGAAGGTTTCCTATAGGATCTAAATGGGTTTGGAAACTTAAGTTTAAGTCTAATGGTGAAATTGAAAGGTATAAAGCCAGAGTTGTGGCTAAGGGGTTTAATCAAAAACCTGGTTTTGACTATGATGAGACTTTTAGTCCTGTAGTTAAAATGGGGACTGTTAGATGTTTGCTAAGTATTGCTGTTCAAAATGATTGGAAAGTTTTTCAAATGGATGTTAACAATGCTTTTTTATATGGTGACTTAAATGAGGAAGTTTACATGTTACCTCCACCTGGTCTCTTTCCAGATGATAGTAAGAAAGTGTGCAGACTTAAAAAGTCTCTTTATGGTCTGAAACAGGCTCCTAGACAATGGAACCTTAAATTGTCTGAAGCTTTGTTTGAGGCTGGATTTGTTCAGTCTAAAAATGATCACTCTCTATTTGTTAAAACTAAAGACAATTCTGTTTTATACCTGCTTGTGTATGTTGATGATTTGGTTATAACAGGTAATAGTGAGAGTGAAATTGAGAATTTTAAAATTTTTCTAAGAAATAAGTTTAAAATAAAAGATCTAGGAGAATTGAAATATTTTCTTGGTATTGAAGTGTTAAAAACTAGTAATGGGTTGTGTTTAAATCAGAGGAAGTATTGTTTGGAGTTGTTAAATGAATATGGTTTACTTGGGTGTAAACCTGTTTTAGCTCCTCTGCCAGAAAATATTGTGCTTAGTCATAAAGAATCTGATGATGATAAGTTCTTGAAAAACATTACTAGTTATCAGCAACTTGTTGGGAAATTAATATATCTTACCATGACTAGGCCTGATATATCTTATGCTGTGCACTGTTTAAGTCAGTATATGCATTCTCCTTTGAAATCCCATTTTGATATTGGCTTAAGAGTGCTAAGATATCTTAAACTTGCTCCTGGTAATGGTTTACATTTTTGTAAGAATAATCTTGGATTTAAAGTTGCTGCATATTCTGATTCAGATTGGGCTAAGTGTCCTGTTACTAGAAAATTTGTTTCTGGGTATTGTGTATTTGTGAATGGTAACCTTGTTTCATGGAAGAGTAAAAAACAAGCTACTCTTTCTAAGTCTTCAGCAGAGGCTGAATATAGGTGCATGGCCTCTACAACTTGTGAGGTTATGTGGATTCTTAAAGTATTGAAAGATCTTGGTGTTACTGAGAGTTTGTTGCCAGTTGAGTTGTTTTGTGATAATAAAGCAGCAATTCAAATTGCTGCTAACCCTGTGATGCATGAAAAAACAAAACATTTTGATATTGATGTGCATTTGGTTAGAGAAAAGGTTTCTTCTGGGTTGATTAAAACTGTCAAAGTTGACTCTAAAAGTCAAACTGCTGATATTTTGACCAAAGCTCTTGGGTCTGTTCAGCATGGTGTTATGGTTAGAAAACTTGGTATGATTAATCTGTTTGCAGGTTCATCAGTTTGAGGGGGGATGTTGAAAGTATTTACTCACAAGTGTCAACCAGATGAACCTTCAGGGGTATTTTGTATAAATATTTTATACTAAGTTTCTTAACTTTAGTAGTCTGGTTGTGTTTTGTATGGTTTATTTGTGCAGGGACTAAAGTGAAAGATCCTTGGCTATTTAAGCTTCTCTACAGCTAGGGTTTCAATCACTTTTTACGATGTCCTTCTCATAATTCACACACACAAGTTTCTCTTTGTTTCTCATCTGAGTTTATTAGTTTCTGGGTTGTTTACCATTGTAAACAAGATTGTTTTAGATCATCTTGATCTGGGTTTAGGTTTGGTTATAGTTGATTAGTGTGTGAGTTCTTGTATTTCTGTTGTTGCACCTATTAGAGGGACAACAACTTTTCTCTTGTATTTGTTTGGTTAGCACCTGTGTTGGGGACTAATCTTCAGTGTATATTGTTATAATAAAAGTGGATCACCACGGGGTGGTTGGTTGGGTGATTATTGACTGAGTTCTATATCATTTTTACAATTTCATCAACGACGTCGAATAGGCTAATCTTGTGTCTGCGTTCGGTGCCCATTGGGATGGGATTAGGGTTTGATGGAAACCCTAGGTTTAGTTTTTGGTTAAAAAGAGGGAGAGAGGAGCTTGTTTTGGGGTTTTTTTTAAGGATTTTGGGTAAATATAGCCGAACATTGTGTTTATAGGAAATGAAAATGAAAATAATTTGAAAGTGAAAAGGTGATACGTTTGTTCATATGTCGGAGGAAAAGAAACATATAGGAGTATGTTTTTTATTTGATATTGCTGATTTTTTTTAAAAATGACGTATTAGCCTATAAAGAGGAGGTGTTTTTTTTCCCCTAAGCTAACGCCGCGTGGGTCTCACGTTTTTATATGAGTCTCTGGGAGGAGACCATATGCCTTGAGTTATAGAGGTGCTAATGAAAAAATGTAAGCTCCACATAAAAAAACATTATTAAATAATTTGTGTGGACATATTCCTTTAGCTAAATGAAAAAGAAACACTCCCAAATCTCTCATCTCAGAGCGTTATAGTTGGTGCCGTGGATGGTCTCGTTGGTGATCAGAGACGAAGCTAGGAATTTCAATTAAGGGGGGCCGTAAATTATTATATAATACGAGTATTAACATAAATTAGTAGATCGCTAAAACTCTGAGTACTTACAAAAAAAGGCTGAGTTTTATTTGATTATATATTGAATTCTATATATGTTACATTAGCAATGACAACTTATGAATTTCTATACATTTTTGATTGTTTTACTTTTAAAAAAAAAAAAAAAAAAAAAAAAAAAAAAAAAAAAAAAAACTTTATTAGAAACTATTTGGACAAAATCTCTAAAATCCAAACCATTTATGTCACTACGAGATATTTAGAACATTTTCGTTAATATATATAAATGAGAGTACTTCAAAAAATTCTATATACTACTAGCTCTTTGAGATATTTCTTGTCCACTTTTTTTTTTTTCTATCTTCAACCAAAGATTTTAAAGAATACTTTGAAGATTGGGGTTCAATTCGTCAACTATTAGATGTAAAAGGGGTTAGACTATAGCTTTACATCTAACTAGGGGTACAAAGTAAAAAGCTTTCTTGAGCCCACAAATATATATCCAGGTCGTCTTCCTCATCAAATTAAAAATAAAAATAAAAAAAATACAGTCTCTGTTTTTCTATGCCTATGATACTAAGCTCATTTTATAGAATGGATGTTCTCCACCATAAACAAAAGCTTAAGATGTGGGTTAGTTAGGCCGGTTGGGGGTGGCTGACCACCCGCCAGCCCCCACTGGCTTCGTCCCTGTTGGTGATGGCGTGAAAAAAGTAGTGATTATTTTTATTTTTATTTTTTTCCCATTTAATATAAACAATATATATAACTAAAATTTAATTTCATTAATAATTAAAAAAAAAACATTACATAAATTAAAAAGACATTACATTAAAAAAAATCAAATTTAAAATTAAAACAATACTACATTACAAAATAGTCTTTGGGGTTATCGATCCGTTACAGAGTTAGCCCCTTGCGCTTTGCGACAGCTCGCAACAGAAATCAATAATTTTGTATTCAAAATTCCCGCCGCAAAGCGGTGGCCTTCACACCTCCTAAACTTCATATAGGTTTATGCCGTGTATAAAAAGTTTTGAAGAGGTTTACGTTATGAAATTGAAGAAATAATATAGATATAGATCCCTTTTGGTCCACCAATCACCATGGGTATGTTTGGCGCAATGGGTTAGATTTAAGGTTGGGGTTGAGACTGGAGCTGGGGTGTTTTATTTTATAAGCCGAAAGTTGGAGCTTATCTATACTATCTATAATGAAAAAATGGTCAAACTTGAAAAGTTGAGTCTTGAAAGTTGAGTATTGAAAGTCAAATTTGATAGAAAATTAATGTAATTAATACTCTAATTAAAACACCCCATTACTTAAAAGTACAATAATTTATTCACATTGTACAACCAATTAAAAACATATATATCAAATTAAATACAACCAATTAAAACACAAACCGGGTTGACCCTATAATTTCACCCGTTTCGACCCAACCTAGCAAGTTGACCCGGTTTAAATCGACCAATTTTTCGACCGGAGCGGTTCAACCGGTTGAACTACCCGGGTCGAACCGGATTTCAAAACATTATCAATTACTTAAAAGTACAATGATTTATTCACATTGTACAACCAATTAAAAACATATCTACCAAATTAAATACAACCAATTAAAACACAAACCGGGTTGACCCGGGATGTTTCAAACCCGGCGGATTGACCCGGTTTAATTTGACCCGTTTTCGACCCAACCAAGCAAGTTGACCCGGTTTAAATCGACCCATTTTTCGACCGGAACGGTTCAACCGGTTGAACCACCCGGGTCGAACCGGGTTTCAAAACATTATCCTTTACTTAAAAGTACAATGATTTATTCACATTGTACAACCAATTAAAAAACATATCTACCAAATTAAATACAACCAATTAAAACACAAACCGGGTTGACCCGGGACGCTTCAAACCCGGCGGATTGACCCGGTTTAATTTGACCCATTTTCGACCCAACCTAGCAAGTTGACCCGGTTTAAATCGACCTATTTTTCAACCGAAATGATTCAACCGGTTGAACCACCCGGGTCAAACCGGGTTTCAAAACATTATTTTTCGTTTATAACCTATAAACTTTTTTTTATCAATAAACTATTTGTCGCTATAAAATCCCGTTGCTATGCACGGGTACTCGTCTAGTATTTTTATAAAGTTGTTTAACGAATTAGTTGAAACTGAAGCTTATTAATGTAAAATCGCATAAAAATGCATCAAATTAAATTCAGATATATTTTCGGCTTTTAAGTGATAATCTATTTTTGTTAGGAATACGATTATTCAGTTAAAGACTCGGTCACCCCAAGTATTGCTAAGCATTACGTAGCTCGTAGAATTATCCTTATTATAGTTAGTACGTAGCTTATTAGTAAATATATGTAAATAGTATTCGTAGAGTGGGTTGGGTCTTTACCCTCTGTCAGCTCACTCTACAGCTCGTTTCATGGAGCACCAAGTATTGTAGTATAAATACCCTCTCCCACCCAAGGGAGAGGGTTGGACCTTTCACATAGTTCAATCTAATATATGTGTGTTTCTCTCTCTAAGGCTCCCAACCTCTATTTCTCTCACTAAACTATTATATTTCTCCTTCTTCTATCATCTTAATTCGAACCACAATCACAAGAACCATACGTGTTTAAGATTATGAGTATCCTACAATTGGTATCAAGAGCCATGGTTACATCCTAGGGATTGGTTTGTGCTCGAATTTGGTGCTTGGTTTTGTGACTTTATTTGGTTCGAATGGTTCTTGGCTTGGTTTGATCTTTCTTGTGTTATTTGACATGTTAGTGATGTACTTTTATGATCATAGGTGTTAGTTGAACATTGTGTTTCAGTTGGCTATACCATATCTTTAATCTATTTGAAGTTTGGACTTGATTTTGGCCGTATTTCATAGTTGCGTTTAAGTCTACTGTTACATTGCTTATCTGCGTTTAGTTTCTGATTTCTGCGGTTAGTTTGCTGCGATTACTATTTTGGGAATACAAACAAATCGCAAGGAAAGTGACAGATTTGGATTTTTGTGTACTGCGATTAGCTCTTGCGGTTAAGTGGTTTGCGGTTAGTTTTCTGCGGTTAAGTTTTTTGCGGTTAAGTGGTTTGCGGTTAGTTTTCTGCGGTTAAGTTTTCTGCGGTTAAGTGGTTTGCGGTTAAGTGGTTTGCGGTTAGTTTTCTGCGGTTAAGTTTTCTGCGGTTAAGTGGTTTGCGGTTAGTTTTCTGCGGTTAGTCACTTCCTGCGGTTATCTCATCTTGTGGTTAACTCACCTTGTGGTTACCTTTCCTGCGGTTACCTTGCCTGGTCCTGCGGTTAACTCTGTTTGACCATAGTTGACTTTTTACGTCGAAACTTCAAACGGTCATAACTTTTGAACCGTAACTCCGTTTTCAGCGAATTAGCTGTCAAAACGTCCGGAACAGGCTGAATATTGTGAAGTTTCACCACGAAGTCGTGAAACGAATTTTTCGAGGCCCAAATCACCTCCGGAGTGAAGTTATTGAGGTTTTAAGTTTTCAGACCAAAAAAATTTCACCGTAAAAACTTGCATCAACCGAACCAAGATCACAACTAAACAACATATAACCTTGTCAAAACTAACAATCACTACTCTTAACATACAATCACTGCTATGGAATCTTCGTGCTCGAATTCTAATGATAATGTGCTTCATCAGCCAATTAAATTGCCCGATAATGCAAAGAATAGTCGCATTGAATGTTTTCGATCACTCCATACACATCTCAAGGTTCTCTTTGCAAAACCTGGATACTTGGGAGGTTTCAATCGTGCATTCGCAACACTTTTTGGTCAAAATGTTGAGACCTTCACAGTCAAAATGATTCTACACTTAGATCAACTTCAACAACAACTTGATACAGGTGAATTTTCTGAAGGTAGTTCTATGGCTGCATTCTGTGTGATCAACAACCAACTCCAAGCGTTCATTGATTCACGATTCACTGAGGAGTATGATCATGAGTGTCAAATGATGAAAAAGAGCTTTGCGACTCATACGGGAATTGAAGTTGACGTGTTCAGAGTCACACTACTCCAACTCATGGGTAATGTGAAAGAGTACATTATGGAAAGAGCAAAGCACGAGCACAAGTATGAAGACAAAGTGATGGCATGTCGGGGGCAACCATGTGATGGTAGTGTGGATTCGGGCAAAGCATCGAATGCTGGGTCAGCTATCATCGAAGGCAGAGGATCAGAGACTGAAAAGCTTGACACAACGAACAGTTCAATGACTCTTACACGTGATGTGGATGCAGATATCAGACCGGTAAAAGAACATGTGTCATGTGCTAAGGTACTCGAACTGTGTAACATTGTTGATGAACAAAAGATTCCTAACAAAGTACAACTGACAAACAATGTCGATTCAGATGTCGTTGACATGGGAAATAGCAATGTTGATCCATGTGAACAACATATGAAACACAATGAAGTGTCTGTTGTACAATGTAGTGCATCTTCTGTTTTAAAAGATGATTGTGTCGTGCATGAGTACACTGCCTATAACCCTGATGACTCCTTGACCACTAGATTTAATATCCTTAAGGATCAAGTGGCTATGTACGAACAACGTGCTAGATTTGAACTCACTGGACGTGAGCAGAACATGGAATGGCAAATGCGTGCATATATATCTAAAAATAATCTTAAGCGAGAAACATTGAAAAAGGAGTTACAATCTTTGCAAAAACAATTGGATCAAACTGTTAAACAAAAACAAGAGATTCAAAAAGGTTTAAACACACTCAAACATGATTTCAAAGAGAAGGAAACAAAACTCCTAAATGATTTCTCTAGTCTTAAAATGCTGAAAAACAAACTTGAGGATAAGTTATACACGCAAGGCCAAACCATTCAAACTGCTCAAATGATGCATAAACATAGGAAGTTGAGTGATGATCATAGTGAGAAGGATTCTACTAAGCCAAAAGCCAATTTCCTTAGAAGCGGTATAGGTGCTCAACCGGCATTATATGATGCAAACATTATGCTTGATCCTAGTCATGCCCCACCTGATGCTACATCTGATGATGAGGGCAATGAGATAGAAGATAGAACCAGAGAAAAACTTGCTGAGAAATTAAGGGATCCCCAGTGCATAGCTAATAAAATCTTGTACAATTATGATTACTCTGAAGATAATCAATTAGCTATCTTTGTCCCACAAAAGAAATTTACTCCAGAGCAAGTCTTCTGGAACATAGACATAGAAAAATTGAAAGCTGAAAGAGTTGTAGGTAACACACGCACTATGTTTAGAATTGCTCACCCAACTGCTTACCCCCTGAACACACCTAGGCACCTTGTACCTTTCACTCTCCCCACGCAAAATAATACACTAATTGCCTTATATGTCCTTGGTCAATTATTCGTTGATTTTGACAAAACATGTAAAAAGAGAATAACACCAACGGGTATTACTGAAGGGGAAAGAGGTTTTGAGCAAACAAAACAATGTTACCTAACTGAAGTCATGCCATTTTTCAAACTTCTCAAAGAACATTTTGAGGGCCTTAAAAATACCATTAATGATGATGTGACTCAAATGAAAAAGGTTTTTAATGATGTGGAAAATGAGGGTAAACAATTGGCAATTGATCTTAAATGCAGTGAAGTTGCGAGGAAAAATATTCTCATCATGAATGAGAATTTGATTACTAAATGTGTTGCTCAGGACGTATTTTATACTGCTACTGATTCTATGTTATCTGCCTGCCAATTTCATGAGATGTCTATTGCATTGACCGCTCTCCAGAATCGTGTTGTTGAGCTTGAGGGGGAGAATTTAAAATTGTGTGAGAAAATTCAAAACGATGACCATGATAACATGGTCAGACATTTGTCAAAACTAGAGGTTGATAATCTTAATTTGCAATTAAAGTATCAACATTTAGAAGAAAGTACTAAAATCTCAAATGCCAAGACATCTTCGGATGCTCCTGAATTTGATGCATATTTTGAATTAGCCAAACGTGATGAAAAGATTCAAGCTCACACTAACACGATTCGGAACCTGAGGGTCCAAATTGCCCAATTGAAGTCAAACAAGTGTGATGTGATTGGCACCCAAAAACCACAGTCTATAGATTCTCAGAATTTTCAATTTCAAGATACCATCAATAAATTGCAACATGAAAATGATTGGTTTCGTGCTGAAAATTCAAAAGTCAAACAACATTACAAAGAGTTATACGATTCAATTAAGATCACACGTGATATAAACAATGAAAAGATAACTTCTTTGCTTAAAGAGATTGAGAATCTAAAGACTCTGGCAAAAGGGAAAATGCCAATCATCAATTGTGATAATATTGTTCAAAAGGTTTCTGCTTGTAAGAAGTATACTTGTGATGCTGTGTATATTCCTCTTCCCCTTAGGAATAATAAGTTGGTTCATAGTGACTATCTTAAACATCTTAAGGAGTTCCTTGATTTGCTTCGTGAAACCATTGAAGAGGATAGGATAGCAAAACCACTTGATGATGCTATTGTAGGTGCCTGCTTTCTCACTAATAGATCTCAGGAACTCTTAGAATATGCTATTGGTACATGTCCTAAAATTGATAGCAAGCAAGATAGGTCTACTGCATCATCATCTATGACTAAGAACAAGCATGTTACCTTTGAGGTACCCTTGGAAACTTCAGATCCCAACACATCAAAACATGTTCAGCAACCGGAAGTGAAAAAGACTAAAATTCCCATTAGTCCATCTACAGGAGTAAATAGTAACACTAAAGCTAGAGAGTCTAAACCAAAGAGAAATAGAAGGAATTATAGGACTTCACCTGCTAAAAGTGTTCCTAAAAAGAAAGTAGACGACCACATGTGGAACATTAAATCCAACTTGAGCAAAATGAGTCATAATTCAAAACCTAATTCACGTTGCAAAACATGTAATGAATGCATAATTTCGAGTAATCATGATAAATGTGTTGAGAAATTTCTGAAGTCGTTTAACAAAACCCCAGTTAAGAAAGTTTGGAGAGCTAAACAAAGTAAGCAAATTTGGAAAGCAACAGGTAAACTGTTTGCCAATGTTGGTTATCAATGGAAGCCCACTGGAAGGAAATTCACTTTAGGAGAACAGTGCCCTTTAACTAGGATAACTAATTCTAAAGTAGTGCCTATTAAGGAATGGAAGCCAACTGGTAGAACCTTCCCTTTGGAGACCCAATGTCCTTTAACTAGGCCCATTGCATCTACTAGTGAAATTTCCACCATTGAAACGAATGCACCTAAGGTCTCAGTGGCTCCAGAACTTGTTTATACTAACCAATTGGAACCCAACTCAAATTGGGGATCCGACACTCCAAATTTTCTGCTCTCGTCTGTTTCCAAATGCAGGTCATATTTTTCGTCCTTTGATATTTGGACTCAGGCTGCTCTAAACATATGATTGGGGATCGCTCGGGCTCGAGAATTTCGTGAATAAGTTTATCGGGACAGTTAGATTCGGGAACTACCATTTTGGGGTAATTATGTGTTATGGAGATTATGTTTCTGGTGACAGCTAATTTCCTGGGTATACTACGTGGAAGGACTTGAGTATAATTTGTTCTCTGTTGGTCAATATCTTGAGTCCGATCTTGAAGATTGCCTTCAGAAATTACACATGCGTCATCAGAGAATTGGATGGTGTTGATCTTCTTAAAGGTTTTCATAGCACCAATTTATACACCATCTCTATTGAAGTCATGATGTGGTCCTCTTCTATTTGCTTGTTGACTAATGCCTCAATGAACAAAACATGGCTATGGCACTGATGTTTAAGTCACTTGAACTTTGGTACCATCGATGCTCTTGCTCGCCGGATTTTGGTGCGAGGTCTACCCAGATTAAAGTTCAAAAAGGAACTTCATTCGGCTTGTTAACTGGGTAAACGAAAGGAGCATACTCACAAACCTAAAATTGTCAACACCAACATGGATGTTCTTTACACCCTTCACATGGACCCAGGCAGACCAATAAGTGTGAAGAGTATAAATGGGAAGTAATGTGTACTCGTTGTTGTCGACGAATACTCTCGGGTTACATGGGTAAAGTTTTTGAGAACCAAGGACGTGACTCCAGAAGTTATCATAAAACTCATCAAACAACTGCTAGTAAGACTCACATAACCGTCAGAATCATTCGGACAAACAATGGAACGAAGGTTATCAACAAACAACTCGTTCTACTTCTCCAAGGCACCGATGATCCTATGGGCGGAAGCAATATGCTACAGCTTGTTACACCGAAAACCGATACTTGATACATACTCTTCACAACAAAACTCCATATGAGCTGATATATGGCAAGTAACCGGATCTCTCCTCTCTATTTGTGTTTGGTGCTTTATGCTACCCTACAAAATGACAGTCAAGATCTGGGAATGTTATAAGCTAAACCTGGTATTGGATTCTGCATTGGTTACGCTCCAGATAGTAAGGGATACCGAGTCTACAACAAACGAACCCGATAAATCCTGGAAACCGTTCACGTCACATTCGTTGAGCTGACTGAGCACATGGCTCCTGTACACATCAGTGCAGGACCCGCGTCTAAACTTTTGTCTCCTGAACCATTCAGTTCAGGTCTTGTACAGAATCCCACTCCTGCATGTACCTTATGTACCACCCACAAGTGAGAATTTGAAGATATAGTTTGACCAAACGTTTGATGAATACTTCGAGACACCTACTGATGATTCACTTACACCACCAGCTGCCGCTGCTCCAGTTCTGTACAACTCAAATGGTCCATCAGTGTCTCTTTGAATTGATCAAGATGCTCAATCTGCAAGTTACTCACCATCATCGTCAAACCTTCAATCTCCTTCGGTACATCAAGGCACTGCAGTCGACAATTCTTTTGAAGTAAATTCATTAGCTCCTCTTAAAGATGTCCCGTACTAAAACCTGTTTGCTCATGAATATAGGATCATCCGATTGACAACATAATTGGATATCCTTCTCAAACGGTGTTCACACTAAGGATACTTACCACCCATGCCTTGTGGTGCTGTTATAATTCCATACTATCCAAATTCAAACCCAAAGATTCCAAGACTGCTATCTCTAAAGATTGTTGGGTTAATGCGATGCAAGATGAAGCTCACACTTTCGATCGACTTGAAGTATGGGAATTGTTACTACCTCCAGACTGTGCAATGATTATAGCTCTAAGTGGATCTTCAAAGTGAAACTTGATGAGCATTATGTCGTTCTGAAAACAAGGCAAGGCTTGCTGCTAAGGGATATCGTTTACAGGAAGGCATTAATTTAGAGGAATATTTCGCTCTGGTTGTTCGTATTGAAGCTATCAGAATGTTTCTCGCCAATGCTGCAAGTCAGAACATGACGGTTTATCAAATGGATATGAAAATTGCATTTCTAAATGGCGAGCTGAATAAAGTTCTTTATTTCAGTCAACCGGAAAGATTTGTATATTTTGATCATCCTAACCATGTCTATCGTCTGAAAAGGGCTCTCTTTGTCCTAAAATAGACGCCTAGGGCATGGTTTGATACATTGTCAAAGTTTCTCCTGGGAAACGGATTCTCCTAAGGTGTGGTAAAATAAGATGAGAATGGGGTAGTGGAACTTTACTTCGTGAGGACAGAATTTCGGCTGGCAGATTTCTTCACTAAGGCTCTCTCAAGAGAACGATTTCCATTTGTTCTCCAGCGCTTTGGAATTAAGAGTCCTTCGCCAGTATCTCTCTAACGTCTTTAGGAAGAAAATGAGGAGAAATGGTTTTGCTTCACATATCCTTGTATATATCTTATACCATATAGAAAACAGAAAAATATAAAACCTATAAAACCCATAAATATCAGAAAAATCATAAAAATCCAAAAATATTCTTCTCACGACATGTCTCTTGTGTAATCAATATTATGTACGTTTCTAGAAATGTCATTCAATAATGACACGGAAACATACATATGCTTGAGCAAGAGTTTTTCGGTTTCTAATAAAGTTTTTTTTAAAACATGTCGTTTCTCAAAATATTCTTCAAAAAATGGCTTGCAGTCATTTCAGACTGTCACCCGGACTTCAAAACTTTGGTTCGCTATTACTTCAGATAGCAACCCGTTTTTCAAAATGGGAAAACACGTCGCCAACAAGACGGTTGTTCCTTTTACCGGGTGAAGTTCACCTGGGCATGGATTACTTTATATCCATGTTTCTCCGATCTAATGTACGTTTAAGTGCATTATTTCTGGTATAAGAAGAGAAGTCTTCTTTGTATGCAAATGATTTTCATTCTATGATTCTTCGGAAAATTATTTGAGTAATACATGGTGGTAACGTGTTGTTTGTAAATCAATCAGTCTTAGACACTTCATACAATTTGTCACTCAATTAATGACAATGGGTCATCAATTGAGGGGGAGAGTGATTTCCAATTTTCATCAACAAACGGATTTCTTGGTTGTCTCATAATTGTTATAAAAGGTTTTGTAGTTAATGGGGTATTAGTTGAAGAGGAACTTGCTAAGCTTTATCTTAAATGGCCAAATGTGTTAGTTGTTAGAAAGTTTAGGGCATTATGTGCTATTTGCGTATAGTTTCCTAGCTTTATGTAACTAAAAGGTCCATTTGTCTCGCGTTGGTTTCTTCGCTTAATCCCCTAAATACGTTTTAATCCAAAATCTTAATGATGTTAGGAAACCATTGTGTCTGATGCTCTTGTTCTCTCCTCTGGCATTCGTATAATCTGATTGATTTTGTTTCGTTTGCTGTTTGCTGATAATTGTTTGATTGTTGCTGATTATGTGTTCGTGTTCTCAGGATTTGCTTAGGTATGTAGTTACCGGGTTAGAATCTTTTTCCTAAGCTCCTGATTTGAATGTTGAAAATATGCGTGAATTGCTATGTTAGTGATTGTTGCTTATGTCTGATACAAACTTGCAATGAATGTTCATGATTGCTAGTTTCTCTTCATGCTAGATAGCATTTTGATGAGTTGCTTGAATGTTCTTTGATCATGTTATGAATTTGGTATTATGAGTAGGCTTGCAGCTACGTGGTTGCAGTTAATTAAGAGTGAATCTGTATGTATGCATATCTTAGTTGATACTCTTTTGCAGATTCCATGGCTGATGTGAATGTGCCTGCTCCTGCTCTAACCATTTGATCAGATGTTCAAACTTCATTGGCTGGCTTTGATTTCACCACAAAAACAACATCGATTGCAACAACGACAACAACTCTTTCACCATCACCACCAGTTATCTTGTGCGTCATAAGTAGTGTGGTATCAAATGTTATGTGTTAGTACATGATTTTTTTATTTCATGAGTTTCTCGTTGAACTCTAAATCATTTATAAACTCATCATCTCTAACATATAACATGCTCCCTCAAGGATTGAGGGGGAGCAAATGTATCGTGTCAAAATCAGTCATTCTTAAATCTGACACATCTTTATCCCAAAATCTTTAAACTTATTTAAATCACTTGGGATCACAAATCTCAAATGGTTTGAAATTTTTGATCGGGGGAGAAAATGTGATTTAAATATAAAAATCTGATTAAAATGTGATGTGTTGAACCTTAATGAATGCTATGAATGCTTTCCTATATGTGCTAAACTCTTTTGTATATCAATGCACATATTGAGGGGGAGCAAATGATTTGTGAAAAAGGATCCTTGCATCTTATGAGATCGAGTCTCAGACTTAACCAATGAATTGACGAAACAAAAACCGTCATCAATCGAAAGGACTAGTCCTGGCCGGGTAATAACTTCAAGCTGGGTTAACCAGTGATGTAAGCGTGTCTCGAAGATGACTTGTCTGAGTAGAGTGTACCGTTTCGAGAAACCTTTGTGGACTTGACCAGGCCGGGTAATAATTTCAAGCTAGTTTAACTAGTGATGTAAGCGTGTCTCGAATGCCTGTTCATGTTTACTAAAGGTGGATCAATTCTAAAGTGCAACTCTTCCCGACATGTGTAAATTTTCAAATCAAAACTTATGAGCACATGTTAAGGGGGAGCATTTGAAAATGGCAAAACTCTCAATGTGTTAACAAAATGTGTTTCTTAATCATAAACATGTTGAGAGAATTTTCAATGATTTGGTGTATGGCAACATAGGATAGTCATGAAGTTATAAGGTGGCTAAGGTTAGGAAAACCGTCCTATGATCCGCCAGAGCCGGAGGGATCTACCCATGAACAATACCCAATAGATAGTATTAGAAAGTCCGCAGGTATGATTATGAAAAAAGGAGAAATGTGAGAATGGAGAAAGAAGGGGTTGAAGAATTAAAAAGAAATGAAATGAGAAAGGGTGAAAAGAAATAGCCCTCCAATAATTCAACCTTAGGGCAGAAACCGGGTTCAATACATATGCTACTGGTGGTTACCAAGGTAACACCGGTATTGAAGACAAGACGTCATGGACCCAGTGACGCACTGCACTAAACCTTCTAGCCACTCAAGTTCTCTCAAAAGGACTTGTTTCATTCTCACGGGGAACCGGTGTAAACTATCAACGTATCTCTTAGAGATGGTTGATATTGAAGCAGGAGACCTCTCCTTAATCTCCGCATAGGAAAACCAAATGCACTTATTGAGTCTAGAGCCTCGAGATGCATACCAAGATCTCATAGGAACACGTGATATTTCTACCTTGGTTGTTCAACATTAAGGACACCAGTGGTAAACTTATGAGTCCTACGCAGATCTTAGCAATCTGCCAGAACATTTATGAGGGATGTTGCTTTAGTATCTCCCAGTGATTGAATGGAAATTCCTGCCAGGGTCAACATCAAGCAGCCCTGAAAGCAGGTCACTTAGGTAATTCCTTGTGGATTACGCTTAGTGGTCGCGGCGGTTACCAATGGTCTACAGTCGTGGAGAGTACTCCAGCGACTCACCCAGTCGTTGATTTACTTAGGTAGATCGTGTAAATCCTCACGGGGGTTTGCCGATTGGGAACGGTCTTGGTTAGGATTAGAAGGAGTCATCACACTATGCTGTTGACAATCTCTATTTCCAAACCTATAAGTACCGGATGATTTGTTGCTAACTGTCTACTTGCAGGAATTTCTGACTGTTGCGGTTGATTGCTGAAAAGATGCTGATCCATCAACACATGCTCACACTTTAACTTCACAATCTAAGAAATCATGATCATTGGTTGGGCTTCATTTATGCTTCCACAACTCTGATGCAGAAGATCATGATCCAGAAAAGTGTGAGCATGCCAACACAATGATGTTCAAATCACATGGAGACATTACTACTCAAAGATGACTTGCAGATACTCACTTGGATGATGAACTCGAAGTAATGCCAAAGATCATCCAACTCACTGAACAAGTCATCTAGAGTCTGTTGCTGAATGTATGAAGACATGTTTGAAGAATCAAAGTCTACGAGCTACAAGATTTCAAGGATGCAAGAATTTTGTGCTTATCTTCTGGGGTGACCTCCCTTAGGGGGAGATTGTTAGGAATACGATTATTCAGTTAAAGACTCGGTCACCCCAAGTATTGCTAAGCATTACGTAGCTCGTAGAATTATCCTTATTATAGTTAGTACGTAGCTTATTAGTAGTTAATATATGTAAATAGTATTCGTAGAGTGGGTCGGGTCTTTACCCTCTGTCAGCTCACTCTACAGCTCGTTTCATGGAGCACCAAGTATTGTAGTATAAATACCCTCTCCCACCCAAGGGAGAGGGTTGGACCTTTCACATAGTTCAATCTAATATATGTGTGTTTCTCTCTCTAAGGCTCCCAACCTCTATTTCTCTCACTAAACTATTATATTTCTCCTTCTTCTATCATCTTAATTCGAACCACAATCACAAGAACCATACGTGTTTAAGATTATGAGTATCCTACAATTTTACTTTTAACGGTATTCGAGTAATTTAACTAGCTATAAACCCTCATAAGCCCCTTTCAATGGGCTTGGACTTATGGAGGCTTATAGCTTCTATATGCCTTCATAAGCTTGTGTGACAAACAAAACGTATTTTATAAGCCGGCTTATTTTAAAATTTAAGCCTCCCTTAAGCCCCGTAGAAGCCTCTCCCAAACACAGCCATGTATGAACGAGTCTAGAAATACAATGTGATCTAAGGCTACATATAATGGTCATGCGATCACCACTGTACATCGGCGTCAATTCACTACAACTTTTCTAATGACCAACACATTTAGTAACTGATTTTCATATCAATTTGGGCAGGAAAATCAGTTAACAACCAACACTTGTATAAATCATTTCCATTGTATTCATTTCACATCTATCTTGTAATTGAACATTTCTTTCCTCTCAATTTGTAACAAACTCTCATTCAATAATAACAAATCACTTTTTGATCCAATACTCTCTTCTTGATTCTTGAGTGTTCATCAATCTGTGAGATCTTTACCATTTCTTCATTAGAGATCTAAAGATCATATCAAGTGGTATCAGAGCTGCCTTTCCTGGCAACTCAGATCATATCAAAATTGTTATCCTGACAAATCTTGAATTCCGGTTATCTTCTCCGGTGAAATTCCGCAAAACAATCAAGATTCCGGTTACGAAATCAGCCACCACTGATTTCACTGTTCTGTTTACAATTGGTTAGTGTCAATCATCTGTATGGCCACAAGATAAGCCGAAAATCTCGTTAAATTTTCTTATCTTGAACAAGCTGGCAAGCAGCAGTTGGATTGATTAACCCAGAACAGCACCAGTTTGTTACCCCAATTGGTCAGTGATTAGTCATTGTTTCAGTGAATAGTCATTGTTGATGAGTGGTGATATTACTGGTACAATGGTGGAAACAAGAAATACAAGTCGAAGTCAAGAACTCACAATGGAGGCTCTTAACCAAAGTGTGAATGATTTGCAACAATTGGTGACCAACATGATGAATGAATGGTCAAGATTCAGGTCTGGTGAAGGTACTAGTATTAGGCATCAAGGACAACAAGGTGGTTCCAATGGAGGATTCTATGGTGGTTCAAATGGTGGTTCACAAATGTCATTTAGTAGGACCACAAAGATTGAGTTTCCAAAGTTTGGAGGAGGTGAAGATGTGAGAAATTGGTTGTTCAAGTGTGAACAGTTTTTCAGAGTGGATAACATTCATGATGACCAAAAGGTAAATCTTGTTTCCATTCACTTGTCTGATTTAGCTTTGATGTGGCATAGACAAGTTGTGAGGCATTTGGGTGAAGATGTATCTTGGGCTATGTACAGAGAAGCAATCTTGAAAAGATTTGGTTCTGTTTATGATGACCCATTAAGTGAAATCAAGAAACTTAAACAAATTGGTACTGTACAAGACTATATTGATGCTTATGATAGGCTGTTGTGTAGAGTGGATTTGCCTGATGATCAAAGTATGAGTTTCTTTATGGCTGGATTGAAAAGTGAGATTGAATTGGCTGTACGAATGTTTAGGCCAAGATCACTTGCTGATTTGTATGGGTTATGTAAATTGGAAGAGGCTAAAGTGAATGTGAATAAGTTGAAGTATAGACCTCCAATTTTACCAACACCAAGGTTTCAAACTCCATTACCAAACACTGGCCCAAAACCAGTGTCATTACATGCTCCTAACCCCGATTGGAGAAACAAGGCTGTGCCAAACAACCCTTTGAGGAAACAGTTGACTCAAAAGGAGTTAGAGGAGAAGAGAGCCAAGAACCAATGTTTTTATTGTGACCAAAGGTATACACCAGGTCATAAGTGTAGTGGTCAGGTGTTTTCTTTGGAAGTTTTGGGAGAAAGCATAGATGATGAACTAGAAGTTGATGCCAGTAATGTGGAGTTAGAAGCTGAAACAGAGGAAACAGGGGAAATAATTGACTTACAACCACATATTTCTTTGAATGCCATCAATGGTACTACTACATACAAAACTTTGAGGGTTTATGGTAATGTAGGTAGTCATAAGTTGCATATCTTGATAGACTGTGGAAGTACTCATAACTTTGTGGATGTGAACACAGCTAAAAGGTTGGGTTGCAGGCTTAGTAATACTTGTCCTTTCTAAGTAGATGTGCCAGGAGGAGGGAAGTTGACTAGTAATCTTGTTTGCAAAGGGTTTAAGTGGAAGTTGCAGGGTGTAGAATTTGTAAGTGATGTTTTGCTTTTGCCTTTGGGTGGTTGTGAGATGGTTGTTGGAATCCAATGGTTATCTACACTGGGTAACATATTGAGCAATTTCAATGGCTTAAGAATGGAATTCATGTACAAAGGTAAGAAAGTGGTACTGAGAGGTACTCACAAAGCTGGAGTTCAGTGGAAGCAAAGTGATAAAATACAGAATCAAACACCTACAGCTGAATTGTCTTCTATGATGTTATGTGTCTACCCTTCTACTTCACTGAATATGCTTGCAACATCAACAAGTGAAAATGAAAAAGCTCCACAAGAAGTTTCAAAGTTGATTGAGGAATTTGGAGATGTTTTTGCAGTTCCTACCACACTACCTCCTATGAGAACTTTTGATCGCAAAATTCCACTCAAGATGGAACTTTACCCATTAACACCAGACCATATAGACATCCACCTACACAGAAGGATGCAATTGAATTCATGGTGAGAGAATTACTTGACACTGGTGTGATCAGAGATAGCAAAAGTCCTTTCTCCTCTCCAGTGGTCATGGTTAAGAAGAAAGATGGAAGTTGGAGGATGTGCATAGATTATAGACAGTTGAACAATGCCATAATCAAAGACATGTTCCCTATACCTGTGATAGAAGAGTTGATAGATGAGTTGCAATGGTCAATGTACTTCACAAAGTTGGATTTGAGGTTTGGTTACCGCCAAATCAGAATGCATCTACCAGACATTGAGAAGACAGCTTTTAAGACACATAAAGGCCATTATGAATTCCTGGTAATGCCTTTTGGACTCACTAATGCTCCATCTACATTTCAAGCTCTTATGAATTCTGTGTTCAAGCTTTATTTGAGGAAGTTTGTGTTAGTATTTTTTGATGATATCTTAGTGTATAGTCCAACACTAGAAATGGATGTTCAACATTTGAGACTGGTTTTGCAAGTTTTGAGACAACACACACTCTATGCCAAACAGTCTAAGTGTGTGTTTGGAGCTGAAAAAGTTGAATATTTTGGCCATGCAATTACTAGGGAAGGAGTAGCGACTGATGGCTCTAAAATTGAGGCAATGAAGAATTGGCCAGTACCTAAAAACATTAAGCAACTCAGAGGTTTTTTGTGGTTAACAGGTTACTATAGAAGGTTTGTAAAAAGTTATGCAGTCATCAGCCATCCTTTAACACAGTTGTTTAAGAAGAATGGCTTTGCTTGGTCAAGTGTTACACAAGAAGCATTTGAAGCTTTAAAGTAGGCTATGGTGCAAGCTCCAGTACTTAAACTTCCTGATTTCAATGAGGTGTTTATCATTGAAACAGATGCATCCCATGGAGGTATTGGTGCAGTGTTACAGCAAGGAGGCCATCCAATAGCTTATTACAGTAAAACCCTGTCTCCCAGACATCAACTCTTATCTACTTATGAAAAGGAGCTTTTGGCAATAATACAAGCTTTGAATAAGTGGAGAGGGTATCTTTTGGATAGGCACTTCAAGATTAAGACAGACCATTTCAGTTTAAAATACTTATTAGAGCAAAGAATCACCACTCCTTCTCAGATGAAATGGTTACCTAAGCTCATAGGATTTGATTATGAAATATTGTACAAAAAGGGTAGTGAAAACAAAGCTGCTGATGCTCTTTCAAGAATACCTACTAGTGCTCAGTTACTACATTTGGCTTTGTCTACCATTACCAGTGATTATGTCCAGAAAATTGTAGACTCTTGCAAGTCAGTTGTGGACTTGCAGAAGTTGGTAGCTAATTTGGAACAGAATCCTCAGTCTCACAAACATTATGCTTTGTTGCAAGGTCAATTGAGAAGGAAGGGTAAATTGGTGGTTGGAAATGATGAACAGTTGAGACAAGCTCTGCTCAGTTACTTCCATTCAGATCCTAGTGGTGGTCATTCAGGAGTACAAGCTACCATGAAAAGAGTGTGATGAGGCGAAAAATGAACCACTTTTAGGGGGTCATTTAAGCCCGGAATTGAATTTATTTGATCAAATATTGCCCTAAATCGTTCCTTTTGTGATTTTAGGTACTTTGGGAGTGAAATCTGGAAAAAGAAGCAATTCGGACGTTTTTGGAGCATAAAAGTGAAGAAAACGCCAAAGACTTAATTTTCCAAGCTGGGAACAGTGTTTGACGGCGTCAAGAAGGCAATCTTGATGGCGTCAAGAGTAAAAACCATGACGACCCAGAAGAAACATGAAGGCGTCACAAGTAGAGCGTCAAGAGTTAAAGTCGTGACGGCCTGCAAAAAGGGACTACATGACGGCGTCAGATGTAGATCAAGGCAGTCCGAAGATTTATTTGGCGGTTAGATGACGGCGTCACAAGCTTGTTTTTGACGCCGTCAGCCTCTAATATCTATATATAGTTTTCTAATTTTCATTCATTAGGAGGGACAAGTTTGGAGAAACCCTAAGGCCGAACCATATACGAATTTTACAGGTTTTTCAAGGGTTTTCAGCCCTTGAACCCTTACATGTGCTATTGAGATAAGTGTTCTTTTAATTCAATCAATATGTCTATGTGTTGGTTGTCTATATCTTGTGCTTGTCTTGATTCCACCATGTTAGGCTAGATCTATCTTGTGTTTGCTTAGATCTAATGAAACCTAGATGTTAATTATATGTTGATTACTTGTTTATGGTTGTAATGGATGAATGATTTCAATGTTAGGCTTAAGAAAACTGGCAGATCTCCAATTGGTAACATGCTTGAACGTCTTAGGAAACATGAACCGATGTGTACTAGGTTTTATTGGTTGTATTTAATGCATGAGTAAATTCTAATGATCCCATGTTAGGAGCTTCTTAGCCAGCTCGACATAGGAGTGAAGTAGGCACTCATAGGATTGGGGAGTTAAGTACGCCACCCCATGAATGGTATTAAGGAATACAATCCGTCATCCATGCAACTATAACAAGTAATTAACGTGTAAAAGATATCTAGGGAGTAGTGAAATCTAAGTAAACACATTTCTCCACTTATTGCTCACAATCTTAGTATAATTAGTTTTAATTTCATTTTTAGTATTTTATTTTGATTGCATCTTAGTATTGGGTTAGTTGACTAGCAACTAATTCCGCCCAAATCCTTTAAACCCGAGATTTTTACTTGCTTTCTAAAAAATATAAAAATACAAAAAGAATCATCCCTCATCTCTAGACTTAATCTTTAGGTTTTCTAATCCTAGCGACACTATTCCTAGCTGAACGATCAATCCCCCGGTACTTGTCATTATACTATACTACATCGATCAGGTACACTGCCTGGTGGGGGTTGTAAGCTTCTCAAGATCCCTTGAGAGGTAAAGCTTGGTGCAACCCTACGCACATCAAGTTTTTGGCGCTGTTGCCGGGGAATAGTTATTGTCTAGGTTAGAATCTCTTTTTATTAGGTCTACTTGCTAGATTCCGTTCTAGTAAGATTTTATTTTTATTTTTAGGTTCCTTTTAGTCTATCTTTTTCTTCGTGCTTTTGTTAGTAAATTAATTTCATTGACTATTCCGTTGACAATTATGGAAAATGCGAATCCACCCCTTTCCCCTAGAGAAGTGGTTGTGTTACGTGAACAAATTGAGAGTGAGATTAGGGAACTTAGGGAGCTTAATAGGTTAATTAAAGTTGAGCTCGACCATGCATTTAGTGACCTAGCGACCACCTTGTATTCAAATGAGGACCTAGGGCCTAATGATTTTGTGAATGTCGTTGAGGAACTGGAAGAGGGGGAAATAGATCCGAAGCTAAATGATTATTTTAATCTATACCCCACTAAGGAGGAGATTGCATATTATATTAATCTTATTGATAACCCTCGATCTCCTTTTACTAGAATCGAACCTAAGATAAAGAGAGGCGACCCTAAGAATGCTAAGATACCATGTATGATTGGGTATAGACACGTTGACAATGCTTACATTGATTTTAAATCCTCAATCAACATTATGTCCTCAAGTGTTTATAATGATATAGTAAAAACAATACTTGAACCTAGAAGAGATCCCAAATACCCCGGTGGAGTTTGTAACTTTGTCGGGAGAGTTAAAGGTCTACATGTCTTTGTTGGGAATTTCACTTTTGTCACCGACTTTATGATTGTGGAAGATCTTGCTAATGTTATTGATTGTCGATTATCCAATGTTGTGTTTGGTAAACCGTTTGTTGAGAAGTCCAAGTTAGAATATGATGAGATAGAAGGGACAATCCGATTTGCAAGTGACACCGATAGGATCACTTATAGGATGCCTAATAGAATGAAAGAATTTCGCTTTATATCCCGATTTGACAAGGATAACATTGGTGCTTTTGAGGACATCAATGAAGAGGATAAGAATAAGGGCATGGATTATGTATGGGAAAAGAGGAGTCTTTTCTACAAGAATTGCTTGGCTCTAGGACCAAAGTATAAAGTCGATAAGGAATTTGCCCATAGGATTATAGGAGCGATTGAGAAAAAGGTGATTGGTTTCTACAAAAAACACTTACAATCAGAGAGTGAAACCAATGATGAGGTCACGTAGTAACCCATGACCTTGAGTCTAGCTACAAGACTCGTAAATAAAGAAAAGCGCTTCTTGGGAGGTAACCCATGCTTTTGTGTGATTTTATTTTGTTTGTTTGTTATTTGCTTCTGTATGCATGCTTTATTTTTATTGTTGGTAGATCATGTTTCTAAACTAAAAAGTGGAAATACTTTACTTTGTTGTTTTGGCCTAGTCTTAACTTCACCAAAAGGTATTTTTGCAAAAGATAAGTGTAAGGGGAAACCCCAAATATGTTTTTAAGAAACAAACCGATCATGACTCTCCACAATATTAAGTGAACATGTATATTCGTAATTGTTAGAGTCAAATGCTTGTATCGAGTCATAATGAAGTTTTGCAGGATTTTCCAGGAAGTAGGACCAAGTTTTTCCAGAAATTTTCCGAAAACTTAACATAAGAATTTCTGCAGGTCACTTCTGACGGCGTCATGAGATTGCTCTTGACGGCGTCACGTGTAAAAATCTGGAAATTTTACCGGTTTTGTTTTTCTAACGGAGTCTTAAAGTTTTTGTTGAATTATTAAGTTTTATAATCTCCAGGAAATCTGCAAACGTCATTCCACAAGCATTATATATTACTTTGTTTTCTAGGATTTAGTAACTTATGTAGATTGCCGCCGATTTTATGCGAGGTTGCCTTGTCTGTTTTCTCAGGATTTACAGGTTATGTATGACAAGAAGATGATTATTTTTCTGGAAGGGAAGCTTTGATTGTTCATTTTCATGGAGGAAGATCTAACCTGGCCACCTTATTATCCATACCGAGCGAATTAGGGGAGTATTTGATTTCATTCTTTTTACTTATTTCACTTTTACATTCTTTACTTGAACATTGGGGACAATGTTCATCTTAAGTGTAAGGGGAGGGTAAAATGATGATACCTTACAAATACACTTTCGCTTGAGTTTGTTTGTTTGATAGTAGATGTGTAATAAAACTATGAGAAATACTTGTTAGTGCAATTTTAGCGCCAAATTTAAAATTTTTTACAACATTTAGGAGTGAAACTTTAGCCATAGCAAGCGTCTCATGGATAGGAGATTGTATAACCAGCACAAAACCGTATCATTCAGAAAAATTTTCCACCCAAATATGTGAGGTTCGCCTTTAGATTTGATAGGAAAAGCATTTACTATTAGTGCTTATGAGTGTACCGGTAGCATTTAGATTCTAGAACTTGCGTTAGTGATGCATCCCGAGACCGCTAGTGAGACTACATTCGTGTAGTAGGATTTACTACATGATAAGAGGCATTAGGATCACCCTTGTGTTAAACCCGTATTATAATTACTTGACCATTTAAGTCATATTACTTGGCTAGTTAAGTCAATTAATTTTTTCCACACCATTAGCGTTGTACTCATTTTTAGTACACGAAACCCCTAGTACACCCCTCCGAGCCTATCTTTTCATTTCTAACTTTAAGCATTTTACTTAAAGGAAGAATTTGTTACACCCCACTTAAATGTACAACCAAATCGCCTTAGCCTTCCGTGTATGCGCTCATTTTTAGTGCATTATTGTTATTTGTTAAACCCTAAGTTAACTATCTAATTGATTACATGGTTGCTAAGTCGAGTCATATCCTTGTACATATTGTTTTGGGATGATTGGGACTCATGGGTAAAGTACTTATTTTATGGAGTAATGGGGAAGAACATCATTTATTACCCCCATATGTGCGTTAATCTTAAAAGTACTCAAAGTGTTTTGATTTTCTTAATTCGAGTCATTAGATTAGTTTATTGTAAAGTATGTAAAGATTCAAGTGTAAGGGGAATTTTCATTCCTTATGATGTATTATTTTGGATGGTAGGGTAAGAGTGTATGAAAAAAAAAAAAAAAAAAATCGAAAAAGTCAAGAAAAGAAAAAAAAAAAGATGAAAAACATACGGACTACCATCCCTTTTCATTCTATGTTCATTTTATGTTTTTGTTATTTTTCATTTATTAGCTTAAGTCGAGTCTAGTCTTGGCTTAGCAACGCCATATTGTACATGTAATTAACCAAGATTGTTAACTCGCCACCAGTAAAGACTGCCTATATCCAACAAAACCGTGTATTTCATATCCCTACACCTAACGTTACAACCCTTTAAAAGACCTCTTTGATAGTTTATCCTAGGTGCTTACGCCATGTGGTGGAGGTTTGATCCTTTCCCAAGCCTATGGTAATCTATTTTGCTATGACAGGTAGTGAGAGATATCTTCCGTTTCCATATTGTAATTTATACTTTATTACACCCGAGAGATGTGAGTATCTAAACACTATTTGTGAGGTGCTTGTGTATGACCTCCGTGCTTGTCTTTGGTCTTTAGTGGAACGATTATTTGTTGTAATTACTTTTATATTAGTGTTAAATGACCCCTAACTTGTATTTTGATTAGAATAAAAGCGCATTTGCTTGAGGACAAGCAAATCTCAAGTGTAAGGGTATATGATGAGGCGAAAAATGACCACTTTTAGGGGGTTATTTAAGTCCGGAATTGAATTTATTTGATCAAATATTGCCCTAAATCGTTCCTTTTGTGATTTTAGGTACTTTGGAAGTGAAATCTGGAAAAGGAAGCAATTCAGACGTTTTTGGAGCATAAAAGTGAAGAAAATGCCAAAGACTTAATTTTCCAAGCTGGGAACAGTGTTTGACGGCGTCAAGAAGGCAATCCTAACGGCGTCAAGAGTAAAAACCATGACGACCCAGAAGAAACATGAAGGCGTCAAAAGTAGAGCGTCAAGAGTTAAAGTCGTGACGACCTGCAAAAAGGGACTACATGACGGCGTCAGATGTAGATCAAGGCAGTCCGAAGATTTATTTGGCGGCGAGATGACGGCGTCACAAGTTTGTTCTTGACGCCGTCAGCCTCTAATATCTATATATAGTTTTCTAATTTTCATTCATTAGGAGGGACAAGTTTGGAGAAACCCTAAGGCCGAACCATATACGAATTTTACAGGTTTTTCAAGGGTTTTCAGCCCTTGAACCCTTACATGTGCTATTGAGATAAGTGTTCTTTTAATTCAATCAATATGTCTATGTGTTGGTTGTCTATATCTTGTGCTTGTCTTGATTCCACCATGTTAGGCTAGATCTATCTTGTGTTTGCTTAGATCTAATGAAACCTAGATGTTAATTATGTGTTGATTACTTGTTTATGGTTGTAATGGATGAATGATTTCAATGTTAGGCTTAAGAATACTGGCAGATCTCCAATTGGTAACATGCTTGAACGTCTTAGGAAACATGAACCGATGTGTACTAGGTTTTATTGGTTGTATTTAATGCATGAGTAAATTCTAATGATCCCATGTTAGGAGCTTCTTAGCCGGCTCGACATAGGAGTGAAGTAGGCACTCATAGGATTGGGGAGTTAAGTACGCCACCCCATGAATGGTATTAAGGAATACAATCCGTCATCCACGCAACTATAACAAGTAATTAACATGTAAAAGATATCTAGGGAGTAGTGAAATCTAAGTAAACACATTTCTCCACTTATTGCTCACAATCTTAGTATAATTAGTTTTAATTTCATTTTTAGTATTTTATTTTGATTGCATCTTAGTATTGGGTTAGTTGACTAGCAACTAATTCCGCCCAAATCCTTCAAACCCGAGATTTTTACTTGCTTTCTAAAAAATATAAAAATACAAAAAGAATCATCCCTCATATCTAGACTTAATCTTTAGGTTTTCTAATCCTAGCGACACTATTCCTAGCTAAACGATCAATCCCCCGGTACTTGTCATTATACTATACTACATCGATCAGGTACACTGCCTGGTGAGGGTTGTAAGCTTCTCAAGATCCCTTGAGAGGTAAAGCTTGGTGCAACCCTACGCACATCAGAGTGACTGGTTTTTGCTACTGGAAGAAGTTGAGACAACAAGTGAAAGCTTTTGTGGCCAATTGTAGAGTCTGTCAAGCTAATAAACCAGATCATTCTGCATATCCAGGTCTCTTACAACCTCTTCCTATACCACAACAAGTCTAGTCAGAAATATCCATGGATTTCATAGAAGGTCTTCCACCCTCTAATGGAAAATCTGTGTTGTTTGTAGTAGTGGATAGACTGAGTAAGTACAGCCATTTTATTCCTTTAAGTCATCTGTTCAAGTGGCTCAAGTGTTTTTAGACAATGTGTACAAGCTTCATGGTCTTCCAAAGGTGATAGTGAGTGACATGGATAAGGTTTTCTTAAGCTTGTTTTGGAAAGAACTCTTCAAAATGTTAAAAGTTAGCCTACATTTATCTACTTCATACCATCCTCAAACTAATGGCCAGACTGAAGTAGTTAATAGGTGTTTGGAATGTTACTTGAGATGCATGACGGGAGAGAAGCCAAAAGCTTGGACAAAGTGGGTCTCTTTAGCTGAATATTGGTATAACACCAATTATCACACTGCTACTCAGATAACTCCTTTTGAAGTTCTTTATGGTCAGCCACCTACAAGCCCTATAGCTTATGTTCAAGGTCAGAGTTCAGTAGAAAGTGTGGATAGATCATTGGCTGCAAGAGAAGCTACAATTCAATTGCTTAAGTTCCACTTGGAAAGGTCACAACATAGAATGAAGGTTTTTGCTGATACAAAGAGGACTGAAAGAGAATTTGAAATTGGCCAATAGGTGTTTCTGAAGTTACAACCTCATAGGCAAGTCACAGTGAGAATGGGAAAATACAACAAGCTCAATCCAAAATACTATGGTCCTTTTCAAAATTTGGAAAGAGTTAGCCAAGTTGCATACAAGCTGGATTTACTTGCAAGTTCACAAATCCACCCAGTCTTTCACATTTCACAGCTCAAAAAGTTTAAGGGTTCTCCTCCTACTTCTACTCCTGTTCTTCCAAGGTGTAATAGTGATGGTGAGTTAGAAGTGGTACCAGTTGCAATTCTGGATAGAAGATTGGGCAAGGTGGGCACAACAGACAAAGTTTTTGTCTTAGTCCAATGGTCTAATGGAACAGTGGATGATGCAACATGGGAGCTGCATAGTGACATGGTCAAACGTTTTCCGGATTTTCAGATTGATGCTTGAGGACAAGCAGTTTTTGAAGGGGGAAGTATTGACATGAGCTTAAGTATCAAAGTCAATAAGTCAACAAAAGTCAACACATTTAGTAACTGATTTTCATATCAATTTGGGCAGGAAAATCAGTTAACAACCAACACTTGTATAAATCATTTCCATTGTATTCATTTCACATCTATCTTGTAATTGAACATTTCTTTCCTCTCAATTTGTAACAAACTCTCATTCAATAATAACAAATCACTTTTTGATCCAATACTCTCTTTTTGATTCTTGAGTGTTCATCAATCCGTGAGATCTTTACCATTTCTTCATTAGAGATCTAAAGATCATATCACAAATCCAACACGTAATGACTTAATAGAATGATTTGAATCAATTAAAAATGATTTAAATCAATTAAAAATGGTTTTAAACTAATTTAATTACTTTTTGTGCTAGACTGTAAAACGGAAGACAAAGGCGAACAAGAATAACCTTCCGATAACCTCACATTTTCAACTTCCAAATCACCATTAAAAGAATTCGAACCACTCATCGATCCAACATAAGCATACATTTTAACCAGATAAACAAAATAGCCACTTGAATTATATATCTTAGCCCAACTCATTCTAATTCTATTCAGTACATGAATGCGGTTAATACTGTTCATGATTAATTAAGTACAAACTTAAACGACGGCTGAATGGAAAACTAATCCACACGAAGGTTTTCCATGTCATTCAAAACCTCATGAAGTATTGCAGCTTCCTTGTCTTTTTCGCGTTTCTTATATAGCTTCTCCGGAGCACGTTTCGCTTCACATTGGGGAAAGTTTTCAACATCATAATAGTGTGGAGCGATATCAACAATCCTGAAAACAAAAACACCAAAACGAATAGATTTAGTAATTGACAGAATGGAAGTGACGGGTCAGATGATTATCACTTTCGACTGATTAATATGCATATGGGTTGATCAGGCCCTTAATATTTATATCCCAAACGAGTAGAACTTAGAAACTCGACTAAAATGGCAACACGCCAAATATATTGACAGTCACCGACAATGTTCTCAACCGTTCCTATTAAACAACTTCAGTTATTACTTTAGGAAAATAACTTCTTTTAACCAAACGAAACTGATGTGTGGACATGAGCGTGTTGATAAAGCCCAAAGGGACACAACCCATTTGGACAAGTTCCATTATTCGAAAATCAAACATTTTGACCCAGTACTAATCGTGGTCTTTTGTTTATGAGAATCGAAAGGCAATGGCCACAAGAATAAACAAGAGGTCGGCACATAAGAAAAAAAGTTAATAGTGAAAAAAGACTAACCATTCACCACGAACATCTGTAACAGTACGTATAAAATTCCTGCTTGTTAACACACATTCATTATAAATAACCCATTCTGGCTTGTGATCCAAGCAATTTGATGGGTGCAAATGAACAACCTGCAAATCCAAAATCCATGTAAGCTTTACCACACATAAAAAGAATGCATATGTTATATACAGCAGGTAAAGAGAAAAGCAACAAACTTGATTGTCTTTCATGGTCAAATAGTGCCCAGTGCGCTCCAGATGGGCAACCTGCGTGAAGTACCCTGCTAACATAGCTTTTCTGATGTTGATATAGTAGTCACGGCTGTTAAAGTCTGTGCTGCATAACTTGAAGTTGAATTTCACCATTATCCGAGCCAGCTGTTGCCTCACTTTATCTACAAATTGGAGCGCCCCATGATTCACAAAGTTCTCGTAACACCATGATGGATCTTCATCTGCAAGCAAACACATATAAAGTATATACATTAATCAGGTGTCCTGTTAAAAAAATCTACGCCCAGGGGTTTTTTTGCATAAGTTACAACCTACTTTTTCACTGGTCCTATTTTAGTCATTAAACTAATTGGTCGAACATCTGTGTCGTTAGAGAATGGTTTTGTGTCCCATTAGATAAATTATTAACCATTTCATACATAAATTTAACAAAATTCTGAAATTTAAAATTCATCATTTCCAGAAGTCAGTTTTCACACGGATTATTTCTAAGAATGACCTAAATGAGACACAAAGCCATCTTTATAAATGAAAGAAGTACAATGACAAACACTGGAATGAAAAAGTAAGCTGGCATTTTATGCACAAAATAACAATATATATTAGAACATGAGTACTTACTATTTTGCTTGTAGGCGTGATATACGTTCAACAGCGTGAGATGGTCCCCATCGATGTGTCCAAAGCGAGCTTTTGCCTCGTCAGCAGCCTTCTGAGCTTCTCTAGGCCGGACAAAGCAATTGGGTACTAAAGAAAAAATTGGGTTATCACAAAAGAGGCCCACGGTGGTCAGTCAGCAGATTCATAGAGGCAAGATCACACCTTCGCTTCATGAGAGAGAATACTGAGAAATTTAAACTATCAGCATCAGCACTTGCTTACAAACTCTATGGTACACGCCATGGACTGGCATGGAACCCAGAATACAGCTGCTGATGACAACATTAACCGACAACTAGGGGGTGTTTGGATATGCACTTTGAAAGTCATTATCTAGTTTTTAGTTTTCAGTAACCTACTTTTGCTTAGAATATCAATTATAATGAAAGATTACTTGCATTAAACTAATTTTTCGGGAACCCTTTAGAGCGGGACATATGACAAACTGCCTTAATTTCTAGAAACTTATTCGGAGTACAAAATAACTCCATAGTTCGCAAACTACCATAATATCGCTTGGACATAAAATATGTAAGAAATATAGGATTTTTGCAAGTAATTTGAAATTTTGTGATGTTCTTTTTTTCGCAAACCAAAATGAAATCTTTCTTTTTAAATCGAGTTCTTGGCCATTTTTGGATGTCTTGCGTGAATGAGGAAATCTAAAAAGTTGACTCACAAACTTTGGGGTTATTTTGTCTAAATTTCTAAGAAGGAAAACATTTGTTATATAGCCCGCTCAGAAAGTGCTAGATTAGGAACTCCCCATATTTTTGTCTATTGCTTGAGAACGAGATTTGCTAAAAAACACTATCAAAAGGAAAACATTACCTAATTTTATTCATTCAATATCACATAATCACTCTCAACATGCACATTCAAGCACCCCCTAATTACATACATGCAGTCGCATACAAATTTATTGTACTAACCAATATGCAACAATGTATCCCGACCCTCTCATAACCAATTCCATTCTGAGATAGATTAATGACACATGAAATGTAGAAGACGGGAAACTAACTTGTACCTGATAGCATAGCCGACAGCGAAAGAATTTCGTTCGAGCAGTTGAACTCAGGGCTTAATACAAGCATCTTCCCAATTTGAGGATCTAGCGGGAATTCACTCATGATTTCCCCCAACTTGGTCAAGTTCCCTTCATCATCTAACGCTCCCAAATAACTCAAAACCTCAAGTGCACGCATCAAAGACTTAGGGGCAGGTGAGTCCAGGAAATCAAAATGAATTAAATCATCAACACCAAGTTTCTTCAGAGAAAGAACTGTATTTGCAAGGTTCGATAGAAGAATCTCGGGGTAGGTTTGTGGCTGAAGATCATTATTGAAACTTCTCTCTGTGTACAATCTGAAACATTTACCTGGTTGTGTTCTTCCAGCACGACCTGACCTCTGATGAGCACTTGCCTTTGATATTGGAGAAACCAACAAAGACTCAACACGTACGTATGGATTGTAAACTTTACGCTTTGCAAAACCAGGGTCGATCACGTAAACTATTCCATCAATGCTTAGAGACGTTTCTGCAATGTTTGTTGAGATTACAATCTTCCGACCAGCAGGACCACCTTCAGTTACTGGAGGTGGAGCAGGTTCAAATATCTTCTGCTGCATAGCTGGTGGGAGTGTCGAATAAAGGGGAACAACTTTCACGGGCCCCACTTGGTCTCCCATATTTCCAACTTCCTTTGTTATCTTGCGACAAGCATCTTCTATTTCCTCTTCTTCAGTAAGGAAAACGAGAATATCACCAGGAGGCTCACACATATGTATTTGTACAACTGTCCGGATTGCAGCTTCAAGATAGTCCCTTTCAGGTTCTTGGGTATAAAAAATCTCCACAGGATGAAGTCTTCCCGGAACTTTCATCAAAGGTGCACCAAAGAAATACCCCTGAAACTTTTCAGCTTCAAGTGTAGCACTCATAACAACTAATTTAAGATCAGGTCTGTTTTTCTGCACTTCCTTTAAAAGCTCGAATAAGACATCAGTAGCCAACGTTCTTTTGTGAGCCTCATCAAGAATAATCACCTTATACCTCTCGTGAAGTGGATCTTTCATGGCTTCTCTTACTAGCATACCATCTGTCAAGTACCTATCGATACCAAATAACAAATATCAGTAAAATTACCAAACGAAAAGATCTGAAAGCGAACAGATTCTATTATTATTTGTGAGACTTACTTCAAGACGGTTTTGGCACCGCTGACATTTTCAAAACGAATGCTGTAACCTACTTCATCTCCAACTGTGACATCCATCTCCTCTGCAACACGACTAGATGCAGACATTGCAGCCACTCTACGAGGTTGGGTGCAAGCGACCATGAACTTGCGTTTATCAGCATTCTCTAGTTCAACAGCTTCCAAGACAAATTGAGGAATCTGTTGGTGAAAATTAAAGTATTTCAGAATTCGAAACTCGATGAGTAGGCTTTTAACAAAGTAGCAAACAAAATATTATTATGCGTTGTGACTAGCAATACAGCCATCTAAAAACACATGCATATCTGAATAAACAAAGATCTAAACATGGTAATAGCCGTTTTATACTTTTATTTGTCCGAAAGAATTACTTCCTCCTAATAAATGGTCTTGAACTACAACATCACTGCTAGCAAAGTTGCTTCTTAATACACGACCACTAACACTTCCTAATGAAATCATTGGCAATACATAGCACTGAGATAACAAATCAGCAACCAACGTAAAAGCAAAAACCACTAACAATATGAGAGAGCTACCAATTAGAAAATAAACTTAAAAACCCTCTTATCTACCTAATCGTCTATACGGGTTTCTAAATCAAACATGAGTTGTTTCAAATCTAACTAGCATCACGTTCGTCGTCCAAGATGGTGTTTATTTTAAATTTTCTAACATAAAATTATCAAGCGCATACTAGTAACTTCACTCTTAACATTCATTATATAAACAATTCTGATCGCTTATTTAACCTGTGTGTCCGCTTATACAACTGCTAATCCTCAAATGAGCATTTGAATCCAAACACTATCTCGTAATAACCACACGTTATACAATAACAGCTTAAAGGGTTTTTTTTTTTTTTTTTTTTTTTTTTTTTTTTTTTTTTTTTTTTTAATTAGTTTATTTTACGGGCTTAATGAAATTTGGAAAAAGCCGATAAGCTCACTTTTTAAAAGCTTATGAGGTTATTATTTTACAGGCCATAAACTCTTCCCGCCAAGCTCATAAGCCATGAAAAGTGAGCTTATTAGGTTTTTCAAAATTTCAATAAGCCCGTAAAATAAGCTAATCCAAAAAAAAAAAAAAAAAAAAAAAACACCCCTTTAAGATGTTACTCCGTATTACATAATGTGTAGTCATTACAAATTAGTGTTCGTATTCAAATACTTCTTTCAGTATTCGTTTATGTTCGTTCATTAAGACGCTGAAAATATAAACATATAAGTGTATACAAACAAACTAATCAATAAAAAAAAAGTAAAAATTTATTTACCTGGGTGGTTTTACCACTACCAGTTTCACCAACAAGGATCAAAGTCTGATTCTCTCTCAAGACCTTCAAAAACTCATCTTTTTGACGCCAAACCGGCAAAGTCTTTCTCTTTTCAAGAATCTCATAATACCTCTGGGAATAGGGTCTTCCATTCCAAGGGTTGATGGTTGTGACCTTTGCTGTTACGCTTTCCTCAACGACGTCGAATAGACTGACAATGCGTCTTCGTTCGGTGACCATTGGGATGGGTTTAGGGTTTGATGAAACCCTAGTTTTGGGTTAAAAAGAGGGAGAGAGGAGCTTTTTTTAAGGATTTTGGGTAAATATAGCCGATAAGCCGAACATATATGTTGGAGGAAAAGAAGCATTCATATGTCGGAGGAAAAGAAACATATATATTTTTTTTAAATGACATATTAGTTTTTGAGGGGAGTTATTTTATAAACTAAGTTTTTGTTACAAACTGAGGGACAAATCCTCACCATTCATCTAGTTTGATCTAATGGTGGGGATTAACCTAAGATTTAATAAGACAACCTAAGTCCATGTTTTTTTTCTTGTCCTTTTTGTCTATCTTATTTATTCATTTTTTTTCCTTTTTTCTTTTCTTTCTTTTTTTTTTTCTTTTTTTTAACTTCACGTTTTTTTTCCTTTAATTCATGTTTTTTTTTTTTATTTTATTTTATTTTTATTTTTTTTTTTTTTGCGTTTTTTTTTAGTTTTTTTCGTTTTTCATACATATTCGTCGGTTTTTTACGTTTTCGTCAGTTTTCTTACGTTTTCGTTCGTTTTCATACATTTTCGTCCGTTTTCGTCTGTTTTCTTACGTTTTCACCCGTTTTCATACGTTTCGTCCATTTTAATACGTTTTCGTCCGTTTTTATACGTTTTCGTCCGTTTTCTTACGTTTTCATCTGTTTTCGAATTTTTTTCATACGTTTTCGTCTGTTTTCTTACGTTTTCGCCCGTTTTCATACGTTTTCGTCCGTTTTCATATATATATTCGTCCGTTTTCTTACATTTTCATCTGTTTTTGAGTTTTTTCATACGTTTTCGCCCGTTTTCATACGTTTTCGTCCGTTTTCAAATATATTCGTCCGTTTTCTTACGTTTTTGTCCATTTTCATACGTTTTCGTCCGTTTTCATGTGTTTTCGTCCGTTTTCATACGTTTTCGTCCGTTTTTATACCTTTTCGTCCATTTTTATACGTTTTCATATGGTTTCATCTAGGGGTGGAAACGAGCCGAGCCGAGCCCGAGCCTGCCAGAGCTCGAGCTCGGCTCGTTTAAGTTTTAAAAGGCTCGAGCTCGAGCTCGGCTCGTTTCGAGCCTTAAACTTTAAGCTCGATCTCGGCTCGTGGAATATTTTATAGGCTCGGGCTCGGCTCGAGCTCGGCTCGTTTATACGATTTGGCCATGAAAAGTTAAAACTTGGCTCGAGCTTGAGCTCGGCTCGTAATATATCTTTATTGAGCTCGTTAATAAGCTCGAGCTCGGCTCGTATATAAGTTAAAATATCATATTTTGGTTTAGGCTCGTTTAGGCTCGCGAGCCTAAACGAGCTTTTTATGTAAAGCTCGAGCTCGAGCTCGATTAATAAACGAGCTGCAACTTAGGCTCGAGCTCGGGCTCGAGCTCGTTTAGGCTCGGCTCGTTCGAGCTTTTTACCGATCCGATCCCGAGCTTTTCACGAGCGGCTCGGCTCATTTCCACCCCTAGTTTCATCTGTTTTCATTCATTTTTGTCCGTTTTCTTACGTTTTCGTTCGTTTTCATACATTTTCGTCCGTTTTCATATGTTTTCGTCCGTTTTCATTCATTTTTATGTTTTCAGACGTTTTCATACCTTTCTGAATATCACAAGTGATATACTGTGATTATCAGAATATCACTTGTGATATTCAGAATATCGTGAGTGATATTGAATATCACTCGCGATATTCTGAATATCACAAGTGATTTTTAACATTCTGTAACATGAAAATCACAAGTGATATTTAGAATATCGCAAGTGATATTCAAAATATTGCAAGTGATATCTGAATATCGCAAGTGATATTCTGAATATCACAAGTGACTTTCAACAAATGTTCTGTGACATGAAAATCGCAAGTGATATTCAGAATATCGCAAGTGATATTCTGAATATCAAAAGTGATATTCTGAATATAAATCACAAGTGATATTCAGAATATTACCAGTGATTTCACGCTTTTTTTAATTCACGTTTTTTCAAAAGTGATATTTTGAATATCACTCTGAATATCACAAGTGATTTTCAACAATTGTTCTGTAACATGAAATTCACAAGTGATATTCAGAAAATCACAAGTGATATTCTAAATATTACAAGTGATATTCCGAATATCACAAGTGATTTTCAACTAATATTTTGAAACATGAAAATCACAAGTGATATTCTAAATATCACACGTGATTTTCAACTAACGTTTTGTAACATGAATATCACTTGTGATATTCAGATTATCACTTGTGATTTTCATGTTACAAAACATTAGTTGAAAATCACTTGTGATATTCAGAAAAACACAAGTGATATTCAGAAAATCACAAGTGATATTCTGAATATCACAAGCGATATTCCGAATATCACAAGTGATGTTCAACTAATGTTTTGTAACATGAAAATCACAAGTGATATTCTGAATATCAAAAGTGATATTCAGAAAATTACAAGTGTTATTCAGAATATTATAAGTGATTTTCACATTTTTTTAATTCACGTTTTTTTTCACTTTCTTACGTTTTCTTCTGTTTTTGTTCGTTTTCATACGTTTTCTTTCGTTTTTATATAAAAATGTACAAAAACGGACGAAAGAAAGTTGATTTAATGTTTAGGTGTTTGTTAAGATGTGATAGCGTTGTGTAATGTAGCGGCGATAAAATGTATTATTGATCTTATATAAAAGAAAACTGCTACTTGGATGAAATATAAAACTATAAAAGTTATGAGGTAAATCAACTCTCCTCCGGTTTTAAAGTTATTTCACCATACAAATAATCCCACATCAGTTAAAGTTAACAATCTCATTACATTTGATGAAGCTATTACATCTTAACAAACACCTAAACAACAAATCAGGCCACTAACTAACGCAAACTAAACAAACCACGATACTAAAACTATTCTGAACAAGTAATACTAAAACACCATTGTGTGTTTGAATATCACAAGTGATTTTCAACAAATTTTTTGTAGCATGAAAATCATAAGTGATATGTTCTGAATATCACAAGTGATATTCGGAATATCACAAGTGATATTCGGAATATCACAAGTGATTTTCAACAAATGTTTTGTAACATGAAAATCGCAAGTGATATTCTGAATATCACAAGTGATTTTACATTTTTTTTAATTCACGTTTTTTTCACTTTCTAACGTTTTTGTCCGTATTCATATATTTTCGTCAGTTTTCATACGTTTCTGAATACCACAATTGATATTCTTAATATCACAAGTGATATTATGTCATATTCTAAATATCACTTGTGATATTAAGAATGTCAATTGTGATATTTAGAAATGCATGAAAACATACGAAAACAAACGAATACGTATGAAAGTGTAAAAACACGTTTGAAAACGGATGAAAACGTATAAAAAATGGACGAAAACGAAAGTAAACACACGAAAATGGAGAAAAACGTATGAAAACGAACGAAACCAATGAAAACGTGTAAAAACTGCCGAAAATGTATTAAAACAGATGAAAACGTCTAAAAACAGACAACAATGTATAAAAACGAAAGAAAATGGACAAAAACATTAACATATGAAAACAAACAAAAACAGACGAAATCGTATAAAAACAGAAGAAAACATATAAAAACTGACGAAAACAAACAAAAACGTCTGAAAACAGACGAAAACGTAAAAAAAATGGATGAATACGTATAAAAACAGATGGAGAAGTATGAAAACGAACAAAAACGTCTAAAAACGTATGAAAATGTACGAAAACGTATGAAAACGCACGAAAACGGACAAAAACGTAAGAAAACAGATGAAAGCAGACGAAAACGTCTGAAAATAGACGAAAACGTACGAAAACGGACAAAAATGTCTGAAAACGTATAAAAACTGCCGAAAACCGACAAAAACGTCTGAAAAGGGACAGGAATGTATAAAACGGACGAAAACGGACAAAAACGTTTGAAAACGGACGAAAACTTATAAAAATGGACGAAAACGTATGAAAACGGACGAAAACGTATAAAATTGGATGAACATCTGAAAGCAGATGAAAACGTCTAAAAATTAACGAAAACTTAAAAAAATAGACGAAAACATATAAAAATGGATGAAAACGAATGAAAACGGACAAAAACGTAAGAAAGTAAAAAAAAATATGAATTTTAAAAAAATACACATGAATTTAAAAAAAAACGTGATTTTTTTTAAAAGTAAAAAAAATTGAATAAAAAAACGTTCATTAAAAAAAGTAAAACAAGTGCTGAAAAAAAAAAAAAAAAAAAAAAAAAAAAAAGCTTGAAAAAAAAAAGCTTGAAAAAAAAGTGAACAAAAAAGGAAGAAAAAAAAAGAGAAAAAGAAAAAGCGTAGATAAGGAGAAAAAAATGGGAAAAAAGAAAAAAGAAAGAAAGAAATTTATAATGAATAAATAAGAAAGATAAAAGGACAAGAAAAAAACATGGACTTAGGTTCCATTTTTAAATCTTATGTTAATCCCCACCATTAGATCAAACTATATGGATGGTGGGGATTTGTCTCTCAGTTTGTAGAAAAAAACTGGTTCGCAAAAGAACTTTTCTCATTAGTTTTTACAAAACATATTTTCAAGTTTATTTTCTTTTTTCTCCAAAAAAAAATAGAGGAAGATTTCTCAATAAGAATTACTCAGATCTTTTCTATTCACTTTTTTTTCCCTCTCTTTAAAATAAATTAAGAACAAATAAATAAATAAATAAATAAATAATAAAAATAAATCATGTTTCTTCTCTTTCCACTCGAATTTTAACTCAAGAATACAATGTAAATGTGCAGAATGTTGAATTTTCTTATCTTCTGCCGTGTTTGGTTTGCAATTCCAAATCACAACAAATATGATTTTGATAAGAGTGTGGAATGTAATTAAGTATAAGTTATAGGTATGGTCTTATAATTACTAAAAAAATTATTGTAGAAAAATTATAGAAACAAATATTTAATACATAAATATAGTCCGCATAGAAATACCATTTAAACCACCCTTTCCACCAATAAATGAGGCTATGGGTTCCAACTCAATTTTTAATTTCATATCCACAAACCAAACAATAACAATGGTTAAGTTATCAAACTCATACCTTGATTTCGAAACCTTATACCAAACACACCCTTAGTAAAACTAAATGAGGTGATATGCACGCATTAGTGTATAAGTGCAATAAGTATTATGTGACATGTATATAACTGTTTAGGGCATGCTATGAAGTAAGGCTAATCACATCGAACCGGACCGACCGCACATGACTAAACGTATTTTGGTTCGGTCCTCGGTTCACCCTTTTTCTCATAATCGGTCTTCGGTCCGGCCTGATCTGGTTTGGTCTTACGCAAAATCCATCATTATGCTTTGTTGGATCGGGTCAGACCGACAAACCTAACCGGACCGGACCAACCCAAACATGGACCGAACATTTCCGTCCGGTCCTCGTTCCTGTATTTTGGACCAAATCGGTTTTAGGTCTAGTATGGTCTTGGTTGGTCAGGTTCGGTTTTTAGACCGTGATCAATCCTAGTATGAAGTGTGCAAAATTAAAAAATGAACTATGCAAATCACCTTTCTAGCATTACTAGCTAATGAAAATAATATTTGAAGCTTAATTTGATGAAGATCGGAGAAAAAAAAGCTTTTATGGAAAAAGTTAAAATGAAGGCTTAATATTTAACTAGGGCTGAGCATTGGGCCTAATCCCGACCCAACCCGACTCATCCCGAAACCGAGTTCGGGGAAAAACCCAAACCGAGTACCGAACCGAATTGCTCGGTTTAGTCGGGTTCGGTCGGTTTTGCTCGATATTGGTTTGCTTTTCAGTTTTTGTCCCGACCCGACCCGTCCCGAAAATGAATGTCTGAAAAATCAAAACCAAATACCGACCCGAGTATGGTCGGTTCGGGATTCGGGACACTTGATTTCGGTCGGTTTTTCAAGATTATCGGGATTTGGTCGGTTTTACTCGCCCTTACTTTCAAGTTTTAACTAACTAGTTGCCTAGTTGTATTCTTTAACTAACAAAAAATATTGTCAACCGTTTTATGGAAAAAAAAAAAAAAGAAAAAAGAAAAAAGAAAAAAAAAAGGTTGTATCTTTTAACTTTGTCACGATGCTAAAATAGAGCGCAAGGATTAATAAAGTAAAAACTAAGGATCAACATTAAATACACGAGGCATTTTGACAAGGAAGATGCACCAGTTTTGTTTTTCGATAAATTATTGGACATTTATTTATATTTAAAACGCATCTTTTTAATTTGTTATTCTAATTTGTAAATGATTTTGAGCAAAAATGATGTACTTTTTTCCTTTATATTTATGATTTAATGTGATATTTTTAATATGCCGGATTTTATTATTTTAGCAAACTCTTTTAATTAATTTGTTCAAATTGGATGTACTAACAGTCACCGCTATAAAAGAGCGTTATTTTAACTTTATCGGTGACATTGTTCCTACATTATGTGTAGCGTACCAACGCTATTATTTTGATCATCAAAAATACATTCTTCATGCAAGTGATGCAAGCATAATCTTACATAGTTTACTACTAATCTTTGTCCGGTTGCTCATCGTAGTTATGCATTACCAAATGTAATCTTTTAGTAGCTTGCCGATGAAGCATCACTCTATATTATTCTTTGATGTCAAAAGTTGTAGCATTTCTCTATCAATACCACATACATGTAAAGTTAGTATATATAAGACTATAATCATGTATATATAATAATGCGAATTTTTAAACAACCAGCTCACCATGGGACTCGAGTCTCGAACCCAGGTCTTTTGACTCACAAAAAATGTTTCAAAGTTGAGCACTTGTAATTTGTTAGTTATGTAATGGATTCAATATATTTAAGCCTTTTTCGTGGGCCGCATTAATACGTAACATTAAATACATGTGACTTAATCCTTTAATCTTTTCAAGTAGATATAGATAAACTAGCTTAGAAACCTGTTGACACCGGGTAATATTTTAAAGAAATAGGTCAAATGAGATTATAAGAAAAGTAAGAACGTAAACTTGTTCCATTTAAATTATGAAAGAAAGAATGAGACAATGCGTCAATTATTCGATAAGCAATTTAGTTTGTTACAATTATACTAACAAACGTCCAAGCGTTGGCGATTGTAAAACGGATTGTCTCGAACATAAAATGATTTGTGTGAGCGCCTATCGATTCAAAACCCAATCCATACCGTGATGATAGGCCTTCAAGTACTTCTCTATACGTCATAAAAAGCTAATAATGAAATTTTGGATATTTCTCCGGGTCAAATGTTAAATATGCATTTTCGTAATCAAGGGCATCAAAACTCTCCTCATCACTGTAAAAGGCCACATCAGTCGAATCCTCTTCAACTAAACCAACGGGTATGTTGGACGGAGCAAATTCCTTCTCATCTTTGACCACATCACAATAGACCTAACAGAATGCATAACTTATGCACATATATAGATGATGACCTTTAACATGGACTTGCCATCCAATAGGTTCTTTAAATAGATCCATTGCACATGGCGTTAAATAAAACATTTAAAAACAAACAAAGGCATGAAGTATGCTATTAAATATACATTTTAATTACTTATAAACCATGTGCATCAATTGGAACTTGGTCGCATGCCTACAACAGTATGAAACCTTTAATGCAAATGTTAGATAGAATGGTTATTTGAGGCCAACCATGTGATCTAAAACATCAATATATCTAATGATTTAAAGATTTTTCGGTTGACTCTTGCTTTTTGTTGGTACGATAACTGTGGTTGTGATGTCATGAGAGTGCCCCTACCGAATATTGGTATCATATGCCTTCCTCTATTATCATAGCCCATCTACTTGAGTATATCATACAATCACCACCTGCAATTAATGAAAATGGAATTTAGTATCCGAGATCTAATAAAGACAGACCAAATCAAATGTATATGTCACAAAATAACAAAAGGATTAAATTCAAAAGCTTCACCACTCGATTATAGTAACTTGCCACGAAAACCATCGATTAAAAGGGACTACATAGCAACTTTTCTTAGCTCATATTTCCATGATTAGCAACGAAACGCAAGGCCCTCACTAATAATAACTTTCATAACACATTACTACAACTATAAATAAAAGAAGTTAATACCCGCAAAACATCAGTCCTTCCTACAACTAATAATCCCCATAACACATTATGTCCCATATCTTATCATTTCTTTTAAAAAATTTCTGCTTATAACTAAATACATACTTTTAATATACATATTAACAAATCCGCTAAAAGGCGCATTTCTTACTCCTTGTATCACATTTATACGATTGGCAACAAAATGTCAGGCCTTCATATTCATACTACTAATAACCCATAACACATTACTATAATCAGTAAAACATAAACTATCCATAACTATCAACCTTGAAAATCTACAAAAATAGCCAATAAAAGGAGTTAACAACAACCATATATCAGTCCTTCTAACTATTAACAATTTCCACAACACATTACTATACTCGGTAAAACACATAAAGTATCTTATCTTTCTAAACAATTACTCTAATTACAAAATGTACATATCATAATGGGCTAAATGTCAAAACTGAGTAAACATAGGAAATAGGAACTCTTTAGAACTTGATGAGCCTTTCAAACTGGAACTTGTCTTCAATCTCAGCAAACTTGAGACAGGGTACACCATATGCACGCTTCAATAAACTAATGCATTAGACTTCATAAATTCTATTATTAGAAGAACACATATTATTAATGAAGTCATGTTCGTTTATTAGTAATAGTTTATTGTAAAATTAAGAATGTTTAGACAAAAAAGAATACTTTGCAACTCTAAATATCGAGTGAAATCTATACTATAACTACTACATCCTCATCAGCTTCTCCCTTTCCCATGTTCTCATATAGTTTAAGTACATCTTCAATTTTGCTTAAAAGTTTATACATGAAATCAAAAGTCAAAAGGTTGCAAGTACTTGCACTATGTTCTCACAGCTCTATAAGTGGCTTAAATAAGCACTCCAATCAGATCCTATAAGTAATTTTAATAAGCACTCCAAAACAGCCTTATAAGTACTTAAGTAGTTTAAATATGCACTCCAAAACAACCCTAAAAGTAGTTTAAATAAGCACTCCAGACAGCCCATATAATTAGTTCAAATAAGCACTCCTAAACAGCTCAAAAAGTAGTTTAAATAAGCACTCCAAATAGACCCTATAATTAGTTTCAATAAGCACTCCAAAACAGCCCTATAAGTAGTTTAAATAAGCACTCTAAAACACCCCTATAGTTAGTTTAAATAAGCACTCCAAACAGCCCCTATACTGACACTGAACTAAACACTAAATATTACTGTTATGACTTCAAGTCGCAATTGAAGTAGTATAGATACCTATAAAGTAACTCTGATCGCTATCATATAGTTCGTGATTGCATTTATATCTTACTATCACATAGTAAACACTTACCATTGCAATGGAACTTAAAAGTTGTGGCATTTGGATGGAATTTGGATAGGAGTAAAGAGGTTGAAGACGGCCCGTTGATCATATTACTGATGCAATAATCTGATATTTTTTAAATAACCATTGACCGAATTAGAAATGACTGAACATAATACAACAAAAAATACCATTGGCCCAACTGCTCCGGCTATGGTCATTGATAATAAATAAGTTTATGTATAATTTAAATTACCAATGGTTTCAATGTCGACACCTGGTAATTATTGTTTAGCCGGAGCATAGTGAATAATTATACTTAGTTGACATTATTTCAATATAGTACTTCGTCTCCATTTCATGAGTAAGGATTTACCTATACTTACTAACATAGTGAATAATTATACTCATATGACATTAAAGTTCTAAAAAGGGCAACTATGATATGACATCATAATTAACAAAAGTGAATCGGTAAAAGAAAAAAAATACTCAAAACATGGTGTAAGAGGTGGTGGTTTCTACCGATTAATTATAAATATGGCACTCGATAACAATAAAACACCATTCTATGGCTTGACTTGCTACCAATAGAACATACGAAGCATTCAATGAAAATCAATTTCTTTAATCATTTGTGTTTCAAATTAGAGGGCAAGAATAAGCGTTTTGGATCAAAGCATGTACATTTTGTAACGGGTCAATATGGATAATTTTAGCAATATTCAAGGCCTTACCTGAAAGTTGTATATATTGTCAAATGATGCCCCTACTCTTGCAGAAGATTCTTGTGCACCACTTTTCTCGTCCTGTCCAATTGAAACTTTATTCATGTGAGTCCAGGTCTTGCAGAAGTTAACATATACAAAATTTACTATGGAGATATATTATTAAGTGTTATAGAAGCTTTAAGACCAATCACTTTAACCCACTTGATCCCATGTCTTTTTAATAGCAAATGATATACCGGTCCTTTCCGACCCATATATTGTTATGTACCTAAGCTTGCTGATTTTCTTTTAACATTAAATTTCATTTATAAACAAATTTTGACCTGTTTTATTTCAAAAGCTTATTCCAGATACTACTAAACCTTAAATTATGGCTGATAAAATTTGCTAACTACATGATTCATAATGATTAGACGATATGAGTAACTATTAAAAGTTTAAAAACTTGTTAAATAAGAGTAAGAATTAAATAATCATAGGACAATGATTCACTTCATACCTGTATTTGAGATCTTTTTGAAGAAGTTGCCATCCATAAACATGACCAACTGATCTGACCAAACAAATAAAACCAATCACTGAGCACTTCGAATAAACCGAAAGGCTGTTCAATAAGGATTTACGTTACCTGGTACCCGTGTACCCCTGTTTTGACCAACGTAACACATGCCAACGTACCATTAACTCACCATATTACCATGGGGCAAAGCTACCAAATCCACTTTATTTTCCTGAAATGAATATAATGTTTCAAGCAAAATATACATACATAGAAGGCTAGTATGAGAACATGTTGAGCTAAACTAAAAATTACATTATTGAACGGGTCTCTAATCATCATGGTAAGCAACTTATCATCATCATACAAACATTAATGACAATATATCTATAACCTGATTAAGGAGGTAATATTTCCATATCTATAACAGGTTAGTAAGCAATTTCCTAACCATATTACCATGGGCCATATTTCCATATCGCAAAAAATGTATAACAGGTTATTTAACACTTACGTATGTTTCATGAAAAATACCTTTTTTGATATGCTCAAGCAGCATGTTATTTTATGAAAAGAAATGTAATAAGGAAAAAGTAAAATCTCGCACAATTTAATGTTGTCTTTCACAACACTTAAAGTCTTTGGTATAGCCGAATACGAAAGATGCAATTTTTTTATGTCTTTTGGCAAATGTGCCGAATTATGTTTGAATTGTACATTTGGGGTTGAAGCCTTCTCCATTTTTTAGTACAATACTTCCTAAAAGTATATTCGATTTACCTGTGTAAGAGGTACATGTCTAACAACATAATCAATATATACTCTTTGACTATCTGTGCTTGAACATCAATGATTTTGCACGTTGAGCCATAATCTTTCAATGGGTCTTTCTCTAATGCAATTGCCTACATCACAACCAAACAATATATGGGAATCAATTAGTTAGTGGAACAATTGCCTACAATGCAAGAAGATTACAATTAACCACAGTATCTAACAACTTCCAACCTAATATTAAAATAAAAATTGAATAGATGCGATACGTACCAATTCTCTTATGTGGACATCATAGAAATCACCCGCATAGATTGATTTTTTCGGGATGTTGAAACTGTTTGAATCAAATCGAGTTGTTAGGGTGGCTGTTAATGGGTGAATCAAAGATGTTAGGGTTGATGATAATGACGAAATCAAATCTGATAGCATTAATGCATTTAGAAAAAAACCTAATATACCATAGTCTTTAACTAAAGCAGTTTTGACAAGCAATCCCAAACACCCTATATTCGTATCACTTAAGCAATTTTGATAAGCAATCCCAAGATACATAGTACCAATCCCTTGTATTTATGTCGGATATGGTGCCCTCACAGGTGACATGTACAGCCTGCATTCATTAGCAAATCACAACATATAAGGCAATAAGCACAGAAAAAGTATCCAAAATAGTTTATAAAAGCACAAAAGAATATAAACCAATAGGCACTTGATGAGGTGAAAAATGAACCATTTTTTGGGGGTCATTTAAGCCCGGAATTGAATTTATTTGATCAAATATTGCCATAAATCGTTCCTTTTGTGATTTTAGGTACTTTGGGAATGAATTATGGAAAAGGAAGCATTTTGGACGTTTTTGGAGCATAAAAGTGAAGAAAACGGCAAAGACTTAATTTTCCATGCTGGGAACAGTACCTGACGACGTCAAGAAGGAAAATATGACGGCGTCAGGAGCAAAATGCATGACGACCCAGAGAAAACGTGACGGCGTCAGAAGTAGGGCGTCAAGAGTTATTTTGGTGACGGCCTAGAGCAGAATTACACATGACGGCGTCAGACCCAGATCTAGGCAGTCCGAGAACTTTATTGGCGGCGAGATGACGGTGTCAAAAATTTACTCTTGACGTCGTCACCTCACAGAATCTATATATACTTTTCTATTTTTCATTCATTAAGGAAGGAACTTGTGTGGAGAATACTAGGGCCGAACCTAATAAACCCTAGGTCGTTTGTAACAGTATTTTCAAGGGTTTTCACCCCTTGAAACCTTTCAAGTTCAATTAAGATGAGTCTTCTTTCAATTCATTCAATATGTCTATATGTTGTTTGAATATATCTTATGCTTTTCTTGATTATAACATGCTAGGCTAGATCTTTCATGTGTTTGCTTAGATGTAATGAAACCTAGATGTTGATTATAGGTTGATTGCTTGTTTGTAGTTGTAATGGATGAATGATTTCAATGTTAGGCTTAAGAAAACTGGCAGATCTCCATTGTGTAACTTGCTTGAACTTCTTAAGAAACATGAACCGATGTGTACTAGGTTTTTATGATTGTATTTAATGCATGAGCGAATTCTAGTGATCCCATGTTAGGAGCTTCTTAGCCGGCTCGACATAGGAGTGAAGTAGGAGCTTATAGGATTGGGGAAATAAGTACGCCACCCCATGAATGGTATTAAGGAATACAATCCGTCATCCACGCAACTGTAACAAGTAATTAACCTGTAAAAGATATCTAGGGAGTAGTGAAATCTAAGTAAACACAATTCTCCCATATATTGCTCACACCACTAGTTAATTTAGTTTATTTTCATATTTATTATTTTATTTTGATTGCATCTTAGTAATTGGGTTAGTTGACTAGCAACTAATTCCGCCCACTCCTTCAAAAAACCGAGATTTTTATTTGCTTTTATAAAATATAAAAAAATACAAAATGAATCATCCCTCACCTCTAGACCTAGTTTTTAGGCTTTCTAATCCTAGCGACACTATTCCTGAGTTGAACGATCAATCCCCCCGGTACTTGTCACTATACTATACTACAACGATCAGGTACACTGCCTGGTGGGGGTTGTAAGCTTCTCGAGATCCCTCGAGAGGTAAAGCCTGGTGCAATTCCCACGCATCAGCACTCTTGATCGTATAAGCACTAACCAAACACACCCTAATTCAGACTTCAAACTTTAGTCATTAAGAAAAATTTGAGCTTTTCTTCACTTCTTAAACTTTTAGACATATTTGACTGCATTAACCACAATCTAATTATATATTACCTACAATATGTAAAAAACCCAAGGCTTTTCTTCACTTTTGCTTTGGTCACTATCTCTATTATATATAACCTACAATCAAAATAAGAACATCACCCTCCCATTAACTATTACCAACAAATAATATGTATTCTTTAACTTTCATAAACCAACAACAACAATATGTACAAATAAATATATACAAAGGTATGAAAAATAAACGTAATATGCAGCATATGCAAATTGATTCGAATCTTATGAACTGCTACTTATTAATTTAGTTTGTTTCATCATTCATACATACATGACTATAGATCACTACGTCATCCACATCAAACACAGATCATTACTTATTGAACGCATCAAAATTAAATATATTCAATTGAATCGAAACAAAATTAAAGTGACAACATAGAAAAAAACACATACAAATTATGCAGAGTATGTGATCGGTCTTGGTTTTTCAAACTCGGCAGCATCCAATTCCTGAATTACTGGGTTTACATCATAAACATAAAAAAATCATCAATAATACAAACCAAATCGATTCAAAAATAGATGACACTGAAACGTAAGGAGGAAGTGATTATTTTGATTCTCATCATCAAATGACTTTTTTTTTTTTTTTTTATTTATGGAAACAGTTTGGTGTATGATTTCTTATAATAAAAACGTATGGAGGAAGAATAAAACAAAAAATTGATGGAAGCGTGTAGAGGAAGTTGTGGATCTGAATTAATTGGTGGTGACAATGTTGACAAAAATAGGATTGAAGAAACGTAGGGAGGAAGGTTAAGGAGGAGCGTGGATAGAGAATCTGGTTACCACTTCTTTCACAAAAAGTATTGCATCAAGCTCTTGTACTTTGAAGCTAAATTAGGAAGTCCACATCATAGCATTAAACCAATTTTTAATGCTCCAAGCTTAGATGTACTTGTACAAAAGCTTATTTTATTAGATAAAATAGATGGTTGAAAGATTTTTTTATTTTTTACTATTATTATATATTTTTTTAAAAAACTAAGTCCATAATCGTTAAAAAATGAATTGACCTTAAATTTGTCTTTGTGGTATAATTCCTAAATTTAATTACTTTTTGTTAGTTAACAATGCAGTAAATTTATCTTAAGTTCTAGAAAACAAAAACTCTTATTATTAAATAAGGTTAAACTAAACTGATCGAATACAATAAATCTGGTTGTTGAAGTAAAATCTTGTTTCTACTTCGAACAAGTGAGATGAATCCTCCGGACTATACTTGTCCTTCGGATTCAGGGAGATCTTTGCTTGTAGTATGTTCCTTCGGATACCTGCAAAACAGATACGTCCGTTAGTCTCTCCCCGGGAATGTATCCCAGGACCAACCTCCGGCGTGAGAGTAAGTATATGTTCTTAGAGAGAGAGAGAGAGTATATGTAATGTTTAAAGTGTGAGAGAATTAGTTAACCTTAAATGAAGATTTCTTCTCTATTTATAGACTTTCCATATGGAGTGCCAGGCTGGTTTGTACTTAGTCCCTTAATGCTTGCTAGTTTATGCTCCATTATCATATACTTGATGTACTTACTTGTACTTTGGTTTGTGTACTTACTGGTTCATCCGAATGGTTATGACTTCTGGATGGCTGGGTCGTGCGGATGTCATCAACCCTTCGGATACTAGTCTATTCTGCTTAAACACGTTTGGCCGTGTTTCATTTGATGTAGACCCGGAGGGTATGTGTTCCGCATGGCATATATCCGAAGGGTACATATGCCAACATGTCCCCCCCAGTATCATAGTATTGGTTATGCCAATGGTGTGATACTCAAAGTCTGTTTTTGTAGTTTTCCGAAGGGTAAGTTATCGCTTCGTCGTTGTTAAAGTCGTGTGCAAGGTGCCAAATGTAATTAATGCGTCGTTTAAGGAGCGCCGTCGTTTTTTACCGTGCCTTTTGGATTGGAACACGTGTGCGTGTTTTGAGACGTGTGGTTTGGATGGTGACACGTTAGCCCTGCGTGTGACGTGTCTTTTCGCGCCCAATTGTTACTGCCTATAAATAGCTTCTTTTTTCTCATTTTTACTACTGTAATTTCTCTCTCTGCACACACACAGACTTCTGACACTTTTTCGTCCGTATTCCGAAGCATTTCTCTCGTTCGTCTTTGAGGTACGTCCTAGTCCGTTTAGTATTTAGTTGTTTCGCTATACCCTTCTTCTTCTCGGACTTGTCATGTCGGAATCTACTGCTTCGTTTGATTATGAGGATGTCTCGATGCCGGAGGAGTCTCATGTAAAGAAAGATATTCTTAAAAGGCAATCGGTTATGGACGAAGCCGATGTGCATGCCTTGGTGGTAACCTTCGGAATACCAAAGGATTTACATCCACGGGTACCTCCGGAGGGTATGACGATGAATCAGTTGCCTGCCGATGCTATAGGTTTATATGCAGAGTATTTCTTTGAGGGAGGTCTCGCTGTCCCTTTCTCCACTTTCCTTTTAGAAGTTATTAGGTATTTTAAGGTTCATCTTTATCATCTGGTTCCTCTTGGTATGCACCGTGTGACTCTTTTTGAGGTGTATTGCCGAAGCATGCACATTCCTCCTACTACTCATCTATTTCGTGTTTTTTACAAACTTAGTAAACAGGGTTGCTGGTTTTCTTTTGAAAAGCGTGTTCATGCAGATAGGAAAGTTTGTTTCGGGGACTTTCCCTCTTCTTTAAAGGGTTGGAAGTACCAGTTTTTCTTGATCGATAGGCGAGCTATTCCGTTCGCTATGCCTTGGTGGCATCCAGATTTGGATGTTTCGGATCCGTTTCCGCGGAAAAATGAATATAATGCTATTCACGCCGAGACGTTAGCCACGACGATTATTGAGCCGTTGCAAGTCCCACAAGCGTTCTTGTATGCTTTGGGTTTATCTGATCATTGGGAGTTTCCCGGTTATCGTCCGGCTTTGAGAGACGAGGAGGGGATGGGTATAGCCTTTGTTATAAGTAAAAAAAAATTTTAAGTTGTATATATTTTTTCTTTTGTGTAACAGTGGGTTTTGCTTTTTCACAGGTGTAACCATGTCGAGCTATCTAAAGAAGCCATCTCTACGCAAGAATGTTGAGGTAGTGAAGGGGGATAAATTGCCGGAAGGCCAGGCCCGTGAGATGCATGTTACTCAGCCTCTGGCGTCCAATATTGAGGTTCCGGAGAAGAGCGAGGAGTTGAAGAAAGTTGAAGTTCCCAGTGCTAAGGTGTTGGCTGCTAAAGACAAGAAGAAGGAGCAGGCCGCTAAGCTGGGTTTGAAGAAACCTCCGACCAAGAGATCCGGAGGGAACGTTTCCTCCCGTTTTCATAAGAGGAGCAAACCATCTGCTGATGACAATGTCATTGATTTGGAGACTGCTGAGGGTGTCGCCAATCCGGAGCCCATCAGGTCGGTTTATCCGAAAGATGTCTCAGCTGGTCATGCCGGAGGCTCTGATGCTGGTATGTTGTTGTAAATAACCTTTTCGTTTGTACCTACTTGCTTACTCCGGCTGATTGATTAGTTGTGTCATTATTATCACTTATTAATAAAGGTTTTTTATTTTCAGGAGGTTCGAAAGGTGCTTCTTCCTGTCCGGGGAAGGAGACTCTTGTGGATGAGGATGATATTGAGGTGGATATTGAGGGGGATGACGAGGATGATGCCAAGTTTGTGCCCGGATGGTCAGTGAAGAGGGGCACCCGGATGAATAATGCCAACGTCTGCAGGGATATGATGATCAATTTGGCAACTCCGGGGGAAGAGAGGTATTTAGATACTCATAATGATACTTATGCCATCCAGAGGGCATGGTTGTTGTTAGGGAAGAATGTTACTGCCCAAGCGGATCTCATCTTCCGTTATGAGTCCCTCCTTGGTGACTATCAAAAGTTGTCTGCTACACACGAAGTTTGTGACAAAACCTTTGATGACAACTGGAAGAGATTTGGAGAAATGGCGGAGGAGTTGAAGAAGGTCAAGGATGAGCATTCTGAGTGTGTTAAGGTTAATCCGGAGGGTATACAGAAGTTGTGGTTGGAGAATGCCAGTTTAGAGGATAGGGTTTCTCAGCTAGAGACGGAGAAGGAAGAATGGAGGAAGGTTTCTGGTAATCAGGCCGAGAAGATTAAGTTGTTGGAGGTTCAGTTGGGAGAGGCAAAGGCAAAGTTGAGTGTTGAAGAGAAGGCATATCAGGAGCTCTGCCAGGAGAAACAGGACTTGGCTATAGCTACTGGGAATGCCGAAGTTGATCGGAACCGGATAGTAAACGAGTTTATTCCAGAGGCTATCAGTCGCTTGTTGGGTAGTCATGAGTTCAGGACGGATCTTGCGGAGCCTTTCAACTTATATTATCAATCAGGTTTGATAGATGGGGCCAGTCTGTTTGATGAGCCGGAGAAGGCGGCCAAACTATTGGGGGATGTGGAGGGCATAGATATGGGGGCCGATGAGAAGTACCAAAAATTATATGACCAAGCACTCTCTCAAGACTACCCCTTTATCCAGAAAATCCGCAAGACCATTTATCGCAAATTTGATGAACTCATGTCCTTGCTTCCGGATCCTGCTCCAGCCTCGGAGCCTGAAGGGACAACTTCTTCGGGTCCGGTTTCCGAACCAGTGGTTGAGCCGCATGTTGAGAAGCCTTCTGTCCAAGATTCATCGGATCAAGATATGTCAGCCTTTATCTGAAGTGTTTGTTTAAAGATCCGTATGCCTCCATTTTGACTATGGGTATAGGCATTGCGGATCCTTTGTGAAGCTTGTTTAAAAAACTCCTTTGTGTTGGTGGGTGTGTGTTGGGGCTCGGGTATCTCCATTTTGACTGTGGGCTAAGATACTCCGTGTTCCCTATGAAGCTTTTTTTTTTATGATTCTTGTTACTTTCAGTTAGGTCCTCCGTTGGTTGACATTGAGCCTTGGAGGTAGTAGAAATAATTGATGTATTTAGTGCTCCATATTTTTGTGGGTTGTTTGAAACAACTGATGTAATGGATCTTCGGATTTGGAATATATATATGACTTTACTTTTTCTTTCGCATTTACTTTGTTTTAGTTTTAATTTGTATGTGTATATGCCGGAGGATACGGATCAGGCCTTTGATAGCCAAGTACTTCAATTATTTTGGCTCTTGGCCATATATATTACCCACTTGGGGTTTTTGTTGTTCGGGCAACTTGTGTCCTTCGGATCTTGGCCTTACATATTACCCACTTGGAGTTTGGCCGTCCGGGAAACTTGTGCTCTTCGGCTCTTGGCCTTATATATTGCCCACTTGGGGTTTTGTTGTTCAGGCAACTTGTGCCCTTCGGCTCTTTGGCCTTATATGTTACCCGCTTGGGGTTTTGTTGTTCGGGCAACGTGTGCCCTTCGGCTCTTTGGCCCTATATGTTACCCGCTTGGGGTTTTGTTGTTCAGGCAACCTGTGCCCTTCGGCTCTTTGGCCCTATATGTTACCCACTTGGGGTTTTGCCGTAGGGGCAATTAGATAAAGAATAATTTTTTCTTCAAGGCATAACTGCATGAAACGTTTTATTAGGGATAAAAGAATGGCTTATAAGCCTTACAATAAGTTTTTCAGATGTCTCCGATTAGGGCTGGCAATTTTGACACGAAACCTGTTAACACGACACGACACGACCTGTTCTTAACAGGATTCGTGTTTGACCTTAACAGGTTTCGTGTCTTAACAGGTCAGACCTGTTAAGACCTGTTAATTTTCGTGTCTTAACAGGTCAGACCTGTTAAGACCTGTTAACATTATAATATATATAAAGTACCCACTAATCCTGGTCCACTAGTCACTACCCAGTAAATATACTCCCACCTCTCACATCTTATCCTCATTTCATTTTCATCTCTTCCCCAATACTCCATCCTCTCACTAAACCCTAGCCGCCACCACCAGTTGTGTCTCGCCACCACCAGTCCACCACCACCAAAATACTCACCGCGACCTCCTCTTTCGAACCCCACCATCATTTCGCCATTAGATCGAGAAGAAAAGGTAATCGTTATTACTGATTCGAGAAGAAAAGGTTGTTGTTCTTGATTTGTTGTTGTTCTTGAAGTTATTCGAGAAGAAAAGGTTGTTATTCAAGAAGAAAATGTTGTTTTTATTTTGGTTGTTGTAATTTTACTGGATTTGTTGTTGTTCTTGAAGTTGTTGTAATATTGAAGTTGTAATTTTTATTTTGGTTTTTGTTGTCGTTGTTACTGGATTTGTTACTGTCGTTGTTACTGTAATTTTTATGCAACATCACAGGTCAATGATATCTTTATATATATATTGACATCTAACTCAATGATATCTACAAATACAAGATAATACATCACAGGTCAATGATATCTTCAAATACAATGTTATTACTGGATTAGCCATAACATTGTTCTTGAATCTAATAGATAATGAATTGTTAAGTGTTAACAGGTTCTTAACAGGTCTTAACAGGTTAACCTGTTTATTTTCGTGTCGTGTTCGTTTTTGAGAAAAGTGACACGATAAGCTAACAGGTCGTGTTCGTGTTTGACCTTAAAAGGTTCGTATCTTAACAGGTTCGTGTCTTAACAGGTTCGCGTGACCTGTTATGCCAGCTCTATCTCCGATTACATAAAACACTTTTTCAAATTAATAGCATGCCAGGTTCGAGGTACTTCTATGTCATCCATGGTTTGGAGTTTGTAGGTGCCGTGCTGATAAGCTTCTGTTTTCCGATAGGGGCCTTCCCAGTTCGGTCCTAGTTTTCCTTGGTCCTCCACCCTGCTGGCTTCGTTCTTCCGATATACGAAATCTCCTACTTTGAAAGCTTCAGGTCTAACCCTTCGGTTGTAATATTGCTCCACCTTCTTCTTGTACTTGGCCTCTCTCATTGTTGCCATTTCTCGTCGCTCTTCTAATAAGTTTAGGTTCAGATTGATTTCATCGTCATTGTTTTCGACATTCGCCATCATGGTCCGGAAGGTAAGCATGCCAATTTCTGCCGGAATGACTGCTTCGCTTCCGTAGGTCAGGCTAAAAGGTGTTTCTCCATTGCTAGTTTTCAAGGTGGTGCGGAATTCCCATAATACATTCGGTAATTCATCGACCCATCCGGCTCTTTCTCTTCTGAGCCGTGATTTGAATCCCTTCATTAAGCTTTTGTTGGCCCTTTCCACCAATCTGTTGGCTTGGGGGTGAGCCACGGCTGTGTTGATTTGTGTGATATTCAATCTTTCGCACCAACTTTTGAATGGATCTCCCACGAAGTTACTTCCATTATCCGTGACGATTATCTTAGGTAGTCCGAACCTACAAACGATGTTGTCCCATACAAATTTTTTGACTTCCGTGCCGGTTGTTTTAGCTAGCGGCTTTGCTTCCATCCATTTTGTAAAATAGTCTATTGCCACGATTACATATTTAACTTTTCCTGGAGCTTCGGGTAAAGGTCCTAACACGTCAATTGCCCATTGGAAGAAAGGCCACGGTGCCATGACGGAAGTCAACACAGTTTTAGGTAATTTGGGGATCGGAGCGTGTATTTTGCATGAATCGCATTTCTGGATAGCCTCTCTAGCATCTCGGTGCATGGTTGGCCAGTAATAACCTTGTCTCATAAGCTTAGCTACAACAGATCGTGGTCCGGAATGCATTCCGCATGCTCCCTCATGCACCTCTCGGATTACATAATTGGCTTGGAGAGGTCCTACGCACCGCAGCATTGGCCCTAGGTATGACTTTTTGAACAGCACATTGTCAACGAGGGTATAGTGGCTTATTTTCATTCGAAGGGTTCGAGCCTCGGTGCCTGAAGGAATTGCACCAGGCTTTACCTCTCGAGGGATCTCGAGAAGCTTACAACCCCCACCAGGCAGTGTACCTGATCGTTGTAGTATAGTATAGTGACAAGTACCGGGGGATTGATCGTTCAACACAGGAATATTGTCGTAGGATTAGAAAGCCTAAAAACTAGGTCTAGAGGTGAGGGATGATTCTTTTTGTATTTTTTATATTTTATAAAAACAAATAAAAATCTCGGTTTTTGAAGGAGTGGGCAGAATTAGTTGCTAGTTAACTAACCCAATTACTAAGATGCAATCAAAATAAAATAATAAAAATGAAAATGAACTAAATTAACTAGTGGTGTGAGCAATATATGGGAGAATTGTGTTTACTTAGATTTCACTACTCCCTAGATATCTTTTACAGGTTAATTACTTGTTACAGTTGCGTGGATGACGGATTGTATTCCTTAATACCATTTATGGGGTGGCGTACTTACTTCCCCAATCCTATAAGCTCCTACTTCACTCCTATGTCGAGCCGGCTAAGAAGCTCCTAACATAGGATCACTAGAATTCCCTCATGCATTAAATACAATCATAAAAACATAGTACACATCGGTTCATGTTTCTTAAGACGTTCAAGCAAGTTACACAATGGAGATCTGCTAGTTTTCGTAAGCCTAACATTGAAATCATTCATCCATTACAACTATAAACAAGCAATCAACCTATAATCAACATCTAGGTTTCATTACATCTAAGCAAACACATGAAAGATCTAGCCTAGCATGTTATAATCAAGACAAGCATAAGATATATTCAAACAACACATAGACATATTGAATGAATTGAAAGAATACTTATCTTAATTGAACATGAAAGGTGTCAAGGGGTGAAAACCCTTGAAAATACTGTTACAAACGACCTAGGGTTTATTAGGTTCGGCCCTAGTATTCTCCACACAAGTTCCTCTCTTAATGAATGAAAAATAGAAAAGTATATATAGATTCTGTGAGGTGACGGCGTCAAGAGTAAATTTCTGACGCCGTCATCTCGCCGCCAATAAAGTTCTCGGACTGCCTAGATCTGGGTCTGACGCCGTCATGTGTAATTCTGCTCCAGGCGGTCACCAAAATAACTCTTGACGCCCTACTTCTGACGCCGTCACGTTTTCTCTGGGTTGTCATGCATTTTGCTCCTGACGCCGTCATATTTTCCTTCTTGACGCCGTCAGGTACTGTTCCCAGCATGGAAAATTAAGTCTTTGCTGTTTTCTTCACTTTTATGCTCCAAAAACATCCAAAATGCTCTCTTTTCCAGAATTCACTCCCAAAGTACCTAAAATCACAAAAGGAACGATTTAGGGCAATATTTGATCAAATAAATTCAATTCCGGGCTTAAATGACCCCCTAAAAACGGTTCATTCTTCGCCTCATCATACACTTGAGATTTGCTTGTCCTCAAGCAAATGCGCTTTTATTCTAGTCAAAATACAAGTTAGGGGTCATTTAACACTAATATAAAAGTAATTACAACAAATAATCGTTCCATTAAAGACCAAAGACAAGCACGGAGGTCATACACTAGCACCTCACAAATAATGTTTAGATACTCACATCTCTCGGGTGCAATAAAGTAATATCACAATATGGAAATTGAAAACATCTCTCACTACCTGTCATAGCAAAATAGATTACCATAGGCTTGGAAAAGGATCAAATCTCCACCACATGGCGTAAGCACCTAGGATAAACTATCAAAGATGTCTTTTTAAAGGGTTGTAATGTTAGGTGTAGGGATATGAAATACACGGTTTTGTTGGATATAGGCAATCTTTATTGGTGGCGAGTTAACAATCCTGGTTAATTACATGTACAATATGGCGTTGCTAAACCAAGACTAGACTCGACTTAAGCTAATAAATAAAAAATAACAAAAACATAAAACAAACATAGAATGAAACGGGATGGTAGTCCGTATGTTTTTCTTTTTTTTTTCTATTTTTTTTTTCTTTTTCTTGATTTTTTCGATTTTTTCGATTTTTTTTTTTTTTTTTTTTTTTTTTTTTTTTTTTTTTTTTTTTTTTTTTGCATACACTCTTACCATACCATCTATAATAATACATCATAGGGAATGAACATTCCCCTTACACTTGAATTTTTACATACTTTACAATAAACTAATCTAATGACTCGAATCAAGATAATCAAAACACTTGGAGTACTTTTAAGATTAACGCACATATGGGGGTAATAATATTATGTTCTTCCCCATTACTCCATAAAATAAGTAATTTACCCATGAGTCCCAATCGTCCCAAAAAAAATATGTACAAGGATATGATTCGACTTAGCAACCATGTAATCAATTAGATAATTAACTAAGGGTTTAAACATGTAACAATAATGCACTAAAGATGAGTGCATACACGGAAGGCTAAGGCGATTTGGGTGTACATTTAAGTGGGTTGTAACAAATTCTTCCTTTAAGTAAGATGCTTAAAGTTAGAAACGAAAAGATAGGCTCGGAGGGGTGTACTAGGGGTTTCGTGTACTAAAAATGAGTACAACGCTAAGGTGTGGGAAAAATTAGTTGACTTAACTAGCCAAGTAATATGACTTAAATGGTCAAGTAATTATGATACGGGTTTAACACAAGGGTGATCCTAATGCCTCTTATCATGTAGTAAATCCTACTACACGAATGTAGTCTCACTAGCGGTCTCAGGATGCATCACTAACGCAAGTTCTAGAATCTAAATGCTACCGGTACACTCATAAGCACTAATAGTAAATGTTTTTCCTATCAAATCTAAAGGCGAACCTCACATATTTGGGTGGAAATTTTTTCTGAATGGTACGGTTTTGTGCTAGTCATACAATCTCCTATCTATGAGACGCTTGCTATGGCTAAAGTTTCACTCCTAAATGTTGTAAAAAAATTTAAATTTGGCGCTAAAATTACACTAACAAGTATTCCTCATAGTTTTATTACACACCTACCATCAAACAAACAAACTCAAGTGAAAGTGTATCCTATAAGGTATCATCATTTTACCCTCCCCTTACACTTAGGATGAACATTGTCCCCAATGTTCAAGTAAAGAATGTAAAAGTGAAATAGGCAAAAGAATGAAATCAAATACTCCCCTGATTCGCTCGGTATGGATAATATGGTAACCAGGTTAGATCTTCCTCCAACAAAATGAACAATCAAAGCTTCCCTTCCAGAATATAAATCATCTTCTTGTCATACGTAACCTGTTAAACCAGAGAGAACAAACAAGGCAACCTCACGTAAAATCGGCGGCAATCTATATATGCTAACAAATCCTATAAAACAAAACAAGATATAATGCTTGTGGGATGATGTTTACAGATTTCCAGGAGATTATAAAACTAAAGATTCAACAAAAACCTTAAGACTCCATTAGAAAAACAAAACTGGCAAAATTTCCAGAATTTTACACGTGACGCCGTCAGGAATTTCTTCCTGACGCCGTCAGAAGTGACCTGCAGAAATTCTTATGTTAAGTTTCCGGAAAATTTCTGGAAAAACTTTGTCCTACTTCCTGGAAAATCCTGCAAAACATCATTATGACTCGATACAAGCATTTGACTCTAACAAATACAAATATACATGTTCACTTAATATTGTGGAGAATCATGATCAAGTTTGTTTCTTAAAAACATATTTGGGGTTTCCCCTTACACTTATCTTTTGCGAAATACCTTTGGATGAAGTTAAGACTAAGCCAAACAACAAAATAAAGTATCTTCACCATTTTAGTTTGAAACATGATCTACCAACAATAAAAATAAAGCATGCATACGGAAGCAAATAACAATCAAACAAAAATAAAAATCACACAAAACATGGGTTGCCTCCCAAGAAGCGCTTTTATTTATTTACGAGTCTTGTAGCTAGACTCAAGGTCATGGGTTACTACGTGATATGGGTGAGTTCCTCATTGAGGACATCTTTGGGATCAAACTTAGGTTTCAACTTCCTATCGGTTTTCTTAGTACTGTATGACCTTTCAAACTTTTCTCCATCCGGATCATACAAAATCATCTTCATATGCCATGATCCGTCACCTTCCTTAGGTGGCTTGTCCCACCTCCATTTACACTTATCCCCCTCTCTTTTCCACTTGTTCATCTCTATATTAATAGGCATTACGCTTAAGAACTCAATCATTTTCCTAAAGACTAGGGGGTCCTCAAAAGGATCTAGCTCTTCATCACTAGCTATGAGTTGTTCCACCGAATGTGTCTTATCAATGAAATCTTTTTCTAGATAGAATGGGCGTTGGGGTCCTATAAAGTTTCTTTCTATCCAAGGTCCATATCAAGATGGTCTCCTATTCATCTCTACCCAATGTGGTGTCGGTTCATCATCACAATCATAGCTATGTTTCTTAACATCGTATACCGACCAAGTATCGCCCTCACCTACCGCTATCTTAGACTCCTTACAATCTATCATGGCGCTAGCAGTTGCTAAAAATCCTTTTCCTACTAATAATGGGCATGTAGTGTCACTAACCATATCTAGGATGTGAAAATCCGCTAAAATAGTTAACTTCCCTACGTGAACAACTACATCCTTAATCATCCCAACCGGGTGGGCAATACTCCCATCCGCTAGACCAATTAACACCTCCGTCTCCTCTAACTTTCCTAGCTTGAGAGTGGTGAAAAGAGATAAGGGAATCAAGTTGAGGCTTGACCCTAAATCGGCTAGTGTGTCGAAAGCATCGGATTTTCCTATCTTACAAGGCAAAACAAATATACCCGGATCATCAAGCTTCTTAGGCAACTTGTTTTGAACGAAGGCGGTCCCACTTTTACCTAGTTTAAATTTCTCATATTTTTCTAAGAGGGCACAATAGTAGGGAGCACGGGCTAAGACATCAATGACGGGATGTTCAAGGTGAAGCTCCTTGAATTCATCGTCAAGGTCTTGCGTAGGAGGTGTTTCAACTATGCTTTTGACCGGTTTTGTATCGGGTGTTTTATTTGATTGGTCCTTTTGAAGAATTTGGTTTTGTTTGAAACACGTGCTCGTTGATTTAACCAAGTAGTATTGCGGACAAGAAGTGGGTGACGAAACTGATGATATGGAATTAACGTTTAGTTTCGGGTTCTTGACCGTGTCGCTTGGGAGTGCTCCCATTTCTCGGTCATTGAGAACTTTCAACAATGTGTCAATTTTGGTGGTAATCTCGCTTTGCTTTTGTTTCAAATCGGCTTCAAACTTAGATATGCGAGCTTCTTGAGATGCCATAAACTTGGACATCAATCCTTCAAGATTGTTGGTACTACCATAGTTATTAGAAGGATTGTTGTTGAAAGTACGGTTGGAGGGTGGACCGTTCGGTTGGTAACGATTAGGCGGATTGGAAGAATTGGTTTGGTTTTGTTTCCACTTAAGGTTTGGGTGATTTTTCCAAGCAGGGTTGTAGGAATCACCATAGGGGTTTGGCTCGGGTTTGAAAGTGTACCACTTATCTCCCGCTTGGTCGGTACGCGAGGATGCGTAGTCCGCAAAAGCTGTTCCGGGGAGTTCCACACAATCACGAGTGTCATGGGGACCACTACATAATTCGCATGAAGAAGTGATTTTGTTCACTTGGCTTGAAGGCTTAGGAGCTTCGTAAGATTTAATGAGAAACTTGACTTGATCCTCAAGTTCCATGATCCTACGGTCGGGAGTGCTAGAATTGTTCGAAGGCAAAGATATTGCCTTGACCGTTTTGTTCAAATCACGGGGATCATTCCAACTTTTGTTGTCATAGAGAGCAAGATCTTCTATGAGTTCCCATGATTGTTCCGCACTTTGATCACGTAGCTTGCCACCGGCCGATTGGTCAATGGTTCGCCTTGTGGAGAGATCGATATAGTCATAGATGATTTGGACTTGGAGCCAAAGGTCTATGCCATGATGAGGGACTTTTTGGAGTAAGTCCTTGAAACGAGTCCATGCTTCATATAGAGTTTCACCTTGACGTTGTTGGAACATCAAGATATCATTTCTAAGCTTGGTAGTTCTCCCCGGTGGGAAAAATTGAGCAAGGAAACGAGTGGTGAGATCATCCCATGAGGTGATGGATCCCGCAGGTAAACGCTCAAGCCATTGACTAGCTTGATCACGTAGAAAGAATTGGAATAGGCGTAATTGGGTTGACTCTCTAGTTGTATCATCAAGGTCTATGGAATCTACGATTTTAAGGAAGTCCTTGAGATGTTGATTTGGATCTTCGGAACGAAGTCCATGGAATGCACATCCGCTTTGCACCAACCGGATGGTGTCGGATCGCAAGGGAGACACATTGGCTCCTTGGGTGAGCTCAATGGTGTTTCGGTAGCCTTGGTGGCTAGGTCGGGAATACTCTCCTAGGGTTCGGGGCCTAAGAGGTTGGTTAGCTAGTGGTGGGTTTTGTGGGTGGTCTTGTTGTGGTGGGTTGATGGGTTCAAAGATGTTACCACCTTCCATGATGTCGGATGGTAAAGATTACGAACAAAGGCACGAAGAAATAAGATAGACTAAAGAGAACCTAAAAATAAAAATAAAATCTTACTAGAAAGGAATCTAGCAAGTAGACCTAATAAAAAGAAATCCTAACCTAGACAATAACTATTCCCCGGGCTGCGGCACCAAAAACTTGATGCGTGGGAATTGCACCAGGCTTTACCTCTCGAGGGATCTCGAGAAGCTTACAACCCCCACCAGGCAGTGTACCTGATCGTTGTAGTAGAGTATAGTGACAAGTACCGGGGGATTGATCGTTCAACTTAGGAATAGTGTCGCTAGGATTAGAAAGCCTAAAAACTAGATCTAGAGGTGAGGGATGATTCTTTTTGTATTTTTTATATTTTATAAAAGCAAATAAAAATCTCGGTTTTTGAAGGAGTGGGCGGAATTAGTTGCTAGTCAACTAACCCAATTACTAAGATGTAAAATAATAAAAATGAAAATGAACTAAATTAACTAGTGGTGTGAGCAATATATGGGAGAATTGTGTTTACTTAGATTTCACTACTCCTAGATATCTTTTACAGGTTAATTACTTGTTACAGTTGCGTGGATGACGGATTGTATTCCTTAATACCATTCATGGGGTGGCGTACTTACTTCCCCAATCCTATAAGCTCCTACTTCACTCCTATGTCGAGCCGGCTAAGAAGCTCCTAACATAGGATCGCTAGAATTCGCTCATGCATTAAATACAATCATAAAAACCTAGTACACATCGGTTCATGTTTCTTTAGACGTTCAAGCAAGTTACACAACGGAGATCTGCCAGTTTTCTTAAGCCTAACATTAAAATCATTCATCCATTACAACTATAAACAAGCAATCAACCTATAATCAACATCTAGGTTTCATTACATCTAAGCAAACACATGAAAGATCTAGCCTAGCATGTTATAATCAAGACAAGCATAAGATATATTCAAACAACACATAGACATATTGAATGAATTGAAAGAATACTTATCTTAATTGAACATGAAAGGTGTCAAGGGGTGAAAACCCTTGAAAATACTGTTACAAACGACCTAGGGTTTATTAGGTTCGGCCCTAGTATTCTCCACACAAGTTCCTCTCTTAATGAATGAAAAATAGAAAAGTATATATAGATTCTGTGAGGTGACAGCGTCAAGAGTAAATTTCTGACGCCGTCATCTCGCCGCCAATAAAGTTCTCGGACTGCCTAGATCTAGGTCTGACGCCGTCATGTGTAATTCTGCTCCAGGCCGTCACCAAAATAACTCTTGACGCCCTACTTCTGACGCCATCACGTTTTCTCTGGGTCGTCATGCATTTTGCTCCTGACGCCGTCATATTTTCCTTCTTGACGCCGTCAGGTACTGTTCCCAGCATGGAAAATTAAGTCTTTGCCGTTTTCTTCACTTTTATGCTCCAAAATGTCCAAAATGCTTCCTTTTCCAGAATTCACTCCCAAAGTACCTAAAATCACAAAAGGAACGATTTAGGGCAATATTTGATCAAATAAATTCAATTCCGGGCTTAAATGACCCCCTAAAAACGGTTCATTTTTTGCCTCATCAGTTTTTCCAATACTTCTACTAGGATTTCCTTTGTCAAGTGGTCGAATGCTACGGACGCTAGTTTGCTCAGTATGTCTGCTTTTTGATTCTGAGCTCTTGGAATATTCTTTATCTTGAAGTGTTCGAAGCCAGCAATATATTCCTTGGCTTTGGCGAGGTAGCTTGTCATACTCTCCGTATATGCAGTAAACTCTCCGTTGATCTGGCTTGCGATTAGGTTTGAGTCTACTCGTACGTCCAGTGCTTTTATGTGCATCTTCCTTGCAATTCTTAGTCTGGCTAGGAGTGCTTCGTATTTCGCTCCATTGTTGGTGACTTCAAAGTTCAATCTGAGAGCGTAAGTGTATTCTTTATTTTCTGGGCTGATCAGTACCAGCCCTGCTCCTGCACCTTTTCTGCTAGACGCTCCGTCAGTATATAAGATCCATTCTTCTGTATGGGTGATATTGCATATCTCCCTGCTCCTTCTTTTTGGATCCAGGTAGGTCATTCCGATGGGTATCTCATTGATGAAGTCAGCCAGTACTTGTCCTTTGATAGCATTTCTTGGCACATAAGCAATGTTGTAAGCTCCCAGCTCTACCGTATATTTGGCCAATCGTCCAGAAGCTTCTGCTTTGTTTAACACTTGTTTGATGGGTTGGTCCGTTATGACCTTGATAGGGTGAGCTTCGAAATATCGCCTCAGCCTTCTAGACAGGTGTAGGAGGGCTAAAGCCAATTTCTCTACCGGAGCATACTTCTTTTCCGCCTCATGCAACGTTCGGCTCACGTAGTGAACTGGAATCTGTCGTCCTTCCCTTTCAACTAGCATTACCCCACTTATTGCTTCTATCACGGCTGATAGGTATAGGTACATGTCTTCTTTTGTTTTTGGTGTAGTTAGGCATGGGAGCTCCAGAATCATTTTCTTCATTTCCTGAAAAGCTCTTTCGGCGGCTTCCGTCCATTGGTATTTCTCTTTGTTGTCTTTAGTGATGTTTTTTAACGTTTCAAAGAAGGGTAGAGATCTTTCGGCAGACTTTGATAAGAAACGGTTTAGCGCAGCGAGTTTACCACTCAGATTTTGCATTTCCTTCAGTGATTTTGGTGATTGCATGTCAGCGATCGCTCTGGTCTTTTTAGGGTTTGCCCTGATTCCCTCGGAAGTAACCATATAACCAAGAAACTTTCCTTCTTCCACTCCGAAGGAGCATTTTTTAGGATTCAATTTCATATTTATCCTTCGGAGATTGTCGAACGTCTCTGCTATGTTGGCTAACAACTCCTTTTCCGTATGGCTTTTGATTACCATGTCATCTACATATGCTTCCAAGTTCCGGCCGATCTGCACCCGAAAGGCGGTGTCTACTAACTTCTGATATGTTGCTCCGACATTTTTAGGCCGAATGGCATCTTAACATAGCAATATGTTCCGTGATCAGTATAGAAGGCCGTTTTCTCTTCGTCTTCTTTTGCCATTTGCACTTGATGGTATCCTTTGTAGGCGTCGAGGAAACACTTGTATCGGAATCCCATTACCGATTCAATCTTCCAGTCTATTTCAGGCAATGGATAATAGTCCTTGAGACATGATGAGTTGAGGTTTTTGAAGTCGATACACATTCTCCAACTATCGTCCGGCTTTTTTACTAGCACCGGATTGGAAATCCATGTTGGGTATCGGACTGGCCTTATTATTCCGGCTTTTAACCATTCTTCCACGTCCCTGTTTATGGCTTGGTTTTTTTTCTTCCGAAAAGAATCTCTTATTTTGTGCAACAGGTTTGTCATGTACATTTACGTTGAGCTTGTGTTCGGCCATCCATCGAGGTACACCAGTCATGTCCGATGATTCCCAGGCAAAGATATCCTGGCTATTCTTAAGCAAAGTTATTAACTGTCTTCGTCCTTCTTTTGAGAAATTTTTTCCTATTGTCACCAGTTGTTCCGGATATGCCGGATGGACCAATACTTCTTCAGTTCCTACAACTTCTTCAATTGTGGTTGCCGGGGGAGTCTCTATCTTGGCTTCCTTTTCCATTAAGAATTTTTCTTCAAGTTTCCTACATTCTGTGACGATGACCGATCGAGTGACTAAAGTGGCGACGCCCCTTGGTGTTGGGAATTTCATGATAGAGTGTATTGTTGAGGGGATAGCCCTTAGTTTCTTGATCCCAGAACGCCCTAGTATTATGTTGTACGGGGAGGGGGATCTGACCACTGCAAACTTAATGATCGTTCGGCAGTATAGCCCTTCGCTTCCGAAACATGCTCCTGCGAATCCCACCAACTGTGTGTTTGTTTTTGTCAGGCGAGACCGGATGAAAGAATCAAGGTTTAAGAAGCAATGCTCGTACATTACTTCTACCGAAGCGCCTTGATCAACATACACCCTTCGTACAGTGTACCCTTCAATTTCTGCTTCTACTATGAGCGGCTCATCAGAAGGATCTCCCGGTAGGATTGGAGGAAAACTTATAGGGGCATTCATCCATTCTTCCTCCTGGTCCATGACTTTACATTTTTGCCTCTTCTCCTGATATCGGACCATGTTGATGATTCGCCCTTGATTGGTTTGATTATTGTTTCTTGGAGGGGCTCTGTCTCTTTGTCGGACATCTCTAATCAGATGTTCTAGCTTGCCCGTTTCTATAGCTTTCTTGAGTTGCTCCTTCAGATTATGACAATCATTGGTGAGGTGGCCTTTCTCTCCATGATAGTCGCAATACTTATCCATATTTTCTCTGGATGGTCTACCTCTCAACGGGGGTGGTGCCGGAAGTCTAAGTTGATGTTCGGTTGCCAGGATTTCTTTGGGGGCTTTGGTGAGCGCATTTAAGTCTATTGGTCTGGTGTCTCTCCAGTTTCCATCGTTACGGCGGTAGTCTATTCTGTAGTCTGTCCTGTTGGTATTTTCATTTCTGGTAGGACCGTAAGGTGCAAAATGATCATTTCGTCGGGGCCTGAATTCTTCCCGGTGGATATCTTTTCTGCGATTTCCTCTAAAGGAGTGTCGTTGTGTGTTATGGTCATTTCGGCTGTATGAATTAGAGTGATAATCTTTTCGGTAATTATCCATCCTTTCTCCCCTTGGTACTTCAGTCAACCGATATGCTCTTTCGGAACGGATGAAGTCATCAACCCTTATCATCATTTCGGTTACTGTTCGGGGAATTTTCTCGGAGAATATCTTTGCTAGTTCCGGACACTTGCAACCGTCCATGAAAGAGGATATTTGCATCACCTCTGGTACTCCTGAAATGTGACTAGCTTCGTCCGTCCATCGTTCCTTGAACTCTGAGAGGGCTTCATTAGCTTTCCGGACGATCTTGGTGATTTCCATTGGATCCGTGATGCATTTTCTCCGAAGGGCGAACCTTTGTACGAACTGTTCACTTAAAACGTCCCAACTATCGATGCTGCCTCGCGGAAGACTATCAAACCATCCCCTAGCGGCGTCATCTAGGGTCTGCTGGAACATCATGCACCATAATGGCATGGGCCACGCACCTTGATTGGCCGCTCCTTCAAATCTGGTAATATGGTCGTCCGGATCAGTGGACCCATCGTACAATTTTATATGGGAGGGCATTGTGTACTTCGTGTTCTTAGGTCCGGAAAAGTCAATGATCCTTCGGGTAAATGGACTTTTAGATGCCGCTTTGAAAGGTTTGGACAGATCATCTACCGGTTCTTCTTCGGCTTTCTTGGTTCCATTATCTTGGGATTCCCCATCATCAAAGTCAAGCTGGATAGGTTTGATTGGGGTATTTCCTCCGGTGTTGTATTCCTGGATTAGAATTTTCGGTGCGGTTATGTGACTTTGTATTAGCTTAATGTTATTATGAGGGTTGTTATCATTGTTTCTTTCACTGCCTTTGGGTGTTATTGGGGTGGGGCCTGTCATCTCTTAGCTTGGGTAGAGTGAATGACGGGTCCCACGGATGGCGCCAATTTGTTGAAGTAGAATCTTGTTTCTACTTCGAACAAGCAAAGATCTCCCTGAATCCGAAGGACAAGTATAGTCCAGAGGATTCATCTCGCTTGTTCGAAGTAGAAACAAGATTTTACTTCACCACTGGTATACGTACGGAGTCATAAATATCGAAATGAAGCACGAATCTAAATTGATCTTGTCACTCCGTTATTTTCACATGTTTATAAGAACAATATTTAACATTATATCATTTTTAAGTAATAAAAATATCATGTACTCATGAGTATGCAATGACATAAGTATTTCATTGTCTTCCTTTATGACATCCTAGAACAAATATGCATATTGAGGTTGTGGATACTAAATAAAACTGCGAATTGTAAATTAAGTTGATCTTAATATCAAGTTCTAATATACGCACAAGGTTATAAAGCAGCGCGAGTTATATAACTATCACTAGCTTGTCATCATGGGCTCTCACAAGACATTGACTCGTTGGTTAACGAAATTGATGTTTAGCATGGGCCAACACAAAGCTAAAACCGAATATAAACATTGACTCATAGCCCAAACATATCTATTAGATATAACAATACAAGATAAATTAAACAAACATCATATTCTGAGTCCTAGCCAAAAAATATCTAGTGGACTACCTACAATTCAATCATGGGCTTTGCCTACGTTTCATTTTGTTTACTACCCGATATGCCCACAAAATAACCAGGGGTGTTCACAAATGGGGTAATACTCACAGGAATCAAAAACCAAAACGAAGCGAACCGAAAAACCGAATCGACCTTGTAATCGAACCAAGTCTGACAAATCAAACCGAACGGAATTAGATATTCGGCTTTCAGTTTGGATATAATTTTAGCAAAATGTAAACCGAATCGAACTGAAAAAACTGAACCGAATTTGTAAACGAACCGAATTAGATATTCAATTTTTGGTTTAGATATGATTTTATCAAAATGTAAATAAAACCAAACCAATATTTATATACATAAAAATACCATTAAATTTTTTTCATGATATAAATTAAAGGGTAAATTGCAAATTTCGTCCATAATGTTTTTGAAAATTGGAAGAAAACCACCGGAAAAATTCCAAAATTGCCAACGAAGCTAACGAGGCGTGCAAAATAGCCATCGAGAGCTAATGGTTGTTAGTACCCCTGGTTAAGTGGCCTCACCCGATTAAGGACCTGAGGGTATTATCCTCATTAATTGTTGATACAAAAGTTGGGTGTACCGGGTTATTGGGCTCTTGCTCTCGTACCAATTTGCTTCTTAGCACTTTGTTACCTGCGTACTAAGAAAATAAAACAACACCGTTAGACTTATCGAGGGATTGTCTCCCCCGATTAGACTCCGGCGTGAGAGTAAGTAATTGATTTAGGGTTCTCGTAAAAGAGTTAGGGTTTGTATGTCGTACCTTTGAATGAGAATCGTGTGATTCTATATATAGGGGTTGGAACCGCGTAGGTTTCTTGCTCCTTACTCTTCGCACTCGTGGTGCTTATCGGGGTAAGGATATCTATTCCATGAATAGAAGATCCTTATTGCATGCCCGATTAGTTTGGTTGGGCTTTGGGCTTCGTGAGCCCAAGCCGTTATTATTATGGCCCGTCCTTCGCTATAATAGCTCACTCGTGGTGGGCTTGGGCCGAGTAATGTTTATCATTTGGGCTCATGGCCCAAATATAGACTATACGTCATCATGTCCCCCCAGTCTAGTGTGCGTGGCTCGTAGCCACGGATATTAGACTAATATTAACAGCGGTAAGCGTGGCGGGAGAACAAGTGAATATTACCGCCCATTTTTAAGTGCAATGCACCTAGTCCTAGGTATTTCAAACGGATACCTCGAAAAATGGGGGTGGTGTCCACGTGGCCCTCGTGAATCGGGAAAAAGTGCATGTACCGGTTCAGTTTCAGCCATACGTTATTGTGAGTGGGATCCACGTGGAGATAATCTAGGGTTTTTTTACCCCTTATATAAGAGTCACCGCCTCACTTTTTACGATCACACAGTAAAACACACACTCACCATCCGTCACTTTTATTGAAAGCGTTTTTGCAAAGAAAATACTCATTTTCGTAAGTGATTTTTGTGTGTTTCACTCGTAAATTAATGAAGATGGTTGCTCAGTTAGAAGAGTTTCGCTCTGCGATGTCTATTGAGGATGTCACTCAATTTTCGTCTGACTTCTTCGTGCCTTTGGATGTCCATCCAGAGGCGCCAGATGTGGACGCGTGTATAGATGATTTCCCCGAAGGGAAAATAGGGCTTTACACGAAATTTTTTGAGTACGCGAATCACCGCGTACCCATATCTATCTTCTTGAGCGATTTGCTTAATCACTATCGCCTTCACATCTCTCAGCTGCACTGTATTGGTGCGGCTAAGGTGTCGAATTTTGAAGTAAACTGCCGTTTACTTGCGATAGACCCGACCGTGGACTTGTTCCGCTCCTTTTACCACACGACGTGGTCGAATGGTTGGGTTTCGTTTGCGAAGCGCCAGGGGGCGCTGCAATGTTACACTGAAAAAGTAGATGCCCTAAAGAATTGGAGGGAATACTATTTCTGGGTTGACGATGTAGTCTTTCCCTCTGGTTATGAGTTTTATACTCAGAGTACATTGCCAAGGGATGGGCGCCCCGCACCCGGTTCCTACAGGCTGACTGATGCGCAGATTCTGGATGCCAACCGACTGTCCATTAACCCTTATCCGGAGGAGTTTTTGGTGCATATGGGGTTGAGCCGCTCTTATTTCGGCGCTGCGGATGAGGTGCCCACTTTCTTAAGTGAGGATGGCCGGGGTGGGTGTTCATCCCTTATACTTCAAGCTTTGTAAGTCTCTTTGTGTATGCGCATTTTTAATAACTAATCCTTTTTCCTTTCTTGCTTTATTGGTGTGCGCAGAGATGGATCTGTTCGCCGTGGTTAAGCTGGACAAGCCGAAGCTGGTAACTATAGGGGTGCGCCCTCTGAGGGAAGGTGAGCGGCCTTTACTGGAGGCGACTGAGGGTCGCTTGACCGTGCTGCCAGAGGTGGTCCATGAGGACACGCCACCGCTTCAAGTGACGCCTGTTCAGAGCGTGGCGCCAGATGTGGAGGTGGCGCAAGAGGAGCCACGCGCTCAGTCGTCTAGCAGCGTAGAGATCCTAAAGCCCGAGGAGGTGCTGAAGGAAGAAGCGGCGCAGAATATCAAGCGCAAGGGAGAGGCTGGGACTAGCGGCACCAGGAAGAGGCGTCGCCACCTTATTGTGGATGCGGGGTCTACCGCGAAGGAGACTTCCTCTTCTGGCGCAGGGAAAAAGGCTGCTGAGGCTTCTCCGTTTTTGTAAGTGTCTGCGCCTCTATCATCTCTCTTTTTTGTATATTACTTGTTGTAATATTTATTAATTTTTGTATTGTGTTGTGTAGGGATGATGCTGCGAAGAATGATGGAGTCTTCGTTGATGAGGTTTCTTCTCCACAGAATGAAAACAGGGAGGGGAAAGCCAAGGTTGCGGATGGTGGCGAGGCGCAGGAGCTGATGGATGAGCTGGCTGCGACTGCTGCACGCCAAGCTGAGCTGGTGGCTCAGCTAAAAGAGAAGTATGTCGGGGAGAGCAATGCTCTTGCCCAGAAGGATGAGGAGTTGGCGGGACTTCGTGCGCAGTTGGCGAATGCGCAAGCGGAGTTGGAGGCCTCGCGGGCGTATGCGGAAAAGATCGCTGGGGATAAGGTGAGTATGCTAGCCGACCTTAAGTATGCGAGATCTAAGCTTAATCAGATAAAGGCTAAAGCGACCTGGTCGGTGGCATACCTTGATGGGAAGGGGGCCGAGCATCTTGCCAGCGTCCAGGAGTTCCAGGAGCGCATAGAGAAAGCCATTGCACTGCAAGAGGAGAAGCTGCGCGCCCTCAGTATAGAGTATGACGAGGAGCTGTATCCTCACTTGATGTCTACTATTGCTGAGCGCAGGTATTTTTGTTTACTTGTCTTCATAATAACGTTATCGCCGTGCTTTTTACTTACACAAATTGTCTTTGTGAATGCAGGTGGTTGATTAGCCATGGGCTGCGCCTGGCAGCCCTGAGCACACTAGAGTCCGCCGAGGTAGTGGACGCTTTTGGAAAGGTGGTGCATTGCGCGATGGCGCGTGGTCGATCGCAGGCCATGAAGGATCTCCATGAGGCCAAGCTGCTGAAGAAGGACTTGGCGGAAGTCCCTGGGTACAGCCCTACAGCTTATGATGAGTTGCTGCAAGCAATGGCGGGGTTGAAGGTTCTTGAATTGCCGCATATTGGGAGGCTGGAGCGCGATCAAGATGACCCTATAGACGTACTGATGGTGGGTTTGACTTTGCAGCGCCATCTTGGGGATAATGCGGAAGGGGAATCAGATTACTATCTGAAACCTGATGTTTCGCAGCTTCAAGTTCCTGTATTCGCGAGGCCTCGCGACATCCTCAAACCTTTTGCTCTTGAAAGGGAGATTCCCTTGAAAGAGGTGCTGGAGCGTCATGAGCAGAGGGTTGCTGTGAAGAAGGGTATTAAGGGTAAGGCAGTGCTGTGTGGCCTCGGCGTTGCACATATCCCTAGGTCAGATGGCGTGCCTGTAAGTGTTCCAACCGTGTCTATGCAGGATGCTATAACTTTGAGGAAGCTGCAGGAAGCGGGGAGTTCGGCCGCCCCGCAGGAGAGTACTGAGCATCGCCATAGCATATAGGCTTGTTGTATGTTATGTTTTTGCCTTGTAATATTTGTAAATAACTTATGAATAAGATAATATTTTGTTTAAGTTCGTGACTTAAAGTATACTTGCATTGTTTGCCAAGTTTGATTTTTTAACTAAGTCTTTTAAGTGCGTGACTTTGAAGAAATATACTTGCATTGTTTGCGAAGTTTTATTATTTGACCAAGTGTCTTGGCTCGTTATATTGCTAAGCTCGTACGGTGTACTTGGTATATGCGCATCCGTCGTGGGGTGCGCACGCGAGACTTACCTTGACGTCTCAAGAGTAAGGCGCTTAGCAAGGATGCGTGATCCAATGTTGATGGATTTGCAACCCTCTTATTCAACGAGTGAATTAGTAGGTTAACTCATCCTTTATGCCTTCGTGGGTCTTTAAGTGGTGCATGCACGCCATGTAGCCAGAAATATAAGATAAACAATATTGACATATATGCAATAAAGTAAAATGCGCTATGGAGTTAGCTAGAAACCATAACATTTTATTGATACTTGCAAGTTTTTTGAAAAAATAGAAAATACAATTCCTAGAAAAGAAAAGAAAGACAAACACTTATTGGGCACCTCGTAGGATGCAAGGGTGTCTGTGTAAGGGCCGTAGCCTAAAAGTAACATCTTTTGAGATTGCAGATGTTCCAAGTGCACGCTAGGTCGTGACCTTCCATATCGCGCAGTCTGTATGTGCCGTTGCCAAGCGCGTCTGTGACCTCGTACGGTCCTTCCCATTTAGGTCCGAGCTTGCCTGTGTCTTCTGCGTGGCTCGCGTCATTGGCGCGGTAAACAAAGTCTCCTGGTCTGAATGAAGTGTGTTTGACCTTTGCGTCATAATACTTCTTCATTTTTGCTTTGGCCTTTGCTTCGCGTATAGCTGCGCGTTCGCGTCTTTCTTCTAGTAAGTCCAAGTCTATGCGCCGTTCTTCGTCATTTGTTGTGACGTTGACCTCTGCTGTTCGTATAGTTGGCAGTCCTATCTCTGCGGGTATGACGGCTTCTGTTCCATAGACGAGGGAGAATGGCGTGTCGCCAGTACTGGTTTTAATTGTTGTGCGATGCGCCCACAAGACATGCGAAAGCTCATCTACCCACCTACCTTTGTGTCTGTCAAGGCGTGCTTTTATTCCTTCCCCTAGACTGCGGTTTGCGCGCTCAACTAGGCCATTGGTTTGTGGGTGTTTGACTGAAGCAAAGTGTTGTGTGATGTTCAATTGTGCGCACCAATCTTTGAATGGGTTATCAAAGAATTGTTTTCCGTTGTCTGATATGATCGCACCCGGTAGTCCGAAGCGACAGACAATGTTGTCCCAGACAAAGCGTTTGACTTGGTTTCCCGTGATGTTCACCACCGCCTTTGCTTCGATCCACTTCGTAAAGTAGTCTATGGCTACGATGAGGAACTTTACTCCTCCAGCTGCGACAGGGAAAGGTCTTGCGATGTCAATACCCCATTTGTAAAATGGCCATGGCGAGGTAATTGGTGTTAGCTCTTGTTGTGGTCGGCGCGGGATTGGCCTATGTACTTGGCAATTGCTGCATTTTCTTATCAGATCGCGTGCATCGCGATGCATTGTTGGCCAATAGTATCCTGACCTTAGAGCGCTTGCCACCACGGATCGCGGCCCCGAGTGCATACTACAAGATCCAGCGTGAATTTCACGGAGTACGTAGTCTGTTGAAGAGGTCCAACACATCTGAGCCATGGCTGTAAGAAAGACCGTCGATAGAGTACGTTGTCGCGTAATTCAAACCGTTGCGCTGTGCGCCGTATTCTTCGAGCGTCTTTGTGATCTTGGGGTAGGGTTCCCTTGCTAATAAATTCAATGATAGGTGCCATCCATGTAGGATCTTGTTCCTCTATCACCGTTGATATCTCCCTTTCCAAGATTGACTTGTTTTTTAGGGTTTCTACCAATACCTGTTTTGAGAGGTGTGCGAAACTTGTGGATGCGATCTTACTGAGCGTATCAGCCTTTCTGTTATCGCCTCTGGGTACCTGTTTGATTGTGAACTTGTCAAAGTTTTTTATCAAGGACTTTGTTTTTTCCAGGTATTGGACCATATGTTCATCCTTGGCTTCATATTCGCCTAGCACGTGGTTAGCGACTAGCCGAGTATCTACGTTTGCTTCCAGGTTGCGTACACCCATTTGGATTGCGATGCGTAGTCCGGCTAGTAGGGCTTCATATTCTGCCTCATTGTTTGTGGCTGTGAACTCAAAGCGTAGCGCATAGGTGAATTCCATACCTTCTGGATTTGTAAGAATAAGGCCTGCGCCTGATCCATCTACACATGAGGATCCATCTGTGAACAGGGTCCAAGGTTCCTGTAGGTCTGTTTTGGTTGCAGATGTTGGGCTGTCGCTATCTGGCTTTTCCACGATGAAATCGGCTAGTACTTGTCCTTTGATTGCAGTGCGCGGTCTGTATGAGATGTTATACTCGCTTAAAAGTACACTCCACTTTTGTAACTGTCCTGATGCGTCGGGTTTAGAGATAACTTGTTTGATTGGCTGATCAGTGATCACCGCTATTGGGTGCGCTTGGAAGTATCTGCGCAGCCTTTTGGCTGCGAATACTAGGGATAGGACCAGTTTTTCCATAGCACTGTAGTTAGTCTCTGTTTTCTTCAGGGCTTTGCTTACAAAGTATATGGGTGTCTGGATGGAGTTTCTATCTGTCAATAGTACTGCGCTAACTGCTCCATGTGTTGCCGATAAGTACATGATTAGCTCTTCCCCTGGTCGTGGTGCGACAAGTTTAGGAAGAGATGCCAGATGTTGTTTAAGTTGTTGGAAAGCTTCCTCCGCTTCTTCGGTCCAGCGAAAGTCTCCCTTTTTAGTACACTTCGTGAGTGTTTTAAAGAGAGGAAGGGATTTGTCTGCTGACTTAGATAAAAAACGGTTTAGCCCTGCTAACTTTCTATTCAATGACTGGACTTCTTTGAGTGTGCGCGGGGAGGGGAGATCAATAACAGCCTTTGTCTTCTCTGGGCAAGGTTTGATTCCATCGGGTTCTATCAAGTATCCGAGGAACATGCCTTCAGTTGCGCCAAAGGTGCACTTCTTGGGATTCAACCTCATGTTTATCCGCCCCAATGTTCGGAATATTTCCTCGATGTCGCGCACCAATTCGTCCTCTGTATGGCTTTTGATGACAAGGTCGTCAACATAGACTTCCAAGTTGCGGCCTACTTGTTTTTCGAAGGCTGTGTCCACCAGTCGTTGGTATGTCGCGCCTGCGTTCTTCAGGCCAAAAGGCATTTTTGTGTAGCAGTATACTCCTTGACTGGTGTGGAAAGCTGTTTTTTCTTCATCTTCCACTGCCATCTGGATCTGATGATACCCTTTATATGCATCTAGGAAGCATTTGAAAGGGTATCCGCACAAGGACTCGACCTTCCAGTCTATCTCTGGCAGTGGATAGCAGTCCTGCGGACATGCTTGTTGAGGTCCGTGAAGTCCACACACATCCTCCAACTGCCATCGCTCTTCTTTACCATAACTGGGTTAGAAAGCCAGTCGTGATAGTATACTTCGCGCATGATGCCTGCATCTACTAGCTTATGTACTTCTTCCAGAATAGCCTTTGCACGATCTGGGGCCTGGCCGCGTTTCTTTTTCCGTATTGGAGGGTATCCTTGTCGGATTTGTAGCTTATGTTCTATGATAGAGCGCGGTACTCCCGTCATATGCTTTGGTTCCCATGCAAAGATGTCTAGGTTCTTCTGCAAGAGTGCGCATACAGCTGCTTTACCTTTGTCAGATAAAGATCCTCCAATCGAAACTTGTTGTTCCGGATAATCTGGATGAATGGCGACTTTTAAATTTGGCGTTTTTTCCGTGCGCTGTTCTGGAATAGTCTCTGCTTCAGTTGTTACTGCGATGCATTCTCTTGGTGGTACTGTTGTGTTATAGAGGGTGACAACTCCTCCTTCCACTGGGAATTTAAGCATTCCGTGCGCTGTGGATGGTACAGCGCGCATGGATGATATTCCCGGTCTCCCAATGATACCATTGTATGGTGAAGGGGACTTTATTACCATAAAGTTTATCCATGTTGCGGTTGAGTGTTGTTCATCTCCTACGACCACCAACAAGCGTAACTGCCCCATGGGCCAGATCTTTTCTCCCGTGAATCCTGTTAATGACGTTGTTGCTGGTATCAATTGACTTTGAATCTCGGGTCGCAGTCTTTTGAAACAGTGATCGTACAGGATATCTGCGGATGCTCCTCCATCGATGTACATGCGGTGGATATCATGTCCTCCTGTATGTATTTGAATAGTTAGAGGCTCTACGACTGCGTTGTCCGCAACTATAGTAGGGAAGGATATCTCTTTTTCTGGAGAGAATTTTTGGCTGACTTTTTGCTTTATCTTGCGTTGCCATGATTGTATCATGTATATAGTATCAGCTTTTTCCTTTGGGGGTTCTTTCTTACCCCCGTTTCTCTGTTTATCTTTTCCCTCTTTGATGTTCTTTACGAGGTGGTCCATCCTGCCTTCTCTTACTAGCTTTTCAATTAGCTGTTTTAGTTGGACGCACTCATTAGTTGTATGGCCTTTTTGGCCGTGATACTCGCAGTATCCACTACCTAAGCGCTTTTCCTCTGCAGTGCGCATTGGTGGTGGTTTTGGGAAGTTCGCACCTTCTGTTACAAATATTTCTCTCGGAGTTTTTGTGAGAGGGGTATATTTGTCATTGTCTCTTCTACTGCGATAATTCCTGCTGCGGTTGTTATTTTGGTCATTGGATTGTCTCCGCGGCTGCTTTTGCTGCCTATAGTTTGAATAACCTTTTTTGCTATCCGCAGCAGCTGCTTCTCCTTGTATAAAGGATCTTGTGCGCTTTGTTAGCTCATCAAAAGTTTGTGGAACTTTGTCGTTCAATTTTCGGATGAGTTCTGGGTTGTTAATCCCATTCATGAACCCTGAATTTTTTAGGATTTCAGGACATGTTTTGACTTGTATGCACTCATCTTTGAAACGTTCCATAAAAGCGATGGTTGATTCGCCTTGACGCTGTTTCACTCTTGCTAGTTCCACAGGGTTTTTAGCGCACTTCTTTCGCTGGGTGAAGTTGAGGCGGAATGCTTTCTGTAATTCCTCAAATCCACCGATGCTCCTACGTGGAAGTTTGCTAAACCATGTGCGAGCGTTTCCTACTAACGTTGAGTTAAACATGTGGCACCACACAGGCTGTGGCCAGTTTTTGATAGTTGCGGCTGATTCGAAAATTTTTAGGTGATCGTCTGGATCACCTGTTCCATCATATGTTTTCACGTTAGCGGGCATGCGCCTGCGTTTGCGGTCTGAGTAATCGCTGATGCGCCGTGTAAACGCATCAATTTTCTGGCGTCGCCATGGGAGAGACATATCTTCATTCTCTTCCTCGCGACGTCTTCCTCTCGACTTCCAGTGCCCTGTTTCTTTATCCTCGTTATCCGAGGAGTCGCTGGAAGAAGAGTAATCTCTTTTTCGGCGCTTGCGCCGGCTTCTTTCAGAAGAAGAGCTTGAGGGATCTCTACTTGGGGATCTTCTTCTCCCCAGTCTATCTTGAATCCTCCTACTCCCAGGTTTGGAAGATCCTTGGCTTGGCGAATGTTGAGGCCCTAATCGATCTTGTATTCCCCGACTGCCAAGTCTGGAGTGAACATTAGTGCGCCTCTCGCTATCTTCTGAGTATTGTGAATCAGATATTGTACCCAACCTATCATGGATAGTGGTACGTTCTGCGCGTATTCCTCGTGGGTGACGCACTGGTGATAGTTCGCGTTCAAGAGCAAAATTGAGTCGGGCTTGTAGGCTCGCGCTTGCTCTTCTTGTTGCTTCTTCTTGCATGAGGGCGGTTAGGGTTTCATAATTTTGGGATACAAAGTTTCCCAAAGTTAGATCGGGTACGTCCTCAGTTGTTGCAAGAATTTCTGCCTCAGTATTAGGCACCCTGTTTCGGTCAGGTGCGCCTGGCGGTGCAGTGTTGTTCACTGCGGGTGTAGTTTGATGAGGAGTGGTGAAGAGGGTGCGTTGGAGTTCCTCAACGCTTGGGACCACTGAAGTAATTATGGGTAGTTCTACCGCTGGGAGAGGTTGGGTTGTCCCTGCCTCTTGGTGATCAGGTGCGCTGGTTGTCCCAGCAACCTGTCTAGAGGTTGAATCTTGTCGATTCTTCCTCTGATGGTCACGTTTTTCTGACTGCGGAGTCCGCTGACTTGAATTCTTATGTTTTGTCATTCTAGTGCTTGGTTCTTAGTAGGGTCCCACGGATGGCGCCACTTGTTGATACAAAAGTTGGGCGTACCGGGTTATTGGGCTCTTGTTCTCGTACCAATTTGCTTCTTAGCACTTTGTTACCTGCGTACTAAGAAAATAAAACAACACCGTTAGACTTATCGAGGGATTGTTTCCCCCGATTAGACTCCGGCGTGAGAGTAAGTAATCGATTTAGGGTTCTCGTAAAAGAGTTAGGGTTTGTATGTCGTACCTTTGAATGAGAATCGTGTGATTCTATATATAGGGGCTGAAACCGCGTAGGTTTCTTGCTCTTTACTCTTCGCACTCGTGGTGCTTATCGGGGTAAGGATATCTATTCCATGAATAGAAGATCCTTATCGCATGCCCGATTAGTTTGGTTGGGCTTTGGGCTTCGTGAGCCCAAGCCGTTATTATTATGGCCCGTCCTTCGCTATAATAGCTCACTCGTGGTGGGCTTGGGCCGAGTAATGTTTATCATTTGGGCTCATGGCCCAAATATTGACTATACGTCATCATTAATCGTTTCCCGCCTAGTACTACACCCACTTGCCAAATATCACATAACCCGATAAACCCTTAAAGCTTATTTTGATCTAAACTTAGTTTCATTTTCTTCCCTAAAGTTCTTAAACACGATCCAAAATCAACAAGATCTTGAAAATGGTGGCTCGTCCGTTTGGGCAAAATCGCGCATGAAGGTCCATGATCCCTGATTTAGCTTATGTTTATGATAAGTTTAGTTCCTGTTAATTGTTATGATTTTTTAGTTCAATATCATGTTAACAACATGCATAATATGAGTAAAAGTTATTTTACGTTTTGCTTATAGATATTAGTCTATTTTTTGTTCTTAGGGTGTTTGTTGATGTTTATTCTTTTTTACACAGAACCATACCACAACTTGTGTACGCTTAAAATCATTCACAATAGAGATTTCATGTAACATCCCGCCTACTTAGACCACAATAGAGATTTCATGTAACATCCCGCCTACTTAGACCACAATATTGTCCGCTTTGCTCGCATGCTCACAGCTTTACTTTTGTGGCCCTCGTGTGAGACTTCTCGGCAGGTCACCCATACCAGTGCAACTCTCACATGAGCACGCTTAACTGCCAGTTCCTAAGAACCCCACTCCCAGTAGACCATAAAACGTGTTGTGTCTGATAAGGCGAATGTTATTCTTATATGCCCAGCATCTCTTTAGGCCTCTGTCGATGTGAGATTTGCCTAAGGTGTTACATTTTACCTCACCATCAGGAAAGATATATCGTTTTCCAGTTATAGATTGGTATGATTTGGTTGATTATTATCATTTTTCGCTTGATGAGTATGATGCATTGTTCAATGCCCTAGGTTTCAAGGACGGTAGGCTTTTATTCTCTCATTTTAGGATACCTAGCGAATCACTGGATAATGGATTGTTACCTTTAATGTATGAGGAAGATGTAGTTAAGCTGTTGAACTATGTTCCTAGATATATAGAAATAGAGGTTTACATTGAGGCTAAAGGTAAAGGATTGGTTATTGAGGAAATATTGGAGGAGAATGTTGTTGAAAAACTTGCTGGAAAAGGGGAAGGGAAAATATGGTTGTTAGGATGGAATGATTCTAATGAAGTTGTTGATGCTTTTCATAATGAAAGTTAAACTTCAACAAGCAAACCTGATGAAATCAGTTTTACCAGATTGTTGAATGATATACTCATGGATAAGTGTAGCCAAGCTAACAATATGCAAGATGGCATATAGAATGCAAGTGTTAGTGGTGTTGTAGAAGCTGACAAATAAACATTCATTGATTTAGATAATGACTTGGTCCAACAAGACAATGTTGTTGATGAAGATGTTGATGAAGAATAAGACTATACATATATACGGTAGATGTTCAGCAAGGAAATGAAGATGTGGTGTTTGCCAACATTGATCAAGAAATAACGATGTTGTTTTTGGGTTTAATGATCAAGATTTGGACGAAGAGGTTGTTGACAAGGAAGAGCATGTTGAAGAGGACACTCAGGAACCAAAAATTGTGGATCAAAGTGATGCAAGTGTTTTTGAGCAAGATGAGATACCCCCAAAATTGAGCCACTGGTAGACATGAAATGGTTTGGACTTGATGTCCACATTGGCCAAGTTACAAGCCTGGCTATTAATATGGTGGAGGATTGGGATACACATGCTTTTGACTCTGATGAATTTAATAGTGGTGAAAATAATCTTGCTCCAAACATTGTGAACACTAGAAAGAAAAGGTTGAAACAAATTAGAAAGGAGTACAACAGTAAATAAGTACAAGGATGTGTTTGCCATTATCGACAAAAGGTGGGAGTGTCAACTTCATCAACCGTTACATGCTGATGGATATTATTTAAATCCACAATTTTACAACTCAAATCCTAAGATTGAGGACGATCCAGAGGTGTCGTCGGGGATGTTGCAATGCATTATGAGGCTTACACTAAATGAGGATGATCAAAGCAAACTTATGACAGAAAAGCAAATGTATAGGAATGCGGAAGGTATTTTGGGGTATAAACTAGCCAAATGTGACATAAATACCAAACCACCAGGTAAATTTAACTATTAAAGATAACACATACTTATTTTGACATCTCAATTTCCTGAAACATGTAAATTTTTGTAGCTGAATGGTTGAGTTCTTATGGAAATGAAGTTCCTCATTTAAAGAAGTTTGCTATCAAAGTTCTAAGTCTCATGTGTAGTGCAACAGGGTGTAAACGTAACTGGAGCATATTTAGTCTTGTAAGTATTTACATTATCGAATATTACTACATAAGTTGAGTTGGGTTTGAATTTGAAACTTGAACACACTTAGTCTTGTAAAGTTATAAGTATATATTTTGTCACTCACTTACTTTTGATTCTTTAATTTGGTGTATCTAAAATAGAATCGACAATCAAAGAAAAGTTTTGATCGTCGTGATGTTATTGATCCTTTATCGTTAAATGAGATTGATGAAAGTAATGAATGGTGGATTGGTAGAATGTATGAGGATGAAACACCAAGGAATGATCAAAGCCACGTAGACGACTCAAACTAAAATCTTAGATCCAATGATGTGTATGCTAGTTCAAGCTCAAGGGGAAGAGGAATGGGGGGGGGGGGGGGGGGTCTAGTTCTAGATCAAATCTTGTGGATGAAGATGATGAGGTTGTCATTTTAGAGAATAGTGACACCGAAGATGAAGATATCGAGGAGGTTGAATCTGATCACAATGAGGAGGGATACACATTTGAAGATGATGACGACGGGGAATTTGACGAATTAGATTGAAATCTCTTACTTTGTTTCAACAAGTAGTTTTCTGTTGAAATACTACGATAACAATGTGGCATTATGCCTTGAATATTGCTAGGTTGCTTCACTTGCTTGCTTGATATTTTGCGTTTACATGAGACCTTTGTTAGATAGATGAACTATTAAGTATCTAAAATGTTATTTTCTTTATACAATCTGCATTAAATTGTCACATATGTTATAAAAAAAACTTATTGTATTTAGTGTGCCTCATATTCATGAATCCCGCGCTTTGGTTGCGCCTCGATTCAAGGCTATTTGACCCCTTTGCGCCTTAGTGCGACTTGAGGCTTTCAAAACATTGGCTAAATTTGACATCTTACTAAACAATTTATGTGAAGCTTTAAAAGCAAGCTGGTGGACGGCAGAGATCAACCAATCATTGGTTTTTTGGAATACATCAGGGAGTATCTTACAAAGAGAGTTGTTAGTGTGCAGCAGGTGATAGACAGATGGTCCCTTAACCCTAGCTGCAAATGGAATTTTTAGTAACATTAAGCGAGAATCAAATGATTATAATGTTATATGGAATGGGGGGAGGGACACATACCATTGTAAGGGACCTTGGAATGACCAATATGTTGTGAATATAAGTCTTAGAAAATGTACATGTAGGAGATGGGAGCTAACTGGTATTCTATTTAAACATGTTTTTGCCGCAATCTACAACATGACATCTCATGGCAAAGAGGATGGGATACCAAAGGACTGGGTGGCACAATATTATTGGTTAAACACATGGTAGGAGATGTATCAACATAAGGTTGAAGGAATTAATGGTCCTACCTTTTGGCCAAAATACAGGATCCCTAGCGTGTTACTGCCTCCTCACCACGATGTTCCCATAGGTAGACCAAGGAAGAAGAGAAGAATGCAAAATGATGAGATTGCTGAACAAGCTGTGAAGAAGTTGCTGAAAAATGGCAAAATGTCAAAGAAGGGCACTAGAATCTCTTGTGGTAAGTGTGGTTGAAAGGGCCATAATAGGCAAGCTTGTACAGGACCAAGAGACAACCAAGTCAATGGAAAAAGGAAGAAGGGTAATGGATCAAGAAAGGAAGGAGTACTAGATGAGGTAGTAGGAAGCACTAGTCAGCCAGTGGGATCACAAGTGATGGAGGTATCAGCAGTGACAAGTCAACCAGTGAGATCACAAGAAACTGAGGTATCAGGAAGCACAAGTCAGCTAGTAGGATCACAAGCAACAGTGAATGGTGGATGTCAATGAAGAATAGGATCAAGAGAGCAAGCAAGATAGGAAAGTAGGCCAAGTGAGTTAACACCAGTTTGATGGTGCTATAAAATAAAACAATGTTGACTTTTATTTTATGGTTTTCTATTTGTGTGTTTTAAGACTGTTAATACAAATATCGCCTAAAAACGTTATTTATATTTTACGATCTTCGCTAAGTTTTATTAATGACAAATGTAAACTTTAGTTTCTAAGTAAAACATAATCTTAGTTTTAAAGACTTGCATAAACTAGACTTTTGCTACATTTTACATTTCATAAAACACAACACTTTTTATTTTCTAAAAATAGAATTTTCACATCACATTTATGGCAAGTTTTGTCATTATACATTTATGGAAAGAAATGTGTTTGACTTACTAAGTTGTTGCTTGCAAGTTTAGTGTTTGACTTGGTATTATGAGATGTGACATTGTTTGGTTTGCTAGGAGTAATGAGATGTGACATTGTTTGGTTTGTAAGATTTATTGCAAAACCAACTGCAAGCCCGGCGGTACCCTGGGGGTACACGGGCGGAACCCTTCTGAGGGGTCCGCCTGATCCGCCAGACCTGCAGAAGGTTTGGCTATAAATACCAAGCCACAAGTTGATTTTTGGCTTATCACTCTACATCATATTTTACACACACACATTCATTCTTTCATCTAACTCTTTAACATTTCATATGTGAAGTTTCTTTTTGTAGCAAAGAGATTCACGAGCTCATTAAAAGTAACAAGTATTCAACACAACGTTGCAAGACTTGTTAGCTTAGCATTGTGTAGACTTGTGTAGTTTACACTTCATTTGATTGTGTATTTTCTGTAGTGATCGGTTAGTATTTTAGTCCTCAAAATACAAAGTGTATTGGGAGTAGTTGTACCCTTGTAAAAGAACTAACGGGAGTGGTTGTACCCTTGGTAAAGAACTCGACATCTAGCTTAGTGTCGGTAAAAGTATAAGCGACGTGTAAGGTTTTCTCCACCGGTGAAAGGAGCTTGTTGACTAGTGAAAGAAACTCTTGAGTTGGATACTCGGGGCGTGGACGTAGGGCAAGGAAAAAGAGTCCTTGTAGCCGAACCACGATGAATACTCGTGTTGTGGTTTGATCGTTTCTTTCATTTACTTGCATGTTATATATTGTGTTTGTGTATATATCTTTGATCAAACGGAAAGTTTCAAAGCTAACTTAACAAGTTAAAAAGATTTTAAACGGTAAACTATTCAACCCCCCTTCTAGTTTTCCACAATTGGCATCAAGAGCTACGTTACTCAAGCTTTTAAAATATATTGAGTTTTAAAACTTGAAACGATCCATGGATTTTGAAAATTACAAAGAAGGGCAATCTATGCAAAGACCACCACTCTTTGAAGCAAATGGTTTTATATATTGGAAAAACCATTTTGAAACTTACGTGAAATCTAAAGATATAGATTTATAGTATATAATCATTGATGGTGATAATGTAGTTACTAACATTAAAGATGATGATCAAAAGAAATTAATTGGTAAAAATAATGAAGCTAAAATGATGCTTTACAACGCTTTGCCTAAGAAAGAATATGAAAGAGTCTTTTTGTGTAAAACCGCCAAAGATATTTGGCAATCTTTAATTGTCACTCATCAAGGAAACTCACAAGTTAAAGATAACAAAATTGATCTTCTTGTTCAACAATATGAACAATTTGTCATTTTCGAAGATGAGATTATTGATAATACTTTTGCTAGGTTTAATACTATTATTACTTCACTTAAAGCACTTGATGAATCTTTTTGTAGTAAGAACTTTGTCAGGAAATTTCTAAGAGCACTCCATCCGAAGTGGAGAGCAAAAGTGACGGCAATTGAAGATTCCAAAGATCTTTCAAGCATGTCACTTGATGAGCTAATTGGAAACCTCAAAGTTCATGAAATGGTAATGGAAAAAGATTCGGAACTAGTTAGAGGCAAGAAAGAAAAAGTTAAGTCCATTGCCTTGAAAGCTAGAGTCCAATCAAGTGATGATGAAGAATCTACTTTGGATAGTGATGATGAGGAATATGCTATGGCCGTTAGAGACTTCAAGAAGTTCTTTCGTAGAAGAGGAAAGTTTGTAAGGCAACCTAAAGATGGCAAGAAAACTTTCCGAAAAGATCGCGATGATAAGAAAGGAAAGGTTGAAAGAAAATGCTATAGGTGTGGAGACACAAGTCATCTTGTAGGATAATGTCCAAAACCACCCAAGAGCAAACCTCAACAAGCTTTTGTGGGTGGTGCTTGGAGTGACTATGAAGGAGATGACGATGAGCCAAAGAATGATGATATTGCTCTCATGGCTCACAACTCAAATGAGGTATTCTCCGACTCATCTTACTCCTCTATTGATGATGACACTTTACAAAAAGAATATAACAAACTTTGTGAATTGAGCTTAAAAATCATAAACAAAAATAAATTTTTGAAAACTAAAAAGGAGTTTTTAGAAAATGAAGTTTATGAGTTAAAAGAAAAGGCTAAGAGATTAGAAGAGAGTAAAGGTATTGACACATCTTGCAAATCATGTGAAGAGCTTAAACTAGAAGTTGAGAAATTCAAAATTACTCAAAATGATCTAATAAAACAAACCACAAAGTTTAAGAAGTTCGATAAGAGCATTTCTTGTGCGGATGAAATTATGAAACTTCAAAAGTCACCCTTTGATAAAACAGGACTAGGATTTACGAAAATAGAAACTTCAAAGGGTCAAACGAAACAAGAAAAGATTGCACAAGAAACAAACAAAATTGCTACAGCAGCCTGCGGATCAGAGGGAACCCAATCCAGGGTTCCGCTCGTTGGACCCGAATTCCGCCAGGTCTGCTGCAGCAGTAACTCCATCCACATCGGATCGTTCAAAATTTGTTAAAGTTACTGTGGAAAACTAGAAGGGGGGGTTGAATGGTTTTCCCCTCTTTTTCGTTTTATGAAAAATCTTCAATTAGAGTTTATTAATAAAACAATATATAATCAATATGATTAATTATATATGTGTACTTTTGAGTTTGTTTTCAAAACTTAGTTTTATGAATAAAGCATTGGTTGATCTTTAAGTTAATATGTTTTCCTTTTGAAATCTTAAAACGTTTTGTATCAAATCATCTATTAAGTTAAACTCAATATGAGGAGTGTGAATAATAATGTAGTCGATCATATTATATAATTATGCAAATCTTCACAATATTAACTTGCAACTATAACACAATCAATCATCATGACAATATAAGCAACACCTAACACATATATGCAAGCATAGATATAAAGCTATAAATGCAAGAGTAAATGTAAAGAGATAAGATAAAGAAGATGCAAACCGGACACGATGATTTATAGTGGTTCGGCTACAAGGACACCTTCCTTGCCCTACTCCACTCCCCGAGTACCACACTCGAGAGTTTTCTTCACTACACAACAAGCTCCCTTTTGGCGGAGAAAACCTTACACAACTTTTGCTTACACCATTTAACGACACTAAGCTAAATGTCGAGTTCTAATAGTAGCTAGAACCAATCTCACACCAAATATCACACCACGTGATCTTCACACCTTAATCACACCTTCATACCTTCCTCAAGACTTCACACCGTCTTCACAACACTACTACTACACAACTTATCACACCTTCACAACACACCTATTTCTTCATGGCTTCACAACTTCTTCATGGCTTCACAATTTCACGACTTCTTCACTACTTCACAACTTCTTCTATACTCCACTACATACTCACACATCTATTACTTCACACCTACATAACTTCTCCACACTACTACTTCTTCACACTACTTCTTACTCACTCATAAACTCATTACTAAGTAAGATCATCTTGATCTACTTATTACATATACAAATCTCACAACTTTACATAAGCACTAACTACATCTTTGGCTTTATGATGGGGAGGATTCTTCTCTTGCACTTTGAGATATGAGAGATTGGATCACTTGAAACAAAGATTAATAATCTTATGATCAAAGGGTTTTAGAAGGATGTTTAGAGAGAATTGGATCTGAAAATATTTGTGCAAAGAGGTGAGAAAAATTCCAGGTTTGAGGTGGTATTTATAGGGAAAAATTTCTGACAAAATCTGACAGGGAGCGTGGCCGGTCCCCTTAATTGTGTGCCGGTCCCCTTAATTATTAAGGGGACCGCCTAGTATAATTAAGGGGACCACCTAAGAAAAAAAAAATTTCTTCAGATTTTTTTGTCTTTTTGTGGGGGAGGTTTTTCCTGAAGAATGTGGCCGTTTTTTGGGTAGAAATTTGAATTCAAAATGTTTATTTTGAATAAAACATTTCTTATAAATACAAAAATGTTTTGTATAAGTTTTGAAATGTTTGTCCCATTTTAATAAAATGTAAGGTTTGTAAAAATAAAAATTCCTTTGATCATAAAATGCATTAGACACTTTGTTTATTCATACCTTAAGTGATATGGATGCTAAAGCAAATATTTACGACTAAATACTTGTTTACGTCATAATTTGTAGTTCAATGAGTTTACGTTTTGTGATTATCAAAACATAGAGATATCGATATATGTTAATAATGTTTTTAGACATTATTTATATCAACAATCTCCCCCTTTTTGATGATTACAAAACCTAAACTCATTAAGTCTAAAAATTAATTTTTAGACAAGTACTTAGTGAGTTTATATTCACTTCTCCCCCTTTTTGTAGAATCAAAAAGGTTATGCCGCCTAGCTTCATAAATGAAGTTAGACGGGATGAAAGCTCCCCCTTGATGTGCACCAAGGGATCGAGAAATGGAATGCTCGCAAGAAAAATATTAGAAGCACAAGCATATATAGAAGAATAACAAGCATAGCAAACAAATATTAAGGATACATAACAAGCATAGCAAATAACAAGCATAACAAATAACAAGCATAGCAAACAAATATTAAGGATACATAACAATTAATTCAAAGTGATTATGTTAAAAGATCCTAATTTGCCAAAGAGAGCCATTGGACTTGCTTGTAACAAAAGGTTGGTTGATTCGTATTTGAAAGTGAAAATCATAAGCATGTAGTATGCTTAGATGGTTGATGATTGAGTGTTTGGAATGAAGATGGTTGAGTAGGGTAAGGTTGTTAGATTAATGGAGGTATATGTTTGGGTCTTGAATGTTGGAGAGTTTGGTGGTGGAGAGTTTGTAGCGGAAGAGGTTGATTAAGGTTTTGGATGTTGTTCAAGTGAGGGTATTGAATATGATCTAGTGAGAAGATATTCAATCCAAGTGAAGTGTTCATTGAATGCAATGGTTTTTAGGAGAAAGATGCAACAAGGTCAATTGTTGACATGCTTCTCAAGTTGATTTAAGTTGTGTGGTGATGAGGGTGATCTAGATGAAGGTGGATCCAAATTACGTTGAGCAAGATGTAAGGCTAAAAGAGCACTAAGCTCATGGGCTTCTTTTAGCGCCTCAACGAACTTCAAGTGTTCGGAGGAAGGTGATGGTGGTGGAGCATGATAATAGTCTTGGGTGAGGGTTTGAACATGCAACATAGGAATGGCATGTGAAGTTGTAGGATGTGGTGGTGATACTCTTGGTGGTGTAGACATGTTTGAGCTTGGGTAATCATGAAAACATGATATGGGTGGAAGATATGCTTCATGAGTGGATGGTGTTTTTGTTGAATGAGCATCACGTAAAGTGTTGGTAATGAGGTTGGGATTATTGTTTTGGGATTGTGCATGCTCATCATAAGAACGAGCATTAGTGGAAGCACGAATGGATGATATGTTGTTAAATGGATCATTTGTGTGAGAGTGAGGTTTAGATGTTGGTTGATTATGAACAACATCACTTGAGTTGTGAAAAGATTATGAGGTTTGAGTGTAATGTAGAAGGATATGGGTGAGTAAAGGTTTTTTATATGTAATGTTGAAGACATAGGAGGAATTTGGTGTTGGATGTTTGACAACATCATTTGGTTTGACGGGCTTTGAGTGGAAGTTAGGCTTACTTCTCCAAACGGTTTGGTGGTTTTGGTTTAATGGGAGAGGTCATGAAGAGATGAGAATAGATTGAGAGGAATGAGAGTGTTTATAATGTAGGATTGGTGGGATTAAGGATGTATAGATTTTGATAGAAGGTTTAGGATAAAATAGGTTTATGAATTTTGGGAAGTGTAGGATGAAATGGGCTAAAAAGTAGAAAAAGGAAACAACACCTTCGACCATCAGATGGCCGGTCCCCTTAATTGGAGGCCGGTCCCCTTAATAATTAAGGGGGCCGCCTTATGATTTAAGGGGGCCGCCCATCTGGTGATTCCCAGATTTCCAGAAAAGGGTTTTTGGTAGTGAATTGCAGAAAGGTTGTGTTTTTGGTTTCAAACAAGTCCAACTCTTTGAGGCAATTAAGCATATATTAATTTTGTAGGTAATTATGTAGCCAAAGCATGTTAATCAAAGGGATTAACTGAACAAGAAATTTCATCTAGCATGCAAACATACTCATCAAGCAAGTAAAATATAAGTGCTAGGAAACACTAAGCAACATCAAGTATTTCATAACTACATAACTAGGAGGATTAATCCTAATGTGTATCATTGTGCAATAAGTGGGTAGTTATGATAGCATGGATTTCTAGACTTGTTACAAACAAAGTCTTAATGAACAAACCATGGTCCTCTTGATTTGATTTAGTTCACTTATAAGTGTCATTTATGTAAATATAGATGACAAATATGAGATCACCATGCATGATTTTAAAAGAGATGTTTTTAGCATTATTCAACAATGTTTGAAAGTAAGTTTTCACTTAGATGTGAGAGTTATTTGAATAAAATAGATTGGGTTTTTACTTCAATATGTGTGAATAAATGGTAAAGAATATTTTCCCAATCTTTAGTTTTGATCAAAACAAAATTGTGGATATTGATAGTGAAAACATGTTATTTAAAAGTGGGATAGTTATTTGAAAAACTATTTTCCAAAATGTGAGGTTTTTGCATATTTTTAGAGATATTAGATTTTTGACAACAAATATCATGAATCAAAAATTTAAAAAAAAAAATGTTTATTAAAGATCTCATGCTCAAGAGGGTTGGTTAAGCCTATTATTATCTCATGCTATCGTTTCTACATATCCTATGATCCAAAAGGAAATGAAGACGATAATTTATATGTTAGATGCGAGAGTGTTGAATGGGGTATAACCTAACATCTATAGTTCCTTTGTTTTCGCACGCTTATCTAACTTAATGCCATAAATCTAGGAATGAAAGAATCTAATGAGAAGCAAAGTTCATAAAAGTAAACAAGCGTTAGGTATATATAGGAAGAGCAATTTAATCAAGTTGGAGAATGAGTATGAGACTATTACTAGTGGTGCTCAATTCAGGCTAAATACGACCATTTTTACGGGTTACACACACCCAACTTCTCACATAGAAGCAATTCAACCGTTAGGTTAAATTAAATTTCTAGTCAATAGATTCTCCAGTAGTCATTCTCTTTTTAGAAGAAATCGAGTTCCTAAATTTACCTATCGAAGATTACCAAATATGAAGTTTGCTTGATTCATTAAAACTTGGCTTAATGTGACTCAAACATCATGTTTTTATGAAGGTAAATCTAGATGATATATTTTATTCACGATCCTAATAGAGACGTGTTGAATGTTTAGATAAGAGTAAACAAAATTTTTTTAAATCCTTTCTTCATGATTTACTGGTTGTTTGGTTTAGATGACATATTACTTGATTTAATAACTGTGCTAGATTTAAGAGTGCACCTTAGCATCTCTTGTGAAATGAATCTCATTAAGATTATTTATCTTAAATGAGTTTGTGATTCTCAACTGATATCAAAACTAGACATTAATATATTTTTAAACAAGTATTATTTTCTATGATTTTTGCCAATGTTGTATATCATACTTTAACAAGCATTTGAAAAAAAAATAAATTTTACTTGTTTATGGATTGTGACAAGTTATTTTTCAATTCTAATAACTTGTATTATTTAAAAAAAATGTAGTGCATTATCTTGTAACACAACCATTCATGCTACAAAGAAAATGAAATACTTAGAATATATAGTGTGTATTATTCTTAAATATGAATTTTATCTTGAAGTGATAATTTTAAGTAGTGTGAGCAAAGTTTACATATGTTGTTAGTTTGCTCATGTTTGGTTTTTCAGATATGACACATTTATCCATTGCATTGCAATGTAAATTGCTTGAATATTTCGGACGAAACATCCAAGTCGTCAATCCTACTTTATTGTATATTTTATGAATGTGTTTAAAATGTTATTCTAATGTTTGGAACACAATTATTGGACAAGTAGATTCAATATGACATTATCAACACAAGTGTGAGTTATGATCCAATGCATACTCTTTTCATCTACAAAGGATGTAACTATTTTCATATCAATCTAGTGTGATTGAGTATGTAGATTCAAGACTATATCTTTTGTTTTAATTTGATATAATCTTGAAGCTAAACAAATAACAATCCAATTTCTTGTCCACACTAAAAAATGTGTCAATTAGATTTGATAAATATATCAACCATAATTTGAATAACGAATTGATATAATATCAAGATCTTTCTTGACCCTCACGGACACTCATTTGAAATAAATAAACATTTTGATAGTGTGTTCCATTAATATTAAGATTATTTATTAGTGAACGATTGAAAGTTGACTTATTATTTCATGATTGTTATATGTTTTGTTTTTTGTGAAAGACTCTTCATTTTTATTTATTATGAACACACTTAGATTTTGAAAATACTTTTTCTTTTATATAACTATTAATATTTTATAATGATTCAACTTCTCTTATTAAACATCTTAAGGTAAAACAAGCTAATTTGTAGAAAATATTTAAGTGTGTTGTGAAGAATAGATTAAATTGTTTGAAATGTTTAGGTGACTAGATTGAAATCATTTACAAGATGTTTGAGTAACATTAAGCCATCTATACCTATATGCAATGCAAGCATATTATAACAATCCTAACGCAAGAAATCTAGCATAAGATCTAGTTAAGTATAAATCGGAAAACTAGCTATAAACTAATAGGGCACATATGCATAGATATACACATAGCTAAACTTCTAATAGCAACAATCATTTAATATATTCAATTAAGAAAATAAAATCACAAAGAAGTTCACATAACACATAAAACACTTGTCGTCGTTTTGTGTATTATATACACCAATGTTTACTTAGCTCGAATTTATTTGAAAATAAAATAGTTTCCTCCCCATTCAATAATTTAATTAAGATCAATATTTTGAAAACATAAATACTTAATTTTTCAAAAATATATCAACTAGGAATGCCCGACTCGAAGGAAAAGGTAAAACAAAAGTTTTACGTTAAAACGAAACACAAATTTTTGACCACCGTATAGTATTTTGACTTTCTTAGTTATTTAAGTTTGTAATGGTTACTTGTAAGTATTTTTAAATGAAAGTAAACTCAATTACCTTTAAAACACCGGGTGGCACGACTTCTACGGAGTTACGGTTAATTTTATATGATTTTTCAAAGTTTTCGAAAAACTGTCGAACAGACAGGTGGACCCCTTAAATAATTAAGGGGACCGCCCAGTATTTAAGGGGGCCGCCCAGACAATTAAGGGGGCCGCCCATCTGGTACTCAAAATTTCATTTTTTTTTTTTTTGTAAAAAATTGTTTTCTGACCTTTCGGAAAGGTGTGTAACTTTCTGATTTTGATACCGAACATATAACACTTGTTTTAAACATAATCTTATATCGAGCTAGTATAATTAGTGTATATAGTATCAAAACTAATACAAGTTAATCAACAAAAACACTTTTCATATTTAATCCTCCTTAATGAGTAATTTGATACATGGATCGTACTCAATTTTTAAAACCATTTGTTTTGAAAATTTGAGCGACGTGGCTCTGATACCAATTGTGGAAAACTAGAAGGGGGGGGGGTTGAATGGTTTTCTCCTCTTTTTCGTTTTATGAAAAATCTTCAATTAGAGTTTATTAATAAAACAATATATAATCAATATGATTAATTATATATGTGTGCTTTTGAGTTTGTTTTCAAAACTTAGTTTTATGAATAAAGCATTGGTTGATCTTTAAGTTAATATGTTTTCCTTTTGAAATCTTAAAACGTTTTGTATCAAATCATCTATTAAGTTAAACTCAATATGAGGAGTGTGAATAATAATGTAGTCGATCATATTATATAATTATGCAAATCTTCACAATATTAACTTGCAACTATAACACAATCAATCATCATGACAATATAAGCAACACCTAACACATATATGCAAGCATAGATATAAAGCGATAAATGCAAGAGTAAATGTAAAGAGATAAGATAAAGAAGATGCAAACCGGACACGATGATTTATAGTGGTTCGGCTACAAGGACACCTTCCTTGCCCTACTCTACTCCCCGAGTACCACACTCGAGAGTTTTCTTCACTACACAACAAGCTCCCTTTTGGCGGAGAAAACCTTACACAACTTTTGCTTACACCATTTAACAACACTAAGCTAAATGTCGAGTTCTAATAGTAGCTAGAACCAATCTCACACCAAATATCACACCACGTGATCTTCACACCTTAATCACACCTTCACACCTTCTTCAAACTTCACACCGTCTTCACAACACTACTACTACACAACTTATCACACCTTCACAACACACCTATTTCTTCACGGCTTCACGACTTCTTCATGGCTTCACAACTTCACGACTTCTTCACTACTTCACAACTTCTTCTATACTCCACTACATACTCACACATCTATTACTTCACACCTACATAACTTCTCCACACTACTACTTCTTCACACTACTTCTTACTCACTCATAAGCTCACTACTAAGTAAGATCATCTTGATCTACTTATTACATATACAAATCTCACAACTTTACATAAGCACTAACTACATCTTTAGCTTTATGATGGGGAGGATTCTTCTCTTGCTCTTTGAGATATGAGAGATTGGATCACTTGAAACAAAGATTAATAATCTTATGATCAAAGGGTTTTAGAAGGATGTTTAGAGATAATTGGATCTGAAAATATTTGTGCAAAGAGGTGAGAAAAATTCCAGGTTTGAGGTGGTATTTATAGGGAAAAATTTCTGACAAAATCTGACAGGGAGCGTGGCCGGTCCCCTTAATTGTGTGCAGGTCCCCTTAATTATTAAGGGGACCGCCTAGTATAATTAAGGGGACCGCCTAAGAAAAAAAATTTTTCTTCAGATTTTTTTGTCTTTTTGTGGGGGAGGTTTTTCCTGAAGAATGTGGCCGTTTTTTGGGTAGAAATTTGAATTCAAAATGTTTATTTTGAATAAAACATTTCTTATAAATACAAAAATGTTTTGTATAAGTTTAGAAATGTTTGTCCCATTTTAATAAAATGTAAGGTTTGTAAAAATAAAAATTCCTTTGATCATAAAATGCATTAGACACTTTGTTTATTCATACCTTAAGTGATATGGATGCTAAAGCAAATATTTACGACTAAATACTTGTTTACGTCATAATTTGTAGTTCAATGAGTTTACGTTTTGTGATTATCAAAACATAGAGATATCGATATATGTTAATAATGTTTTTAGACATTATTTATATCAACAGTTACATACAAAAAATGGAACAAAACCTGTGTTTAAAACTGAAGTAGGACTTAGTAAAAATGAATTTAGAGCTAAGACTACTCAACCAAAACCTAAGACTCCAATTCCCAAACGCCCCTTTCCAAAGAGCAACTTCAACGCTCGACCAAACTACCAACATGTTTGGAACCAAAACACTCCTAGACATTACCAAACTTCAAATTACATGCCATGGAACCCTTATACTCTATTTTCATACTTGGAACAAGTTAATGATATGCTTAACCAAAATGGACCCATGAGAAATTGGGGACCAAATGTTTGAGTGTCTTTCATAAAATAGGTGTGCCTCAAAGTTTGTTTGGAACCGGATGAATGGATTAAAGATAGCGGTTGTTCAAGGCACATGACGGGTAACAAAAGCCTCTTCACTTCTTATCACAAATGTGACGGAGGTAATGTTACATTTGGTAGTAATGCTAAGAGCAAAATCATCGGAAAAGGTACAATATCTCATGACTCCCTTTTTATTGATGATGTAGCTCATGTTGATAACTTAGGGTTTAATCTCCTTAGTATTAGTCAACTTTGTTGTAATAAGTATAATGTTCTTTTTAGTGAAAACGGAAGTAAAATACTTAAAGATGGTATAACCATAGCCAAAGGTGTCCTTAAGAACAACGTATATGTCATGAAGATGGATCCAACATCTAGAGACAAACTTTGTCTTACCTCATTAGATGAATCTTCAACTTTATGGCATAGACGTTTAGGACACGCTAACATGAGACTAATCCAAAACCTCTCCTCCAAAGACTTAGTTCGAAACCTACCTAAGTTGAAATATGACCAACACTTTTGTGATGCTTGCAAAGTCGGTAAACAAGTCCATAATAGCCATAAGGCTAAAAACTTGGTTTCTACATCTAGGTGTCTAGAACTTTTGCATTTGGATTTATTTGGTCCATCCGCTATACAAAGTTATGGAGGTAACTTCTACACTTTGGTCATAGTTGATGATTACTCAAGATATACTTGGACAAAATTTTTGAAAAGTAAAAATGAAGCTTTTGATAAATTTGAGATTCTAAGTAAGAAAATTTAAAATCAAGTAGGGTCTAATATTGTGTCTATTAGAACGGATCACGGTCGTGAATTTGATAATGAATTTCAATTTGGAAACTTTTGTGATAATAATGGTATAACTCATAACTTTTCGGCTCCACGTACTTCTCAATCTAATGGTGTAGTAGAACGTAAAAACCGGACATTGCAAGAGATGAGTAGAACAATGCTTAATGAACAAAACATTCCACAAAAGTTTTGGTGTAATGCCGTTGACACATCAATGTACATTTTAAATCGAGTCTTAATTAGACCATTTTTGAATAAAACTCCTTATGAACTATATAAAGGTAAAAAGCCTACATTAGGATACTTTAGAGTGTTTGGGAGTAAATGTTTCATTCTTAACACCAAGGATTATCCCACCAAATTTGACCCAAAGTCTTATGAAGGTGTATTTCTTGGATATTCACAAAATAGTAAAGCATACATTGTTTTGAACAAAGAAACCTTAAGAGTCGAGGAATCGTTGAACGTAACATTTGACGAGAGTCCACCTCCCTCTAAGACATCACCTTTGGTAGATGATGACTTAGTTGAAAGCCAAGCAATAGAAAATCAAGAAATTTTAAGTGATGACAAGGAAGATGAACTATTAAACAAAGAACTTGTAAATGTCAAAGAATCTAAAAGTCATCCATTAGATGGTGTCATTGGTAACATTAACGAAAGAACACTAAGGTCAAAAGTTCAAAATGAAAGCAACTACTTTTGTTTCGTGTCAACCATTGAACCTAAAAATATTAATGAAGCCATTAAAGATGAGTCTTGGGTAATTGCAATGCAAGAAGAGTTAAACCAATTTGTTAGGAATGATGTATGGACATTAGTTCCTCAACCAAAGAGTCAAACTATAATTGGAACAAAATGGGTATTTCGTAATAAAATGGATGAAAATGGAATTGTGTCTAGAAACAAAGCTAGGCTAGTTGCACAAGGATATAACCAACAAGAAGGCATTGACTACGATGAAACTTTTGCTCCGGTTGCTAGGCTCGAGTCAATTAGAATCTTACTTGCATATGCATGTGCACATAATTTCAAACTCTTTCAAATGGACGTCAAAAGTGCATTTCTAAACGGAGTCATTAATGAAGAAGTGTATGTTGCTCAACCACCGGGCTTCATCGATTTTGAAAAACCAAATCATGTTTACAAACTTAAAAAGGCTCTTTACGGACTTAAGCAAGCTCCAAAAGCATGGTATGATCGACTTAAAACCTTCCTAGTTGACCATAAGTATACCATGGGCTTAGTTGATAATACTCTCTTCACTAAGAAGAAAGATTCACATATTATCATAGTCCAAATCTATGTTGATGACATTATATTCGGATCAACTTGTCAAAAATTATGTGTGGATTTCTCAAAAATCATGCATGACGAGTTTGAAATGAGTATGATGGGAGAACTCAACTTTTTCCTAGGACTCCAAATTAAACAACTAGAAGATGGTATCTTCTTTAACCAATCTAAATATATTAAGGACATGCTTAAGAAATTTGGATTAGAAGATTCGAAACCAATCAAAACACCTATGTCCACGGAAACTAAACTCACCAAGGATGAGGAAAGCGAATCCGTAGATAGCACTAAATATAGAGGTATGATTGGTAGTCTACTTTACCTAACGACTAGTAGACCCGACATTTTGTTTAGTGTTTGTCTATGTGCTCGTTTTCAAGAAGATCCTAAGACTACCCATCTCGAAGCCGTTAAAAGGATTTTTAGGTATATTAAGGGCACTACACATTTAGGTTTATGGTATCCCAAATGAACGGGAATAGACACCATAGTGTATGCTAACTCAGATCATGCCGGTGACTATGTTGATAGAAAAAGTACAAGTGGTATTTGCACTTTTGTTGGGCATTGTCTTACCTCATGGTTCTCTAAGAAGCAAACGGCTCTTGCTATCTCAACAACGGAAGCCGAGTACGTTTCGGCCGGAAAGGCATGTCAACAAGCTCTTTGGATGAAGCAAGCTCTTGTCGACTACGGAATTCAACTCAACGACATCACAATTCTTTGTGACAACAAAGGTGCCATTGATCTTAGCAAAAACCCGGTTCAACATGCTCGTACCAAACATATTGAAATCCGTCATCATTTCCTTCGTGACAACGTTCAAAAAGGAAATATCTCAATTGAGAAAGTTTCTTCCGAAGACAACATAGCCGACATTCTCACAAAACCTCTTAAACGTGAACCTTTTAACCTTCTTAGGCTAGGCTTAGGACTCATGGAACCTACATTGTAGTTCTGGACATTAGACAAAAATCACAAAAATCAAAACAAATCCATAACCCTTTTTCTCAGCAGGGTCGGCGGAACCCTCAGACACAACGGACGGAACCCATTTCAGGGGTCCGCCATGTCCGCCGACCTGCAGAATCATTTTTTTGTTTATATTAAACCAAACACCCATTATCTCATACCACCACTTCCAAACTGCTACTATTCACTTTACCATCCATCCATACCTACGAATTCTTGGTCTTCCATTCATTTACATTGCAAATCAATCATCATTGTAAGTATTCTAAACGTGATTACAATCCTGATCTGAGTCTAGGAATTCTATTTTTTGCACAAAAACAAAAACTTGGGGTTATGCATTAATTTGAGAAACTCATGCATAAGATTAGGTGTTTAACAAAACTAATCATGTTTCCTATAGTTAGGAATTGCATTCTTACTTAGTATAAACATGTTTGCTAAAACACCCCATGTCAAATCCTTCCAAAAATTTCTCACAAGTAGGACAAATATTTTTTCGTCTCACATTGAGAATACAAAATCAAAACGTTATGTTTAAAACATCACTTGCATAATGTCTCTTGAATACTAAAGGGAATACATAACCAATATGTATTTTCGGGTACATTCAAACGAAGCTACATTGAACTAGGAGCGTTTGGGTTATCTTTTGTTTTATAACAAAATTTGCATTATAAAACGATTTTGAAGCATCAAAATGAGTCAAGATAACCGCACCTCCACATTGTTTTCATATAGGCACACACTAGAACGTCCACATTATAATAATAGTTTACTTAAACTAAAATGTGAAATTTTGTTGTTCTAGGAATCATCATGCCTCCTCTAACCCACTACGACCACAAGGACACCATTAAGTACCTACCAAAACACCACAAAACCAAAGGCCTTACCCCAAACCAAGTCAATGTTTTCAAAGCCTTAGAAAAACACTATGTCCATGAGGGTCGAACCATTGACCCGTCTTTCCTAGAAGGCACAAACCTTTACGCCGAATTTGCCACAATCAACTTTGAGTGTCTTTTGAATATCGACGAGCCTATTTGTCCTAGATTCATTCTAGAGTTCTATGCATCCTCCGTCCTCTCCACGGATGATTATGGTCAAATGTCTATCAACTTTAGGGTTAGTGGTCATCAATAATCCTTCACTCTTGAGGAGTTTGCTCAAATCCTAGGTGTCCCAAACCGTGGTACTTGTCTCTATTCCGACTTGCACTCCTTCTCAACTCTTGACAACCTCCAAGACCGTATCCATCCTTATGACACACCCCTTGTCTCAAAAGACGTACTCCGTAACCACCTCTTTGTTAGGACCACCAACACTAGGAGAACCCGTTCGGGGAATGAGGTCGATAAGGACCCATATGGAATGGAAATGAATGAACTTAAGCCCCAATTCAAGATATGGGAGGAAGTCCTTAGAGCCAACGTCATTAGCACAATAGGAAACCGAGATCATATCAACCTTTGCCTTTGCTACATGCTCTACTCCTTGTCCGTTAGGCAACCTTTCCACCTTGCCTACTACATGGCCAAGAGAATGGCCGACATTCCCGTGCATGGCACAACGGCTATGCCGTATGGAATGCTCTTGACCCGTCTCTTTAGGTTCATCTCACCCATTCCACCAACTCCAAATGGTCTTCGTCTTGACTACTCTCTCATTCCACACACCTTTGTCCCACTAAGTGATAAGAGAGTGTACAAAGCCCAAGGAAAACGTCCACATCCTCCTACCTCATCTTCGTCTTCCTCAATGAGTGAAGATGACAATTTGCCAAACTCTAGGATCCCACCTCTCGAATACCTATCCCAACTTCCGGATATTCCTAATGAGTCGGAGGAGTTCAAGCAAATAAAGGGGATGTTCAAGAATCTTGGAAGATTCCTTGGAAAGCTCAAGAACAAGATTGACCATCAATGAGAGCGGGTGTGTAGGAGTGTTTGGCACTAGGTGCTATTTGAACTAATTTGGTTGTTTAAACAATGTTTGTGATGTACTTGTAGGTTGGTACAATGTTTGATACAATTTGGAACATGTTTTATCTAACTTTGATGCAGGAAGACAACGTTTGGCAAGTTGTCAAATTTTCAAGCTTATGATATTTTCACTAAGTATAGTGAAATTCTCGACCTCAAGGTCAAAGTCCTATGTAATGTGTGTTTACGTGTCTATTTTTTGCATTGCCTAACCAGAAATGCCTTATCATTTTGATTTTAGGAGTTTTCGAAAATTTTGAAAATCGTCTCGCGGGTCAAAAATGCGGACTGCCTATTTCTGGAGCTCTGGCGGATCTGGCGGTACCCAAAATTGGGTTCCGCCAGTGCATTTTCTAGGAATCCCAGAAATGGCTCAACGGACCAGGCGGTACCCTCAAATGGGTTCCGCCAGTGTATTCTGAGGGTTCCGCCAGAAGCCTGCAGAATTTTTGTTTTTGTTTTCAACATTTGAACATCCAAACACCAAAATCCAATCCTTTTAGATAGAGACCCATTTCCTGCAATGTGTTTAGCATAATAGGGTACTTCTCCTTCCATAAACTTAACCAAAACCATTTCCCGCCAAAATTCAAAAATAGCCATAACAACCTCAAGGACCCTTCACACATAAAGGAAGGAACCTTTTAAAGATTCCTTGAAATCCCTGAGATTTATACTCCAACAAATCTACCAAAACCACTAAGCATTTAGTGCAAAACTTGTCTTCTCACTTCACCATTTTCATTGGATTGACTTCCATGATATGACAACCCACAATTAGTTTTCCAAATCATTAGGAACCTCAATTTTTGTATGGACTAACATCAAATCCAAACACTCCTTTCCACAATCCCTCAACACTATAAATTAAGCCATCCTAAACACTATCAAATCACACCTTCTTCATCACAATTTCTGAACTTCTAAACCATTTTTCACCATGACTAAGTCAACAATCACCTCTCAACCATCACGACCCATCCGGAAAACCACCCGGATAAGTGTTAAACCACTATGGTCTAATCAACCCATTAACCTAAGCTCCTCATCTTCGGATGAATTCACCTCACCTATAAAAAATGAACACTTTTTGAACCTTGCATCTCCATCACCATCACCCAATGAACCCAATGAGCTCACTCCACCACCTACTAAATCACCCATTGACCCAACTCCACCAAGTGCTCCAACCCAACCATCCAAAACGTCATCACCATCACCATTACCCAAAATTGAACCTATGGAGTTATTTGGGTCTCCTCCCACATCACCACACCCTTTTGTCCAAGATCTAAATGATCTTCCACCAAGACCTACACAACCACCACCTTTTGCAAATGAATCACCAAGGTCAATTCTTGTCCAAAATGAACTTTTTAACCACACTCAACCACCACAACAAGTGTACCATCAACCCAAACCATTGTTGTTTCACCCCATCTACCATGACATCCATGGTCCTCTTTATGGAGAACCAAACTTTGAAAACTATGATCACCCAACTCCACCACACTCTCAAGCCCAAACCTTTGAGTCTTTCTTTCCTTCATATGAGGATATACAAAGCATGGTTGAGAACCACCTCCATCAAGCAATGGAATTTCAAACCACCTTGCTTGACTCAATACCAAACCCATAATCCACCCAAGAACCAAAAACCAACCAACCCTCAAACCAAGAAACCAAAACCAACCCATTTCCACCCACTCATCCCCATGTTTGCTCAAATTGTGAGCAAATGGGTGATAGCATCAAAACGTTGCTTCACCAATTCCAAGATGAAACCTAGTTTGCATTCCAACACGTCATAGAACGTTTGGATGCTCTTTCCCACCCAAACAAATCCTAGACAAATCATTTGGAGGCCGTTTGCCCCAATTTTGGAAAATAGGCTTTTATTTTTCTTTCTTGGTTATTTTTTAAGTTTTTAGAAGTAGAAGAATATTTCCTATTTCTTGTCCTTTGACTTTTATAAGTCAAAATTTTACTTGGAATGCTATTTCTTTCTACTTACTTTCGTGCATTGTTGGTGGATCATTTTTATGTTGTCATTGTGGTTGCAATGTGTGTGGTAACTACAAGCTTGGCTATATATATCACCAACTAACCATTTTTTTGTAGGATCAAAATCCATGTTTCCCATCTTGGCACTCCTTTTAGGGGGAGTAACAAGCAAGGGAGAGCAAGTGCATTTTTTCCGCTTCGCTACTCTACTTTTTGTTTCGACAAAAAGGGGGAGAAATATATTAAACCTTTAAAACTTAATATGATTCTCATCACTTAAGTAAAACAAGTTTAATATAATTTTTTTTAAGTCTTAAACACCAAGATTTTGTGAGTTACTTAAAAATAAAGTTTATGTTTTGTCATCAACAAGAAGGGGGAGATTGTTAATACAAATATCGCCTAAAAACATTATTTATATTTTACGATATTCGCTAAGTTTTGTTAATGACAAATGTAAACTTTAGTTTCTAAGTAAAACATAATCTTAGTTTTAAAGACTTGCATAAACTAGACTTTTGCTACATTTTACATTTCATAAAACACAACACTTTTTATTTTCTAAAAATAGAATTGTCACATCACATTTATGGCAAGTTTTGTCATTATACATTTATGGAAATAAATGTGTTTAACTTACTAAGTTGTTGCTTGCAAGTTTAGTGTTTGACTTGATATTATGAGATGTGACATTGTTTGGTTTGCTAGGAGTAATGAGATGTGACTTTGTTTGGTTTTACAAGATTTATTGCAAAACCAACTGCAAGCCCGGCGGTACCCTGGGGGTACACGGGCGAAACCCTTCTGAGGGGTCTGCCTGATCCGCCAGACCTGCAGAAGGTTTGGCTATAAATACCAAGCCACAAGTTAATTTTTGGCTTATCACTCTACATCATATTTTACACACACACATTCATTCTTTCATCTAACCCTTTAACATTTCATATGTGAAGTTTCTTTTTGTAGCAAAGAGATTCACGAGCTCATTAAAAGTAACAAGTATTCAATACAACGTTGCAAGACTTGTTAGCTTAGCATTGTGTAGTTTACACTTCATTTGATTGTGTATTTTCTGTAGTGATCGGTTAGTATTTTAGTCCTCAAAATACAAAGTGTATTGGGAGTAGTTGTACCCTTGTAAAAGAACTAACGGGAGTGGTTGTACCCTTGGTAAAGAACTCGACATCAAGCTTAGTGTCGGTAAAAGTATAAGCGACGTGTAAGGTTTTCTCCGCCGGTGATAGGAGCTTGTTGACTAGTGAAAGAAACTCTCGAGTTGGATACTCGGGGCGTGGACGTAGGACAAGGAAAAAGAGTCCTTGTAGCCGAACCACGATAAATACTCGTGTTGTGGTTTGATCATTTCTTTCATTTACTTGCATGTTATATATTGTGTTTGTGTATATATCTTTGATCAAACGGAAAGTTTCAAAGCTAACTTAACAAGTTAAAAAGATTTTAAACGGTAAACTATTCAACCCCCCTTCTAGTTTTCCACAAAGACTATTTAATGATTATGTTTGTTTGTGACTTTGTTTGTTGTAGACAATACATTTATGGTATTAAGATAGGTTGATTTGGAATGGTATTTGTAAACATTTTTTTTTCATTTGGGTTTACCATGGTTGCTATTCAGTTTAGGCAGATTTGCTGCGATTATTGACTATTATAAGTCAAAGTTGTTGAGGAACCAAAAGGCCAATTTGCTGCAATGTTTCTGCAACCAAAAGGCCAATTATTGACTACTATAAGTTAAAGTTTTTTTGCTTTGACAACATCATGTACTCATTTAAAGAAATCACAATTCCATACCAGTTTAATGTTTTCAATCAACCAAAGAATTATTAACTATTATAAGTCAAAGTTGTTGAGCAACAAAAAGGCCAATTTGCTACATAAAGATTCAGCAACCAAAAGGCCAATTATTGACTATTATAAGTCAAATTTGATTCAAGTTGACAACATCATGTATTTATTTATAAAAATAAGAGTTCAATACCAGTTTAATGTTTTCAATCAACTACAAAAACACCATCAACAACAATCCATACAAAGTACATTGTCTTTTTAAGGTAACAAAAACCAAGAATAATGATCCCAATATTATACCATAATCACCAAATTTTTACTAACATAAGAAGGTAAAACAAACCAGGGATGACATTGTTCCTTGAAATCAAGCATATATAAAAGACAACACCTGACCTCCATACCAAACTAAAAAAAACTTAAAGACAAAAAAAAACAATGACCCAACTTAAAACAAGATAATTCTTGAGCTTCTTCACCTGCGCATCCTTCTCCTTAATCAACATTAACTACTCCTCCAGTTCTTCTTCCAGCTCATTCCTCGCCCCCAAGAGGCTAGGAATCACATCGACTGCTCACTAACACATTGGGGCATCTATCCAACTAATAAAACCAAATGTAGGACACCAATAGAACCGTCGGCCTGGTTCCTGTTGGTCCAGGATGTTTTGATTGTTGCAGTTTTGCCACATTCACAAATGACCACCATGTTTTGACTGAAAAGTGGGTAGAAAAAGTTTTGACTAGAAAGTGTGATGAGAAAAAAGCAAATTGATGAGGCGAAAAATGATCCGTTTTTAGGGGGTCATTTAAGCCTGAATCCGACTTTATTTGATCAAATATTGCCCTAAATCGTTCCTTTTGTGATTTTAGGTACTTGGAGAGTGAATTCTGAAAAAGAAGCCATTTCGGACGTTTTTGGAGCATAAAAGTGAAGAAAACGGCAAAGTCTCTATTTTCCATGCTGAGAACAGTGCATGACGGCGTCAAGAGTAATTCCTTGACGGCGTCAAACATCAAGAATAAAAATCCGTAGTTCATGAAGGCGTCAAAAGTTTGCATGACGGCGTCAAAGTCCCAAGAATAAAATACCGTGGTTGATGACGGCGTCACATAGGCCGTCATAAGTAGATCAAGGCCGTCCGAGGAAGTATTTGGCGGCGAGATGACGGCGTCACACCCTTGCTCTTGACGCCGTCACCTCGGTTTTCCTATATATAGTTTTCTAGTTTTTTCATTAAAAGGAAAAAAAGTTTTGGTGAAACCCTAAAGACGAATTTGGTGGAACTTTTACAGGTTTTTCAAGGGTTCCAAACCCTTGATACCTTGCATTGTAATTGAGATAAGTGTTCTTCTAATTCAATCAATATGTCTATGTGTTGGTTGTCTATATCTTGTTCTTGTCTCAATTCCATTATGCTAGGCTAGATCTCTTTTGTGTTTGCTTAGATCTAATGAAACCTAGATATTGATTATGTGTTGATTACTTGTTTATTCTTGTCTTGGATGAATGATTTTATATGTTAGGCTTAAGAAAACTGGCAGATCTCCAAATGGTAACATGCTTGAACGTCTTAAGAAACATGAACCGAGGCGTACTAGGTCTTTATTGGTTGTATTTAATGCATGAGCCACTGTTTACAATCCCTATAGTTGTGTTGGGTCATGGTGTAGGAGGAGATAAGAGCTCATAGAATTGGGGAGTTATGTATGCCACCCCATGAATGGTATTAAGGAATACAATCCATCATCCATACAATTATAACAAATAATTAACGTGTAAAAGATATCTAGGGAGTAGTGAAGTCTAAGTAAACACATTTTCTCCAAATACTGCTCACAACCTTTGTAATATTTAGTTTATTTTCATTTTTAGTATTTTATTTTGATTATATATTAGTTTTGGGTTAATTGAATAGCAACTAATTCCGCCCACTCTTCCAAAACCCGAGATTTTACTTGCTTTCCATAAAATATAAAAATACAAAAATAATCATCCCTCACCTTTAGAACTAGTAATTAGGTTTTCTAATCCTAGCGACACTATTTCTAAGCTGAACGATCAATCCCCCGGTACTTGTCACTATACTATACTACAACGATCAGGTACACTGCCTGGTGGGGGTTGTAAGCTTCTCAAGATCCCTCGAGAGGTAAAGCAAGGTGCGATTCCCACGCATCAAGTTTTTGGCGCCGCAGCCCGGGGAATAGTTATTGTCTAGGTTAGGATTTCTTTTTATTAGGTCTACTTGCTAGATTCCTTTCTAGTATGATCTTATTTTTTTATTTTTAGGTTTTCTTTAGTCTATCTTATTTCTTCGTGCCTTTGTTCGTAACTCTTTACCATCCGACATCATGGAAGGTGGTAACATCTTTAAACCCGTCATCCCACCACAACAAAACCCACCATTAGAACCCCTTAGGCCCCGAACCTTAGGAGAGTATTCCCGACCTAGCCACCAAGGATACCGAAACACCATTGAGCTCACCGGAGCCAATGTGACCCCCTTGCGATCCGACACCATCCGGTTGGTGCAAAGCGGATGTGCATTCCATGGACTTCGTTCCGAAGATCCAAACCAACATCTTAAGGACTTTCTCAAAATCGTAGATTCCATAGACCTAGGTGTTGAAACTAGAGAGACTACCCGTTTACGCCTATTCCAATTCTCTCTACGGGATCAAGCTAGTCAATGGCTTGAGCGTTTACCCGCGGGATCCATCACCACATGGGACAATCTCGCCAATCGCTTCCTTACCCAATTCTTTCCGCCGGAAAAGACTGCAATGCTTAGAAGGGACATTTTGTGGTTTGAGCAACAGCAGGGTGAAACTTTCTACGAAGCTTGGGCCCGTTTTAAGGATCTCCTCCACAAGCTCCCTCATCATGGCATAAACCTTTGGTTATTAGTCCAGATTTTTTACGACCATGTTGACTATCACACTAAGCGCACAATCGACAGGGCCGCGGGAGGTAAACTGCGTGATAAGAACGCCGAGGAGTCTTGGGCAATTATCGAGGAGCTCGCCACTGACAATCAGGAATTGTGGGAGTTTAAACATATGATAGAAGCGGCCATCAATGCAGTCTCGACATCTGGAGGAACCACCGAAGTACCCGATGAACTCCTATGCAAACTTGAGGCAAAGGTTGACTATTTTGAGGAAAGGCAAAGGCGACCTTTGAGTCCTAGACGGGCTACTGTCAATTCTGTCTCAAAAACAACTTCGGCACCATTATCTGAATCACCCTCTAGGGAAAACGCCGAGACTTTTCAGGACTATGCCCCACCTTGTCCCCCTCCCAAGGAACTTAGCTCGGAATTTGAGGCTAGGATGAGAGAATATATGGCAACTCACTTTGATCGGCTTGCTAGATTCGAAGAAGTAGTTTATAAGCAAAAAGAGGAGATGCAGGAGAAAATGAATGAGAAGTTGACTCTGTTGGAAGAGTATGCCAATCAGAAAACCCCCGAACGAATACTGCTAAGGAAAGAAAGCGCCACTCCCACCACCCAATTTGTTAACTCCATCACCATTGTCCAAAATGATAACAAGAAGGTAGAAACTCCTGCTAAACAGACCTTAGAAAAACCACCAGAATCTCAACCTTTGAGTTACTACCTGAAGCATGATATAAACAAAAACACCATAACAAATTGGATTAAGGGTGATGGGCGTAACCAATCCTCCGGACAGGTTCCTGAGAAAGAGGAAGAAGAAGAGGATGAGTATGATACGCTTCCTGGAGGATCGGTATTCGAGAGATTATTGGTACAGAAAGTGGCTACTAAGCAGATAGCATGTGGGAACTTTGAAATACCAACAAGCATAGGGGACTTGAAATATCTTAGTGCTTTCGCCGACCAAGGATCGGAAGTAAACCTTATGCCCCTAACTATTTACATCCAACTAACGTCAAAAATGCCAGCCCCTACTCGTGTTAGGCTATCTCTCGTTAGGCACTCGTACATATATCCCTTAGGGATCGCAGAAGATGTATTAGTTAATGTCGCAGGATTCATGTACCCCGTTGATTTTATGATTATCGATGATAAAGGGGATGGTTGCATGCCAATAATCCTTGGGGCACCATTCCTCACCACCGCTAGGGCTGTCATTAAGTATGAAGGTCGGAAGATTGAGCTTAAATCTGGAAAAAGAAAGATTAGCTTCCCCATGACCCCGCGAAGTGGGCATGAGAATTTGAGTTGGAGAATGATCAAAAACAACATTGGCACGACACCCATTCGTGTTCAGAATAAGATTCTTGCATGGGAGGCAAGGATCAAAAGCTATAAGAAAGCTAAGGATGAAAGAAGAAAAAGCAATAAGGTTCCGATTGAACACGAACATACTCGACATGAAAAAAATCATACACCATTTGAGGAAGGGAACTTGGTGTTATTGAGACACTTGGAAACAACAATACCACCCGATAAGCCAAGTCCTTGGTGGTATGGGCCATTCACAATCGAAGGATTGAGCGAAGATGGGGTAGCTAACTTGAGAAGCAAATTAGGTGGGAAGGTGATTGCAAGTACCGACAGATTGAGGCACTACCACCATAACAGTAATGATCGCAACTATATGGGGTATATCATTTCAAATGATGAGATCACGTAGTAACCCATGACTTTGAGTCTAGCTACAAGACTCGTAAATAAAGAAAAGCGCTTCTTGGGAGGCAACCCATGTTTTGTGTGATTTTATTTGTTTGATTGTTATTTACTTCCGTATGCATGTTTTATTTTTATTGTTGGTTAATCATGTTTCTCAATTAAAATGTGGAAATACTTTACTATGTTGTTTGGCCTAGTCTTAACTCCAACCTAAAAGTATTTTTGCAAAAGATAAGTGTAAGGGGAAACCCCAAATATGTTTTTAAGAAACAAACCGATCATGATTCTCCACAATATTAAATGGACATATATATTCGTATTTGTTATAGTCAAATGCTTGTATTGAGTAATAATGAAGTTTTGCAGGATTTTCCAGGAAGTAGGACCAAGTTTTTCCATTAATTTTCCGGAAACTTAACATAAGAATTTCTGCAGGTCCATTCTGACGGCGTCAGAGTTTTACTCTTGACGGCGTCAGGAGTTAAAATCTGGAAATTTTACCGGTTTTGTTTTTCTAACGGAGTCTTATGGTTTTTGTGAATTATTAAGTTTTATAATCTCCAGGAAATCTGCAAACTTCATTCCACAAGCATTATATCTTACTTTGTTTTCTAGGATTTAGTAACTTATATAGGATGCCGCCGATTTTACGCGAGGTTGTCTTGTCTATTTTCTCAGGTTTTACAGGTTATTTTCGACAAGGAGATGATTTATATTCTGGAAGGGAAGCTTTGATTGTTCATTTTCTTGGAGGAAGATTTAACCTGGCCAACCTATAATCCATACCGAGCGAATCAGGGGAGTATTTGATTTCATTCTCTTTACTTTTTCACTTTTACATTCTTTACTTGAACATTGGGGACAATGTTCATCTTAAGTGTAAGGGGAGGGTAAAAAGATGATACCTTACATATGCACTTTCGCTTGAGTTTGTTTTGTTTGATAATAGATGTGTAATAAAACTATGAGAAATACTTGTTAGTGTAATTTTAGTGCCAAATTTAAAATTTTTTACAACATTTAGGAGTGAAACTTTAGCCATAGCAAGCGTCTCATGGATAGGAGGTTGTATGACTAGCACATAACCGTATATTCAGAAAAATTTTCCACCCAAATATGTGAGGTTCGCCTTTAGATTTGATAGGAAAAGCATTTACTATTAGTGCTTATGAGTGTACCGGTAGCATTTAGATTCTAGAACTTGCGTTAGCGATGCATCCCGAGACCGCTAGTGAGACTACATTCGTGTAGTAGAATTTACTACATGATAAGAGGCATTAGGATCACCCTTGTGTTAAACCCGTATCTTAATTACTTGACCATTTAAGTCATACTACTTGGCTAGTTAAGTCAACTAATTTTTCCCACACCCTTAGCGTTGTACTTATTTTTAGTACACGATACCCCTAGTACACCCCTCCGAGCCTATCTTTTCGTTTCTAACTTTAAGCATTTTACTTAAAGGAAGAATTTGTTACACCCCACTTAAATGTACACCCAAATCGCCTTAGCCTTCCGTGTATGCGCTCATTTTTAGTGCATTATTGTTATTTGTTAAACCCTAAGTTAACTTTCTAATTGATTACATGATTGCTAAGTCGAGTCATATCTTTGTACATATTGTTTTGGGACGATTGGGACTCATGGGTAAGTACTTATTTTATGGAGTAATGGGGAAGAACATCATTTATTACCCCCATATGTACGTTAATCTTAAAAGTGCTCCAAGTGTTTTGATTTTCTTAATTCGAGTCATTAGTTTAGTTAAATGTAAAGTATGTAAAGATTCAAGTGTAAGGGGAATGTTCATTCCCTATGATGTATTATTTTGGATGGTAGGGTAAGAGTGTATGCAAAAAAAAAAAAAAAAAAAAAAAAAAAAAAAAAAAAAAAAAAAGAGAAAAACATACGGACTACCATCCCGTTTTATTCTATGTTCATTTTATGTTTTTAGTTATTTTTCATTTGTTAGCTTAAGTCGAGTCTAGTCTTGGCTTAGCAACGCCATCTTGTACATGTAATTAACCAAGATTGTTAACTCGCCACCAGTAAAACTTCCTTTATCCAACAAAACCGTGTAATTCATATCCCTATACCTAACGTTACAACCCTTTAAAAGACCTCTTTGATAGTTTATCCTAGGTGCTTACGCCATGTGGTGGAGGTTTGATCCTTTCCCAAGCCTATGGTAATCTATTTTGCTATGACAGGTAGTGAGAGATATCTTCCATTTCTATAATGTTATATTACTTTATTACACCCGAGAGATGTGAGTATCTAAACACTATTTGTGAGGTGCTTGTGTATGACCTCCGTGCTTGTCTATTGGTCTTTAGTGGAACGGTTATTTGTTGTAATTACTTTTATATTAGTGTTAAATGACCCCTAACTTGTCTTTTGAATAGAATAAAAGCGCATTTGCTTGAGGACAAGCAAATCTCAAGTGTAAGGGTATATGATGAGGCGAAAAATGATCCGTTTTTAGGGGGTCATTTAAGCCTGAATCCGACTTTATTTGATCAAATATTGCCCTAAATCGTTCCTTTTGTGATTTTAGGTACTTGGAGAGTGAATTCTGGAAAAGAAGCCATTTCGGACGTTTTTGGAGCATAAAAGTGAAGAAAACGGCAAAGTCTCTATTTTCCATGCTGAGAACAGTGCATGACGGCGTCAAGAGTAATTCCTTGACGGCGTCAAACATCAAGAATAAAAATCCGTAGTTCATGAAGGCGTCAAAAATTTGCATGACGGCGTCAAAGTCCCAAGAATAAAATACCGTGGTTGATGACAGCGTCACATAGGCCGTCATAAGTAGATCAAGGCCGTCCGAGGAAGTATTTGGCGGCGAGATGACGGCGTCACATAGGCCGTCATAAGTAGATCAAGGCCGTCCGAGAAAGTATTTGGCGGCGAGATGACGGCGTCACACCCTTGCTCTTGACGCCGTCATCTCGGTTTTCCTATATATAGTTTTCTAGTTTTTTCATTAAAAAGAAAAAAAGTTTTGGTGAAACCCTAAAGACGAATTTGGTGGAACTTTTACAGGTTTTTCAAGGGTTCCAAACCCTTGATACCTTGCATTGTAATTGAGATAAGTGTTCTTCTAATTCAATCAATATGTCTATGTGTTGGTTGTCTATATCTTGTTCTTGTCTCAATTCCATTATGCTAGGCTAGATCTCTTTTGTGTTTGCTTAGATCTAATGAAACCTAGATATTGATTATGTGTTGATTACTTATTTATTCTTGTCTTGGATGAATGATTTTATATGTTAGGCTTAAGAAAACTGGCAGATCTCCAAATGGTAACATGCTTGAACGTCTTAAGAAACATGAACCGAGGCGTACTAGGTCTTTATTGGTTGTATTTAATGCATGAGCCACTGTTTACAATCCCTATAGTTGTGCTGGGTCATGGTGTAGGAGGAGATAAGAGCTCATAGAATTGGGGAGTTATGTATGCCACCCCATGAATGGTATTAAGGAATACAATCCGTCATCCATACAATTATAACAAGTAATTAACGTGTAAAAGATATCTAGGGAGTAATGAAGTCTAAGTAAACACATTTTCTCCAAATACTGCTCACAACCTTTGTAATATTTAGTTTATTTTCATTTTTAGTATTTTATTTTGATTATATATTAGTTTTGGGTTAGTTGAATAGCAACTAATTCCGCCCACTCTTCCAAAACCCGAGATTTTACTTGCTTTCCATAAAATATAAAAATACAAAAATAATCATCCCTCACCTTTAGAACTAGTAATTAGGTTTTCTAATCCTAGCGACACTATTCCTAAGCTGAACGATCAATCACGTGTTAAACACGTGTTAAATCTTAGGCGAAACAGTGAAATGGGAATATTACCCATCGATGAGGGCATTTAACGAGGGGTACTAATGACTATTATCTCTCGGTGGCTATTTTGCACGCTATGTCAGTTTCAGTGGCAATTTTGGATTTTTTGAGTAGTTTTCTTGTAATTTTTGAAAACATTAGGGATGAAATTTGCAATTTACCCTAAATTAAAACACCTTGTAAGCTTGAAGTATTTTATTTTGCTAA